>JAWNMK010000287.1:830000-1167851 GCA_035044105.1 Drosophila nr. perissopoda 5 BK-2023a
AGCAGCCACAAAAACCAAGTAAAAACGAATTGGTTCTAAATTTGGGGTTGAATCACAAGCGGGGCAATTGCTGGCCAGTGCCATGTATTTGGTACTAACAGGAACAGCAGCCGCAGCAACACAAAATGAATAAAGAAACCAAATGGCAAAAAAAAAAAAATGTGCGAGAGAAAAAAAGGAATGAAAGTGAGTAAAAGAGATTTGCAGTTGGCGGCTTCAGCTTTCGCATTTGTTGGGCGACGCTCGAAAGTATGCAACACAAATTGCAAATAGCTACGTGGCAAGTAACAAACGTGCAACAAGGTGCCACTTGCTGGTACTGACTCTGCCTCACCTCTGCAGTGTGTGTGTGTGTTTGTGTGTAAGTGTGTATGTGTGAGTGTGCAAGTGTGAGTGTGTATGAAGGCGACTGAGACTGAGTCCAGTGATGCCTTGGGGTACGAACACTGGAATCCCCTATTCGAAACATATGCAATTTGGGCTGACGGTAGCAGTATTCTACCATCTCAGTAGGCGGAGTGAAATCTTGCCGAAATGACTGCTAGGGTAATGCTTCTACCGCCTCCATCCCGTTAAAACTTGACAAATCTCCAAGCACGCTTTCTGGTACGTCTTCATTAAGTTGTCAGTACAGTTTCAGATGTTACACTCCTGATTAAAGCGAATCTAGCTCTGAACACCCGACCCCATAAGGGCGGGTGTCAACCCTCGCATGGC
Organism: Drosophila nr. perissopoda 5 BK-2023a; assembly: GCA_035044105.1. NCBI lineage: Eukaryota > Metazoa > Arthropoda > Insecta > Diptera > Drosophilidae > Drosophila > Drosophila nr. perissopoda 5 BK-2023a. Next base: position 830,718 of record JAWNMK010000287.1, read on the forward strand.
CTCCCTGCTTACAAAGATAACCATGGGATTATTACGTAACTGTACAACGACCAGAAATAACGACTTGGAGTTGGGACCCAACAAAATGAGCATTTGAACTTATAATTATAAAACACAAACAAAGGAGAGTGAGAAGATTATGAGATCTCTAGTAGGTGGATCAGCGCCAATGCCACCAGCGGAGATCAACAAGGAGAATGTGGTTAACCTGACGAAGCAGCATAGTACAGCGCTATGTGATCTCGGCCAGGAAATCTCGAAGCTGGTGGAGATGTTGGAGGATGGCAAACGGCGCTCCATCCACCAACCGATGCCTGATCTCATTGAGAATATAAAAGCGCTGTATGAGCTGGTAGCCATTCAGCGCCACGACGTTGGAGCTAAGGCAGTGATTAGGCCTGAAGTGCGCATGGAGAAGGCGCGCCCAGACGTCATACTCATCGCAGCGAAGGGCGATGCTAGATATGCGTATATACTCCGCAAGGTTGAAGTGGATGAGAAGCTTAGCGAGCTTGAGAGGGCGGTCTCCAGGATACGGAGGACCAAAAAGGGGGAGCTGCTATTACATTCAGGAGCCTCGTGGGTGATACGCTGGGTGAGCAAGCAGAGGTTCGATCTCTCGCTCACCGGGTGATCATCGAATCCAGGGATCTCGATGCGGTCACGACAAAGGAGGAGATGTGTAACGCGCTGCTCAAACAATTTGACGTGGAGATATATCTGGATGACATCACCCTGCGTAAGGCGTACGGGCAGACCCAAACTGCCTCAATTAGATTACCTGCAGATAGCGCAAAGAAAGCGCTATCTTTAATTAGCGCTATCTTTATTATATCAAGAGTATTTATACTTTAAGGGGTTTAAGTGCTGCTCGCATCATATACGGTGGTCTGTCTCTACGGAGGCAATGTAGGTTTTGTTATGAGTAGCCCTTCTGGACTTAGATCAGTCGTCGCAACCTGAGCTATAAGATCAAGAGGGCGTTGCCGTTGCTGCAGTATGAATGATTAGCGGATAGGGATGCAAGTGAAAACGGAAGGGCCACTTATAGACTTATACGGGAGGTCACATTTGCTGTTGACCGGCCAGACTTCAGGCTTTACCTGAGTATTGGATCTTTGTTGACGTGTCACGGGTCTCTAAATGCATTTTTGTTCTTCTGTGATAGCCCGGAATGCCTTTGTGGCTGGGTGGGAGAGACATGGGAAAATGTTCTGTGCGAGTGCCCTTCGTATGCGGATCTAAGAGGATAAGTGTGTGAAGTGATCTAAGTCAAGTACTCTCCACTAGTGTTGGGGTTAATAGAGTGAGTGAGTTTGCACGAGCTGCATTTGCTAGACGACGTCTCATACGTGGAGAATTTGGGTGAATGTGGAATGAATGATGTGGGGTATGAATGTGGGTTTCTATGAATGAAGTATCTTTTGTGGTTCGAGTCTTGATCGGAGGATTGATCCGGTACCACGGGCGTCTGCGTGTTCAGGGGCGGTCCGGCCGTCGGAAGGAATAGGCCTCGCTCCCCACACAGAGAAAACCATGTCCATAAAGCATGGCGTATACTGTTCCATCAGTGATTTGGTGTTCACATCAATTCGCATTCTATTTCATACAGTGATATCTATTCTTTTTGGTTCACCAACCCGTAACTATGTTGGAGTTTAAGTTGGTAGTACCTCTGGTACGAGACTTGACTGGAGGCTTGTTTTCCGGTACCAGGGGTAATTAGGATGCGGGTTGAGTTTTTAACTCGGCGTGTTTGGAATTGAAAGTCGTTTAGATAGGCGGCCCTCCAAACCAAGGTGGAAGTTGACGACCAAACAGTAGTGACTTCAAATTGGTACCTTCGGAATATAAGTTCCAATGGATCGGTAATTGTGATTAAGCCATGGCGGCCGGTGCTCACGTTAAACAAATTGACTTTAATACTCATTTTACTCATTTTTACTGGGTTCAGAGTATAAAACGATTTTACAACGATAGAAAGACAAATTAATTGAATATGTAATATCACAATGATCTACTGTTTTTTCAGAACTTGGAACTAGAAATGGAATGAATATGATTTATCATAATAACTTAGCGTCCAAGGAGACTTTGCTTTGTGTGTTCCGAAGAACTGAAGGGGTCTGGGAGACTGTTTGAGGGTGACGTTTATCATCGCAGTGCTGCTGCTAAGTAAGGGGGTACTTATAATGTCAGTTTTTTTTGTTGTATATGCCTTAATTTGAATTTTCATTTTGTTTTTAATTTGTTCCCTTTTGTTATTCTGTGTTTGAGCTGCTGTTGTAATTATATTCAACTTTGCATAATTGCAAAACTCATTAGAGACAAACTTTGGGACGGGACGAGGAGGTGAGGGGTGTATGTGTGTCGTTTCTTGGCGCCCAAACATAGGCAACGAAAAGTGTAAATTGCGTTTGGCCCCCTTCCTTAGCCGGCGTTGCTAATTGAAAGTGAAACCGTTTGTGGCGGAGATTTTGCACATAATTCAACAGATGGTGCTGGGCAGGTTTCCGGCAGTGGGCACAGCTGGAGGAACTGCTAAGATTCCAGTCCCAGAATGGAGACTATACCCAATTCAAAGTGATCGCGTCACATAGACATAAAAAACAGCTTGTGTTTAGCGAAAATCAGGTAAATAGAAAAAAAAAACAGCCACTGTCGATCAGCAAAACAGCTGACAGAACTGAGCCACAAATGATGACCAAATGAATTTGCATTTCAATTAAGTGACCAATTGCTGTTGGCCCCCAGATATAAAACAGCGCTGACTTGGCCAACAGTCGTGGCACAGTCGTGGCCCGCCCGCCAAGCAATGCGCATATTTGAGGGTTGCCCGCTGTTTGGCCTTTGCCTCAAGCGGTATCGGGACGATGAGCAAACCTTGGCCGATGTCTTCGAACAGCAGCCTCCCACACACAGCAAAGTTGAGCAGCCCGACCACGATCCCGAAATTGTGTTGGAGCAGCAGTTACAGCTGGAGCCGGAGTTGATTGCGGATACATTACGAGCAAGGGGCGCAGCAGCGTTAACAAAGCGCGGCTCACATTCACCGGCGCGTCTCGAGAAGCTTAGCATCTGTGCTGATGTGCACCCAAACAGATTGCCGCCAGAGCTGATGCAAGCAGCTTCTCCAGTCGGCTGTGCCACGGAGCGTTATTCGAACGTCGCAATCCAAAATGAAATTGAAATCTATACGGATGTGGAGCTAGGCAACGGCGCATGTTATTTGGCCTATTAATCCAACCAGTTGAAAATTGACGCCAAATTGCAACAGCAATCACAAAGTTTGTTCATAGATCAAAGACAAAAAGTTCCACTTTGATATGGACTCAAATTCCAAATAAAAAGTTTCTGGTCAGTTTCAGTGTAAATTAGCTTTATTGCTCACTGTCAGCAGTGCTAAGCAGTGAAATTGAAGAACTCATTCGCTCAAGCGCCGCATCGCTTGTCAACGCATTTGCCATTGCAAATTGGTAATATAATATGCCAAATCACATTTCCCCCTCTATCCGATGTACTTGAACATGGATACATAACGAAAATCAGACCTGGTACCAGCAGCTGCTCGTTAAATATAATTAAAATTATTATTTATGAAATGGGCGTAGCCAGGTAACTGCCTAGAACTGCCCATAATTTTCACAAGATAAATTTACTAGATTTTGAATGTGATCTAGTAAAAATATAACATTCTTCAAACATTTAAATCAAACAATTTTAATTTTAGAATATAGCGGACAAATCTGATGGACATCTGATTCAGATTTACATCTTTCTAAATGGTTTAAGTCAAGTGCTACATAAATAATAAAATATCAACTCTAAGGGTGATTGCAAGCCAACTACGTATCACTGTTTTCATATTCTTTAACGAAACTTTTGTACATTTTTGATGAAACTGGTAGAGAATGGATTTCCTTCTGTTTGTTTCAGTTGTTAATAGTTTCAAAAGCCAGTTTTCTTTTTAAAGCGTCAGAATATTAATAAAACCATATTTAAAATTTTATTTTAAGTCTAGTATTGATTTTTCATAGAACGAAACTTGTAATTTTTTTTTTTAATTTCCTCCTGCTTAAACCATCCACCATCCCTTGTTAATTTAAATGCTGGCTACGCCACTGATTTATGTATTTGTAATTTAAATTAGTGATTCAATAATATTATCCTAATTAATTCATCCATAATATTGAACCAAAATGAGTTTGTGTCGTAGCTAGGGATTAAGAGCACTCGCAACCGTATTCATGATACTCATTTTTTATACATTTTTAATTTTCTCTCTCTCTCCCTTTGTGGCTATTGTCACTTAATATGGCAAAACATTTGCCGAGCACCTGTTTAAATGTCCAGTAAACACAAATTGTAAACAGTTTTTGGTTTACCGGTTTCTTTTTATTGTGCGGAGGTGGGTCTGTTTATATTTCACCTGAGGAGGCTATATAAAACGCTGCCGGGCGACGGCAACAGGCAACAGTCGCGACTCGCAGTTGCCACTGGCTCCCCACAGAAGCACTTTAGTGTTGCTCAGCAGCTCTTTTATTGTGAATAATCATCTTGTCTATAAAGTCTGAAGTGGACCACATATTCGGAGCATTCGACATCTCTTTGTGAATGTCATTGATCCATTGCAAGTGTACGCTGTTCACAGTTAAGGAGACACTCAGCATTTATGTTCGACTCAATTCTGGTAAGTTTTTCTGACTTCGTTTCATGCTCTGTTCTACTTAATTTTCTGTAGTACACAGATTTGACCATTATTTCATTTTTAAGTTTTGATCCTTCATTTGTAATCCTTTTTATATTCGTGTCCTATTCTATTTTATATTTCTATCTATTCTATCTATTTCTATTGTATTCTATTATATTTTTTATCTCCATTCTACTCTATCTGCATAAGTTTTTTTTACCAAGCCTTCTTTTACTCTTTCTCTCCCTCTCTCCCTATATTTTATCTCTAATTATTCTCCAATTGTTTATCCTTAGTCTTGCATTTTCTATGTTTTTGACGATTATAATTATTTTCTTACTGGCTACATTTATCTGTTTCTTTCCCAATTTTCGTTCGCACTCATTTAGCATTCTACTCAGTTACCCCTCAAAATGTGCCTTCAGTTCTGTGGCTGCTGCTGCGACACTAACACCCAGCGCACGGGCAACAACCAAGGCCAGTGTCAGGAAATAGAGATGAAGGATTTGACGCCAAGCCTGATGATCACAATCACAACCCAACCGCAAAAAAGTGGCTACCCAAATCGCAGCTCCTATTCCTCGCTCGGCGTGGCGGAATACCCAAACATTATCAGCAGCTGGAACTGCGACGGGGAAATCGGGCATTATAATTCCGATGACCATGAGCCGACCATATATATTGGCCAGCCATAATATTCTGAAGCCACGCACAGCACACACAGCTTATAATCGTTTGGTGGAACAAAGCACTTTGAATGCACTCCCCATCGAAATATGTGTATGGGTGGGGGCGGTAATGTCCAGCAAAACGATACACTGTATCCAATCTTAAGTACCTCGACACTTGAAATTTAAACTTATTAAAAGAGGTCACCAAACAATAATCAATAATTTTCCTTTTAGATAATTTCTGTGTTCAATATTTGCCTCACCTTCAACACATTCAAATTTGCATTTCATAAATATATATATATATACATATGTGTGTGTACATTTTATTGTTAGATATTTATTTATTGTATTAGAAGATAGGATGATTTTGACTTAACGATATACATTGGTATGTTTTTGCTTATTGATTATTGCGCTTCATGCGTCTTGCTTCACAGCTGCTTGCAACTCAGCTCTCTTGACTGCCGATCACATATCGATACGTCTCTTAAATCGTTAGTGACTCGATTACTTGCTATCGATAGCAGCGGTACAACGGCAACAAGGTTGCGAGATAGCTTTGACCGCTTCTTGTTTGTTTGTCTACTACACCCATACCTCGCTTTACGGCCAAGACTCGTTCCATGAAATGTGGCCGCAAAGCGAAAAGCCGTATAAGGAATCAATTATTCTAATACAAATTCATACAAATTCAAAGGGTCGATCCCTTTCTAAATTTGCTAAATATGTAACATGGTTTGTCATTCAAAAAGCATTTCATCTTTTTATTTCATTTAAATCAAAACACATACATAATAAGTACATACATTTGTACATCAAATAATAACAGATTCCAAAACCCAACAATAATCTATAAACAAAATTGAATCAACTTCATGTTAATTAACATATGTGTATGTATACATACATCATTTTGTTTAATATGGCTTTAATCTGAAGACGATGAAGAAATGGTAACCTGCAGATCACTGTCGTCATCAATTTTCGCTGGTAAGTATGGGCCTGGCTTAAAAACTTGTCCAACACTGTTTCTTGTCTATTTTGTATTTCAGTGATTTATAACAGCTAATGCCTGAGTTAATTCCTCGAGTTTAGCGCTACGTTCGACGTCAGGATCGTTTTCAAGGAGGACGTTTATTCCTTGTTCGAAAAAGGAAAAGCTTTCGACAAATTTTTTGATGTTAGCTGTTTGGATACAACAGGCTCTGTCTCTTCATCAAATGTCAGTAACGCTTTCAACCGAATGAGTTCTTCAAAAAATAAGTTTTTTTTTGCCGTTATAGCGAAACATTTTAGGCCGTAAATCGAAAACGTGCCTTATTTGAAGAGGGCCGTTATAGCGAAATGCCCTATAAAGAAAGGCCGTATAACGTGGTAAGAGTGTATTTCAAGTCCCACATACATATATACTTCACATTTCAGAACGTAACAAAACTAATAACAAAAGCAAGAAAAACATAATAAACTATGCAAGAAACAAAGATTTTAGTTAACTTCGGAAAGGAGGGTCAGTAAAGTGGCCCAACTTATCTATGCATCCTATCATGAATTTAAAGTACTTTCTAACATAAGTTACATACATTTGCACAACTATGTATGTATATTCCAATACTTCTTTTCCGATGAGTGCAGGGTATGCATGTTTAAAAGAAAAGATACAAATGTAAGTAAAAGAAAAACCGGGGAACAACAACAAATATTTAGAATACGGCCAGACTATGTCTGGGCCTTAAAATAGTTTTTTCCAAGCCACCCTAGCAGAGACTCACACACACACATAACACACACACACAGTCACGTAAGCGCATGAGCATGCATTTTTAATATGAAATTACGCCACGTTTAGTTAACTGGAGCAGCAGGCCGAGGAGCAGATTGTTGGGTGTTGTTTCCCACTGGTTAAGACTATGTAATAAAAATTTGATTAGCTGCTTGTTTAACTTTAATTAAGTTGATTTCATTGCGCACAAAAGTCGGAAACAGAAACGGCAAAAAAGAAAGGACGACTCCTGGAGGAAGCCAAAGCTAATCAAATATTTAGGCAATGCGCTTGGTGGTTTGCCTTTTTGGGACGCTGCCTCAGCATATTAACATTGTGCTGGGCAAACAGGCAAACAGTTTGCCCAGCAACACACCAAACAGGCAGCATAATATTCATGATTATCATTACCACACACACACACACACACAGGCGCTCACCTCACATTGCATGCATTGTGATTGCATGCGTTTTACACGGGCCGCTCAACAGGCATCCTGTAGGAGCCTGTAGGAGCCTGATGGCATTGCCGCTAACAGTTTACGCCTATGCACATCAAATATGCAAGCTGAAAGGCATACCAGAGTGGGGGGAGATTGAGTGAGCTGGCGTTTTAGCCATGGCCATGGCCATTGACCACAAATATGCCAAGAGTTGAATTTATCGCTTTGCTTTAATGACTAATTGGCTTGATTTGCCGATTTAAGCAGTCTCTCGATATTTCAGTTATTCATGTCTATCGTGATTAATCTCCTAGTTTACATAAAGTATGTGTGGTTGAACATTCTTTTTATCTACTACTTCATTGTAACATATATTTTTTGCATTGTGCCAAATGCCAAACTAATTTGAATTTTATTGAATCGAATATTTCTCGTCACTAAGTTCAATATTTGAAATATGTCAATTTTTTTTTTAAATTTTTATTTAATTTAATACACACCCGCGCCCGCACAAGTGCTCATAGATCGGTCTCAGGGAGTTGGCAACATCTTGAGTGTGGCATGCCATTAAAGGACTTTGGTGGCTCGATGTTTGCCACTTAGCCAAACGCTGCGCATATTATCGATGGCCATAATGCGAGGGCCCAAACCAAAGTTTCTTGCTGTTGCTGTAGTTGTTACCGTTGCGTTGGCCATTAAAAACTTTCCGGCAATGCCATTAAAATAAAAATCGAGAGCGTGTTGTATGATTTACAAAAGCAAAAACCACTGCAACGGGAAGACGATGACGATGACGGCGAAGATGAAAACGAAGCCAAAAACAATTTCGTTGCTTGAGGGCTTATCGCATTGGCATAATGTGTTTCAGGTTATCCCATTTGCTACCCCTTGCCACCTACCCCTTATGCGCCCCATCCTTGTTTTATTTATTTTATGCGGCTTTTGTGACAAGTTAAGGCTTTTGCCACGCCTCCTCCAAGCACAATCCACACACTTTGGCACTCTTGTTACTGGCATAGGCAGTTTTGCAACTTTATGGATTTTATGAGTTTTCAATAAGTTTCGCCACGTTGCGATGCCGACTCCTAGCTTCGAAACTTGCCTGGCAATTTAAATTTATACTTATAGTTTAAGTCTGTGATCGGATTTGATATCCTTATAACTTTATGTATTTCATATCTGCTTATATCGACTTTCAGCGAATGATTCCAAATTCCCTAAGCTATAAAATTAAGCGGACTGACTGCCATATTTGAATGATATTATATAATGAGTGGTATTATATAATATTATATGACATTTTCAAGAAAAACATTTATAATATTTTTTAAAGAACTCGAAACTCAAAAATGATGGGGAAGAAGTGCAAAAGAAATCAATAAGGAATAACTTTATTTCTACTTTTGTTTTGCTTCCCAATCTATCTGGAAACTTTTTGTTTAGACTGACGTAAAAAATAGTTTGAACAAGATATTTTTTTAAAGTATGGAACAGTATTCGACAACATTTATATAAGATGTATGTAATTGAAATGCTGGTGATTTACAATAGAGGGGAATGGATTCAGGGAGATATTACAGCGTCCTTCCAGTCAGCTGTGGAGTTTGAAAATCTCTTCCTGAAGCCGAGTCCCAACAGGACTTGGAGCCAGAAGTCATATGCAAATTAAAAAAAGGGGTCGCCAAACAATAAGCAGTCAATTAAAAGCACTTCTAACGATTACTTGATAGCTTGCATTGACTCAAGCACTCTCATAGTGATAATTATAAATTACATATATACAGGATGAAAGCAGAAAGCAGAATGTACCCAAATTTATCTTACAGAGCGCATCCATTAGCTGATTGACTGTCAAATACATAAGCACAATCACATTCTTGATATAAGGATGTTGCAGCATCCCTCCAAGCTATTCAATTACCTACGCACTTAATCGCGCCTACGAGAGAGATGGGGGAGCCGAAGATACTGGGAGGGGGATGATGGAGGGGGATTATGCCAATGCCCATGGCCCATGGCCAACTTAATGCAACTAATCGCCTACCATTAACCGCCAATGACACTTTTATGCCACTATAATAAACTTAAGCAACACAATTGACACTATATGAAGAGGGGTGCTCTCCCTCAATCTGTGTATGTGTGTGTGTGTGTGCGTATAGTTGGACTGGGCGGTTAGAGGATGCGTGTGACAGGCGCTTGTCCAAGCATCACAAAAGTTTAGGCACGTTGCGGCAATGTCTTAGGCGAGCGCTCCCCCAAATGACAAGGAAGCGACTCCCAAGAGTTTGGACAAGTTATTCCGTGTTGTTTCAGCTATACACAGACACAGGCACAGACACAGACAAACAGAGATGAACAGACGACCGAAACCACTTATATCAATAATAATTCCCATTTGCAATAAAGCCAACTTAAGGCTTTTTGCGGCATTGAAAGTTGCATGCAGTCAGCATCAATTGAAATGCATAAGTAAACAACGAATATCGAATTGCCGAGTATGTGGCACAGAGTGGTGCAACGTGGTGGGTGTTCTCTGTCTGTCTCTCTCTCTATTTCTCTCTTTTTCTCCCCCATATATAAAAAGTAAATTGATACAAATTGCGTAATAATCACGCCATTGCATTTTATATTTGTTTCATGGCAGATGACACCGATGGCAGCAGCAGCAGCAGCAATAATGGCAAGTAAAATAAAACAACAATGGCACGTGTTTAATGCGTTAATGCCAAGCAACAACAACAACAACAATAACAACAACAACAAAACTGACACATTGCCTTTTGGAGAACTTACCAACAAAGTGCTGTGCATTAGTCTAGCGGAAATTTCGTTTGTTATTAATAGCACATGGTGACACTGAATACTTCCGAGAAGAGAGCCAGCTGCGAGAGCAGAAAGAGAGACACTTGCAAATGTCATTCAATCCTCAGTAGAGCTAAGCAAACAAATTGGTTAAGATCGAATGTTTATAGAAACTAAATGACAACAATTAAACAGCATTTGTGCAGCAGTTGAGGCGACAAACAAACAGTTTATATTAATCGCATTTCAGAGAGATCATTTATCACAGTGCAAATTTATATAATTATACCCGAAACCCATTCAAAATGTGTAAAAAGGGTATAAGGGTATGGTATGTCACAGGCAGAAGGAAGCATCTCTGACCCCATAATGTATATATATTCTGAGACTATAAGAGCTAGAGACTCAATTTGGAAAATAGGTTCTCGAATACCAGGCGCAAATCAAGTTTGCTCTATTTTATCGATAACTGCCACCGTTTCAGGAATATCGATATTCAAATCTGCAGTCCCTCTGCCTGCCAGAAGAAAAGAGTGCACTTGAAGACCTTCTCACATTTGTGTGCAAGACTTTTCAAAGGAAAATTTGACAATAAAAGTATATTTAAGATGGTTAATCTTCATTTCTAATCAATAACAAAGCGGATACATTTAAATGTGTTGAGCACGCATTGAGAGCTCGTAGTCGGTTATTGTTTCGATTCATTTAAAGTATTGGGGCACGATTCTGTCGTCGCGCCCCCGATCCGCCCATTCGATGTTATTTATCATGTGGCAATGTTGTAATGCATTTCGTAATCGATACAAAGCAATCACAACGAATTGAAGGCCCAGCCCCGTGCGCCAGACACGTGACCAATCATCCCAGGGTTTGAGTGTCGATGTGAATGTGAATGCGAGTATGAGTATGGGTATCGATATGGGTTTGGGTAAGCGTATGTGCATGATAGCCCCGCCTCACAGATTGCTCGCTGTGGTTTCTTGTGGCTCAAATTAATGGAGCTGAGAAGCGGGTATCAATGTAGCAACCACGTAGCACGACCAAGTCGAGAACGAGCGAAGCGGACCTTGCGCGACGCAAAATGCAATCACAAAATAATTCAAAGTTAATTTTAATCCATGGATTCGCAAGCAGCCAAAATGAGCAATGCCAAAGCAAAATAGACTCCGATAAAAACATGCTCCAGATTTAGGAAATATGCGACGAAACCAAGAAGAAATTATTGTCTTTCACAAATAATTACAATAATTCTGAAATACATTACTTAAAAAAGTAGAAACGCTTGGCTCAAATTAATCTCTGATTAAATCTGAAATATGTATATATATGTACATGTAAATAAGAACTAGTAAGTGTAATTGTTTATTGTTTGGTGGCCTCTTTAAATTATTTATAAATATTATTCAATGGCTCCAGGTAAGCCTGACTTGGTTTTTGCAAATACAATTTATACGATCTGTAGACCGATTGGATAGAGAAGGAGATCACACAAAATACACTGGTATTGCAATGAAAGCAAATTGACATGTTGTGAGAGCCTGCGTTTTGACTATGTGACAATCCGAATGAAAATAAAATGCTTATTATGGATATTTTTGTTGTATTTGTTGCTGCTGCTGGGGCATAAATGAAATGTCAGCTTAACAGCGAGAGGCGCGTGTTTTTGACTGATAACAAGCGACAGACCAGACCACGTTGGCTGCCCCAAAAACCGTCTTCTCCCCATCCCCTATGCTGGCAAACATTGATTTTTAACGCTGCGGCTTTTGCTGAGTGAAGCATTTTCACAAGTTGCCACTAATCAGCAGCATAAGAACCATAAGTGAGAAGTGTGTGTGTGTGTTTGTGGGCGGGGGAGAGAGGAGGTAGGGGTTGTATAAGTGCAGCGAAAGTTTGCTGTTTTTTTCGCAGCGCCAACATCTGTATTAATTTTCCAGCATTACCAGGAGGGGGAGAGAGAAAGAGAGAGAGAGAGCGAGAGAGAGAGAGAGGGAGAGATAGAGAGATAGAGAAGAAGAGCGGACGCCAAATCGAATTGAAACTTTAATGACTTTATGCGCTAGTTGCAAGTCTTTGCCAACTTGCTACTTGCAACTTGGCACTTGCAAGTTGACCAAAGCCAAGTTTGTAACTAAATGCCAGCATTTCCGTTGGCCAGACAATTAATTGTGCAACTTTTGGTACAATTGTACTTTAAACTTTCGACTTGCCGCGCCCAGTGGCAATAGAAGTACCAAGGGATAATAATGTTTGTGATGACGATGCTGCTGTTTCTGCTGCAACACGTTGAACAGATTCAATTAATTAACTGTCAATACTTTAGCGAGCACGAGCGCGTGCCACGGCCCCAACCTCTGCAACCCCCTGGCGTTGTTTGTGCCAGCACTTCTTCTTTCTTTCCTTGCTAAATAATTAATGAAAAGACAAATTGCTATTGGCAAGGCAACAGCAGCAGCAACTTTAACCTGAGCAGCGTTCGGTTTCTGCGTCTATTACACCCTTCAATTGTGCCTCAATCTATATCCCTGATTTGCTGCATCTTTCTGCAGAAGTTTTCTTTTTTCATTACATACTTTTATTCGCGGCGTTGATTTTTTCGCCAGCTCATTATTCCATTGCTGTTTTTATATTTTCTTACTTCTTTACAGATTGCGCTTCATGAATTGCATTACTAATTGCTTGATTGAAGCAATCAGTAGCAGCGTGCGAGACAGGGCGAGTGCAGCATTGCAGTTGCTGCATCTGATTGGTCAGTAGTTGCTGAAATAACTGTTTAGCACTAATTGGTGTTGTCGGTGTGAGATGATGTATATTTGGAATTTGAATCCCACCAATGAATGTTAGCCACAGCATATTCCTTATGGAAAACTTTTTTTTAGAGAGTTTATTTATTGCAGCTCAAATTTGTATAATTTAAAATTAAAATTTAAAAAATCAAGAAATAAGTAAGAACGTTGCAGTCGGGAGTAACCGACTGCAAAATACTTTGATGCCATAAGTAATATCAGCTCACAACAGGTGGCAAAGAACAGGGTGGGTGTAGCGAAGATTTATTGATCTTTGAAGGAGACTTTTAGTAATCTACCGTGAAAGTTTGCCCTTAAAATACATTTGCCATTAAATGACATCTGGTTTTGTGAATTTTGAGAGCGGGAGTGGGCGTTGCCGAAAAATATATTGGAAGAATTTTTAGTAACCTTCCTTCCAAGTTTGTTAAATGTAACTGGTCAGTTTTTTCCGGATTTTTTAAACAAATGTGAGTTACATGATCTTTTCAATTTACATTAACAGGTGTATCGGCCTGGGAGGCAGAGCGTGCGTCGCCATCCAATTATTTATCTCTGTTTTAGGGGAGTTACCAGTAATATACTTTCAATATTAGGTGTCTCCAGCTTACAAATTGTGGAAGATGTGCGCACTTCAGATTTACAGGGCCGAAATTCCGGGGGGCGGTAGATGTGGGCGTGCTCCTAAAATGTATATGCCAATCTTTGAAGGAGGTTACCAGCCAGTTACCTTACCTTCCACGTTTGGTGACTCTATCTTTAAAATTGTGGAAGAAATACGACTTTGGCGATTATGGGTGCAGGTGTGGGCGTGGCTATACCAAGTCTTTATCGATTCTTAAAGGTGATTTCATTTGACGGCTTTAATTCAAATTTTCAGGGGCGGCGGGTCTGGGTGCGCCGGAAGTGGGTGTGGTACATGCAGATCTTTGAGACATCGCCAACAACGTACCAACCAAATTTGGAGACGGTAGTATAAATTATGGCAGATATGTGGCTTTATCGATTGGCGATAAGAGATTTATCGATTTCCTAGCCTCTTAGTGGACCTTCGGTATCAGAGTATAAAAAAACTGCCGAATATTTTGGGTGAATAATGTTTGCCATATTTTTATTTTAGCCATATTCTAAGCTTGAGAGAGCGCATGTAAAGATCTCGCTAAGATCATGAGCCGATCAGTTTGCCCCATTATGCCAATGTCATATGCTAATATTTTCTGTGCATAACCCCCACACACCTCAGCTGCCTCTTTTGTCCCTTATCTACAGACTGGATGGCTGGGATGTCGTGCGCTGATTTAACATGCAAATGTGGTAGAGTTCTCACAGCTTTGCCTTCCAAGCAGAACTCAATGCATAAATCATGGCTGGTAAGGAATAACTAAAAAAGTGACATAAAATAAAATAAAGGAAAAAAATAATAATAAAAGGGTTGCACAAGTGGCAGCTTTCGCTTTCACTTTCACTGTTGTTCTTGTTGTTGCTGCTGGTGCAATCGATAGTCGGCATTTTTATGCCGTCAATATTGGCCTTTAGCACGTTCAGCGTGTGCCGCAAAGTATGCTAAGCTTATTTATTATTTACACGAGTGAAACGTGTATGAAACCAAAAGAGCTGCTAAAAACCTGAACACTGAACGGAACTGAGCTGCCTTCCTTGCCTCTCACTCTCTCCCTGCTTTTCTCTTGCTCTCCCACTCGCTCTCTATAGACAGCTGCAGGAGAAGCCAAAGCTGAAGCAAAATCAGAGGCACCGGCACCGGCAACGACAACTCGTGTGTGTATGTGGTTGATTTGATTGCTTTATGCACCCAGTGAGTGGCCGCATGAATTTCAAATGAACCGCTTTCCCATGCCACATTGGCAAATGCCACAGCTCCAGTTGTCTGCTCCAGCCAGCTTGCTTCTTGTAGGCAACAAAAAGGTGCCAAATAATACCAAAAGGCATATGAGGGAAAAAAGGTTTAGGAAAAACGTTAAAATACGGCCGCAGCGCAGTCATTAGAGCCATGCCAGCTCTCATCCTCCCTCTACCCACACACACTCTGCTCTCTCTCTCTCTCTCTCTCGCTCTCTATCTCGCTCGGTTTGTCTCCCTGTTTGTGTGGCACATCTAACGTGTTGCACACGTTTCGGCTGCCAGTCAAACAGTGTGAATTGCAATGGGAATGGAAATAAATATGAGAATGTTACTAGAGAGTGAGTGACTTAGATATTCGACACAAAGAGAGAGAGAGAGAGAGCGAGAGAGAGAGGGAGAAACAGAGAAAGAGATGGTGTGTGTGCCGGGTCAGTGTTCACACGTCTTTGTACAGGATTTTGGACAATCTACGTAACACACTGCCTCAGGCGGTGCCACTAACAATAGCAACAACACAAACAAGAAACACCTCCCTCGCAGGAACTTTTTCTGTTTTGTGCGCTGTTCCCACAGTAATTTGAAATTCATGCGCTTCGGATGTGGAATAAATTCAAGATTTTGATTTGCTGTTACGTGTGGCATCTTATTTTCTGTCTTACACCTCGCTCTCTGTGTGTATGCATGTATGTGTGTGTTTATGCACAATTGAAGGTGTGGAATCGCACCTAAAGGATAATAAAAGTGAAAAGCGTGAACGCTTTTCAAGCTGTTATCCTTAAATCTGTAGCTTTAAATTACTTGCAAATTTCGCGCAAATTTTTTTTTGCCAGCCACGCAAGCGTCCTCTAACCATTTATGAATGTGTGTGTGTGTTTTGTGATTTTCTTATTATAAGAGGCAGCTCTTGACTTGCACGGGGATCTTTAGTTTCTCAATAAAATGTCAAAGTTGATGCTAATTAAGGTATAATTAAATTGAAATTCCATTTGTAGGAGCAAATATTAAGATAATAGGCGACAGAATCGAGAAGCTAACCCATACGCATTTTAATCAATTAGTTTTGTAAATTGTTGCATTAAGTTGCATCAAATATTAAATTAAGTAATTAGTTGGATTTGAAAAACACCACACTTAATGTTTTGTGCTTTAAGTTAACTTTCTGCCAAACAAGATTTATTTTTATCATAAAATCCGTAAGTCGCAGAACAACATTATCTAAGTAATATTTTCATAGCCATGTCTACTAAGATCTACTACTACCTTTTACTGTTAACTGGTAACACATACATTTTGTTTCTCGTGCAATACTTCCATCTTCCACTTCCACTTCCCCTTCAACCTAGTTCGTACATTTACGACGTCTTTTTACTTACTTCTGCTATTCGAAATGTAATTTATGGCTTTTAGTGCGTAGGAGCACACTAGTGATTTCAACAATTTACCTCAATGTCACGACTGATAGCAGCTCAGTGGAGTTACCAGTGCTAACCATACCCCCTCCGCCCAGCACCATCCAAAATGTTGTAACACCAGCCTGGTGAAGTTGAGTTAAGTACCAGCTGGTATAGCTTCATGACGATTCATTGTCGATGTCACACAGAGGCTCATATTGTAAGATTTTCAAATGATGCCGAAAAGTAGGCAAGACTAACAAGCACACACACACACACATACATAGAGTGTACACACAACAAGCAAATAAACATACGCGAATATTACGAGCTGCTTGACTGTTGACGTCTCTCGCTCTCTCCCCCACCTTTCTTGAATTCTCTCTGCCTCTTCCCCTCTCTCTCTCTCTCTTTCTGTCTCTCACTCCCTCTCTCTTTCTGCTCTTCACTCTGTGTATGTTCGTCCCCATCCCTCACAGCAGCTGTGCGTTTATTTTTGGCATAGCATCGCGCCTGTAAGTATGCAGCGGCAGTCGGCAGGTGGGAGGGATACATGTCAATGACTTTACAGAAAGCGGAAACTCATAAAGATAAGTGTTGACATGGCTGCCAACTTGGCTAGGCTCTGTACGACATACCCCCTACCTCACACTTCCATTTCCATTTCCACTTCCCCGCCCCTCTGCCCCCTAAATGGCATCTGTCGTCGCGTATTTGCGTCATTCCACTGTGCGTCTCCCACTATGCTCCTACGCACCGCACACTTTCCAAATGTTCTCTACAACCAGCGAGAATCAGTTATTTGAGCATGGAAATTGGTTTAAAGTTAAGAATTTCGTGAGGCTTCATCAGCTAAAAGCCAAACAAAACAATAGAAACGGTTATCTTACACATGCAGAAGATTATCTGCTGCAGGTTTTAGACAAATTTAATTATACCCTGAACTCATTGAAAATGTGTAAAAGGGGTATAATGGTTTTGTGCAAATGCACGTAAAAGGCAGACGGAATCATCTCCGTCCCCCTAAAGTATATAAGTTCTTGATCAGGGTCAACAGGATCACGATCTAGTTAATCATCAACTGCCCAGATTTCATCAAGATCGGATAAAAACACCAAAGTTATAGTCGAAAATAGATTCTCAAAGTCAAATCCTTTCTATCAGCCGCCGCAATCATTTTCTGTATGTATAAATATGCGAGCCCATGTGTCGGAAAGAGATGGCATGATAATCGCCGCGAGCGTGAATACGTTTTTGTGTTTATTCTGCAGAGAACCGTTACCTACCCAGAAGCTACCAGGAAGTTGGTATCTTCGATGAATAATAGGTTAAGGGGAGTGGTTAAGGCTAAAGGATATCATACGAAGTATTAACATCCTTATTTAAGTTTTTACTTAGACTGATCCAAATGAAATCTGCCCCTCAAAGTAGGCAGCATTTTTATAATCTTACCTAGCAGGTGGGGAAACCCCAGTTTATTGGGGTCATATATTAATTTTGGTGGTTAATATATGTACCTACATCGGTCTTTGGAATTTTTGAAAAATAATAACTAATTAGCTTATGGCAGGCAATTACTTTTTTTCTTTGACACTGGTCCAAATAAGGTGCGAGACACCGTATGTGCACGTGCTTGTAGCCAGTCAGTTCGAGTTTGTGAATAATAGTAATAATATGAGCTGGCTTAGTTTTTTTTTACTCTGCTGTCCCTGGGCCTACCATAAACAAAAGAGTGCACTTGAATACCTTCTCACATTTGTGCAAGACTTTTTAAAGGGAAATTTGGCAATAAAACTAGAATATATTTAACTACTGGTTTCAGGATATATCGTACTCAGTCTCACTCGACACAGCATTCTTACTTATTTATATGTTTGTCGTTTTACGACAATGAAAGTGAATATTCAACATGTATGTAGTTAAATTGTATCAGAGATGATGAAATGCTTGTCCACATCTACAGTGGCGGACAGCTTATTAGGCACAGAGTAATTGCCACATATCTCTCATAATTTAAAGGCTACAATCACAAATGTGGTTGCAAAACTTAGAAGGAAGCTGCTGTATAATTTGTTCAACCACGCCCACTTCGGCCCAGTTAGTTACACCCTGTTCTTTGGTACTTGTTTTCCGCTGGAATAACTGCTCGACTGCAACGTTCTCTCTGGCTTTTAACTGTTAAAGATTAAAAACTGAATGGCCTAAAAACTTGAATATGTTGGAAGGAATTCAGCTAGAAGAAATTAATGAAAATATCTATGACAAACGTACACATACACACACACAAACGCAGATATGAGCAGAAATTCACTTTGAATATAAATTATTTATTATTATTATTATGATTGCCAAAGTTCTGCTAATCAATTTTCTAGACAAGCGCCGAAGCAGCGTGAGGCAAGCCCCAAAGGCAAATGGAAGCTTTGTGCTTTATTAAGCATAACCGAGACCAAAAGGCACCAATTGTTGTATCTCTATTATTGTGCGGCCTGAGCCGGGGATAATAAATGTTATCGCATTTCATGCGTCACTGCTAATTGTTATCGATAAATAATGCAATGTCAGGCAGCGATATGTGTTTGTATGTGTGGGCCATGTTCTGTGATGGATTGCTTATTGTTCGTTTGCTGTTGCATTTGTTGCTATTTGTTTGCTTTTGGCGCAACGTGAAGTGACAAGCGTGCAGTTAGCTAAGGGGAGGTGTTTGGGGCAGGGGAATGGTAAATGGGCCGATACTACTCGGCATGTAAACATAAATCTCTTAAGACCATCAAAGGCTTATTAATGCAAACACGCAAATGGAAATGGTGAAACGGAAACGGAAATTGAATCACTTAAGCCCAAGCAGCTTTTCAATGGCTTAACACAACTTTCAGCACAGCATCGCGTGAGTCAAACAGAGCCAGAGGGTGGGGAGCGGATGGGGAAATGTAGAAAGTCGAACTAGTGGTAAGTTCCAGGAAGCATTTGCATAGTATATGCCCCATTTTAAAACTGACAAGTAGATTGATTGATTAACGGTTCGTTGCAGTTGCAGAGAGAATAATCGAGGTTGTCATATCTATGTGCTCTTTACGTATACTAAATTTGAATCAAATAAAATGCTTTCAACTTTGCTTGGCTCTTGAGCTGGAAAACAAGGTCAAAGCATGTCAAGAACTTTGGCTGAGTTAGGGAAATAATTAATGTCATAATGCATAAAATGACACAAAGCTATTAAAACTCATTACAAAGTCATGTTAATTGAGGGTTTGTGCAGATGGCTGAAGGCCAGTTGGGCAGCATTAAATAAAACTGAACTATAAAATCTACAAATGACAAGCCAGAAAAACAGCAGAAAAAAGGCCGGAAAAAGGCTGCCGCTGTGATTATGTGGTAAAAACAATGCAAAAGGCATAACAACGATTTATGACTTGTCCAAAGGTGGAAGTATAAAGTTAATGCGCCCCAAAAGTAGGCGTACCAAGCTCACCCAAATAAAGTAAAAACAAAAAATAAGTAGAAGAAGCAGAAGACGAAGCCAAATAGCAACAACAAATGGGGCGACCATAAGGAAAGTATTAAGGCAAAAAGTTTATCCCTACAAAAACTCTTGCCATTGGATTTTTTCGGCAAAAACTTTTCAATGTTCCTGCAGTTGTTGTTGTTGCGGCTGCATGATACGGAAATTTTTTGTGGCTAGCAAAACTTTTCGTTGCCAGCACACACAGCCGGAGAGAGAGTGAGATAGGGACGGACGCACACATGTACAGCTGTTCGTGGTGTGCTTGAAACTTCGGTATTTAGCCGTAAGTGGTAATAATTACGAATCTGACTGCTTCCGCCGAAGTTCTCACAGCGGCCGGGTTAAGGTCACAATGCCCCAACAACTGTCGACTGGTTTACAGTTACGATGCGGCGAACTACACATACCCACACACACACGCACGCACACGCACACTAGTTAATTAAGTTTAATTGGATGAAAATTATACAGAATTATAAACAATCTGCAAGGCACACAAATATAAGCAGAGGAAGGGGGAGAAGAAGGAAAGCGGGGAGCGTCAGAGTGAGATGGAGAGTATACAGTTGAAACCACGTCAGGACCCGAGCTATCGTAACGCACTGATGTAGTTGCCTTGTACACCCTGTGTCACAGAAATATTTTTATAAAATAAAAAACCGAATATTTGATACTTGAAGGGAGCGAAAATCAGTCTGCTAGAGAGAAAAAAGTTGACAAAAATGTTTAATTCACTGAATCTTGTATTGTCAGCAATGGAGAGATCGACAACAGCAACATTCAGTAGTTGTGACTATGACAACATAATCAAATATGGAGTAGTCGACCACACTTCGTGTTCAGCACTGTACGTGCATATATTGAAAGAGTCTTTAGTGTATGTCAATAACTTGACTCGAGTAAATGCAGTATATGAGATCCATTATATTTACATACAAATAATAGGATTTCAATAATACAATACTCAGCCGTGGAAATTACTGCCTTCCTTTGGGATTGGGATCAGGGCAGCCAAATAGAAAATTCTATTAGGCCAATGATGTAAGACAAGCTGTAATTATGCAGCTAACTAATTTGACTGGCGTTAGAAAATGTGTGATGCCCTAGGAATACTGCTCCCAGTTCATTTGCCTGTTGTTGTCCCTTGCCTTTTGCCCAATGCCATTTGCCCTGTAAGCCTGCCATTGCAATAGCGTTTTTACAGGCTGCACAAAAGGTAAAACACTCCCCAGTGCACTATTGTAGAGTCGCAGCAAATGAAGATAGGGTAGTGTGGGATGGGTGGGGTTGGTTTGAATGTGGGGAGTGGCGTGCTTTAATTTGTTGATGGTAGGAAATCGCTATCTTGCTCACACCTACGCATCGGTTGTTGTGGAGCTCCCGCACAGACCTCACACCCCACCCCGAGCGGCTTTATTGAAATATTATGCAACAAAGTTGATGATTTTTTAGCCTGACAAACGTGGTCGCTGCATGGGGACTGCGCATTAAGCAAAACTTGCCACACTCACAAAGAGTGAGAGAGAGAGTGACATGGCCCCAATGCCCCCATGGCCACACGGCCCATTGCTGCCATCGTATCAGGTGTTTACTAAACCGACGAGCACAACGAAAAGCAAAAAATATTATAATAGCAATTGAGAATTGCTGATGAGCTTTGCTGCATGTCTACCTGCTGCCTGACTGCCTACAACGACAACGACAACGACAATGACAGACAGGCCCGCCAAGACACAGTTGCCCCTCCCCGCCAACGCTATAGCCCTCTATAAATTGTGAAGTCGCTGCAAGCAACTGGCAAACTTGCCGAGGCTGAAGCTGAAGCTAAGACAGACTGAGGAGAATGAAGCTGGGCCCAAGTTACCATAGTCTTTGCACAGACTTGTTGTCGTGGGAGCATTTTAATTATTCAACATTGTTGACAAAGTTTCAGCTGTGACTGAGCCAGTGCAAGTGCTCGGGTGAGCGAGAGAGGAAGAAATGGAGAGAAAGAGAGAGAAATAAGGAAATATGATTGGCTGACTTAGCAGTCAAAAGTTGAGGTACAAAAATTGGTCTACAACAAGCGCCGGCTGACATTGCCAACAAAACAACAAAGGGGAGAGTTCCTTCTACACTCGGTAAAGTGGAAGGGTGGAGTGGTCGGTGGGGGGGTGCTTGTTGGCGGTTATTTGATGACATTCTTACTTAACTGCTAGTTGATAGTCTCTCTCTCTCTTTGGCATTCAGAGAATTAATCATCGTACAGCCGTTTGGAAAATATCAGATACTTCAGATATTTTTAGCTTTACCTGTATACAATTAACTTATTTTCCAAATTCAAACAATCAAAAGCAGCTTAATCCGATTGCACTTGGTCAAAATAGAGGAAGAAAGCTCGAGTTTTGATCCAAGACTCACACCTTATGCAGATCAATAAGTTCATGTACCTAATTTGACTATTGGAAAGAATTTCACAGACTGTTATTAATGGGGGAATACATTTTCCAGCATTATACCCAGTTTCCTATTTATTTCTAACAACTTCCAAACACATTTTTAAGAAAGTTCATTGAATTTCACGAAAATATATCAAACTGCACTTTCTGCATTGCATTTCAGTCCCATGGGCCGAACAATGTATTTCCAACTGGACTTTTGAAAGACATTCCAAATCGGTGTCACTACAGGATCTTTCAAATAGCTTAATAATAGCTCGACAGTTTAGGTGTCAGATGGAGGCTTTGATAAGAAAGTTGAAATTGCGTTGCAATTTAGCTCAAAGTTAAGCATTCAATATTCCATTTATCGACATAGCGTAGCGTATCACTGACCACAGCCAGCCAGAAAGGCAAGCAGGCGACCAACGAGCCTGCAAGTCCTTTGCCACGCGCTGCTGTCATTTAATTCTTTTACAGTGACCCAAAAGCCACAAGCCCAACGGCAACTGCAACAACGTTGCATTTGACGAGGATGTTGCACCAAGTGGAGCGGATGTTGAGACGATGATGCAATTTGGGGGCGTGTGTAAAAAAAGGCTGGCCAAAGGACTGATGCTCTTCATGTATGGCTAGCAATTTTTTTGGAGGGCTCGCTTCAATAATTCTGTTGGCTCACAAACAGACACAGACGCTCAGACACACACACACACACACAGCACATAACCACACACCTATACAATGTCAGCCAACATATTTCGAGTGGCTTTTGTGGCATTGGCGTCGACTGTTCACAAAGGACACAAATGCCTGGCAAAACTGAAGTCAAAGTTAAAAAAAAGCAGAAACATCAGCATTGTTGGCCGAAAAATCACAATGCAATTATTCGGCAACGTGGCACAAGGCGACTGCAAACAGTCGGCCAAAAGTCAACCATACACAGAACTGACTCTGCAACACACATACGACAAACATAAGGCCTCTTTTAAAATCGGGTCCACAGACGGCTTGACACTTACGTTGACCACTTGCACCCAATTGATGCCGAATTTTGAATATTCCCATAAGAAATGTAGCTGAGTGCAGTCTGAGTGTATTAATAGATTAATTGATTTAAGGTACATGGTTGCAACTCTATTCACTTGCCAGCATTTGAGTTCAGCACATCTAAAGACCGATGGATTAGCTATTTTGACCAAAGGCGGCTTTGAAAACGGTTTCTTATAGATCAAATAATATATATATTATAAATATAGTTGGATGACTATTATCTTAGTAAAGTAAGTATGTTTCAAGTTCGCAAAAGGCGAATCCTGGCGGGATTCTAAATACCATAGATTGTGTAAATTTAATTATAATATCGATGATTTTTATTCATTTCTAAATGAATAATTTTGTTCTGTTTTTTTTTTGTTATTTACTTATATTTCCACAAGACATAATGTCGCCACTGAATATGGATAAAAAGGCTATAGTGATTTTGTGTAAATTTGTGCAACAGGTAGAAGGAAGCATATACGACCCCTTTAAGTATACATATTCCTGATCAGGATCAACAGGATCAGCATCTAGTTAATCATCAACTGCCCAAATTTGATCAAAATTGGATAGGAAACACCCAAGGTAAAGTCGAAAATATATTCTCATATTGATCTTACTACTATCAACAGCGCATGTGTGGGAAAGCGATTTATTTATTTATAAATTTATTCATATATTTATCGATCGATATCGATATCAATGCTATGTAAAGATGTAATTTTACAGTCTTATTACTACTAGTAGTCTGTTACATACATTACAAGGGGCCTGCTATGGTATATGCATGCGATCGTCGCATTCCTGTGAGGATCAGTTCGGGATACTCTTCAGTGCCTGTGCCTGCTATACGAATTGAGTGCACTTGCAAACCTGCTCACATTTGGTACATATATACATATATCAGCTGGGTTCAGGGTAAATCGTAGTCAATCGATTACAGCATTCCTACTTGTTCAACAAATATGCTTCGTGTTTATCTTGACTATTTTACTTTTCAAATACATTTTTATTATCGTGCTCAGCTGTGCGAGATCGTGACACGATAGGGTCCCCTCTCGATATTGGGTTAAGTTACTTAAAAATACATAGACACATACACATACTAACTAACACACGCACTCATGTGTATATTTAAGCTCATGAGCCGCAACACTTACATGTCTGCGCCACTCCCTACCACCTGTCACTCTATAACCTGCCACCCTTCCACCCTCCCACGCCTCATCATCATCTTCGCATCGTTTTCCAAGCACGCAGCTGCGTCGACGACGGACTCAAACAATGAGGCTTTTGTATGCGACAGAGCGTTTGCCTTTTTTTCTGCTTCTACTGCGTCAGACACTTTCACACACACTCACACTCACACCCACACCCACACCACACCACACCACACATGGCTATTGTTTCGTATTGAACCCCAACCCGACATTATATATTTGTGTGGAGCTGCTGTGTTTGGCTGTTGACTGCTCTCGTCTCCTTTTGCCCGGCGTTTGCATTTGCGCCTCAAATCTAAGAATAATAGCCGCCTTGATTACACTCACGCCGCCTTATGACAAACGAAAACAACAACAATAGCAACAACAAGAATGAAAATAGCTGCAACAACAGTCAGTGCACAGTGGTCTTTTGAAACGAGTGCAAAATATACCATTAACTTTTCAGTTTGATCATATTTGAGATCGAGTGATCTAATAGTGATCAATAACATCTAAATATAGAGTTTATCGTTAACAAAGGAAACAGTTATATATATATATATATATATATATTGCCAAAGCTGATCGCCGTTCAAGTTTTTAGCAGGCTTTATGGGATTAAATTCAAACTAGATAATATAAAGTGCTTGAAGTATTCAATAAAGAACTCAACAAAAAGTTTTTACATATTTTCATAACATTTTAAGAAATATTATTGGAAAATATTCAAACATTATAAATATATAAATATTATATCAGAAATATATAAATAGTAATATTAATACGATTCAGAATTGTTGTCACAATTTGGACCAATGTGCGCCGCATTGTTGCCAAAAATAAAAGAAATAAAATTAAGTGGCATGTTATTCGCTATATGCTTATATGTGGCTGTGCGTGGGTCGGAACGTGGCCAGTGGCATACGGGGCTTGTGTAGCATACATCTTCTCCTTAACATCAATTGAAGTCCCCTCGTGTTAAGGCCCTGTTTGAGTGTTAATTGTGTGTGAACAACAACAACAAATTGTAAATGACAGACGATTGGACAGTAGGGTAAAAAACACAGCTGTGATTTGTGCTGCTCAAGACACTTGCCCCACTGTTCCAGTCGATGAGGGAACGGCTGCCTGCTGCCTGCTACCTGTTCGGTAATTGTAAGCGTGCTGCTGCACTCAACGCATTGGTCACAATTCGAATTCAATTATGCAACAAGCGGCAACAAAGAGCAACAATGCTCGGATAAAAAGCCACAGCAGCAGCAGAACCATGGAAATTGTATTAATTTCTTATGGTTGCTTCCTGTTGCTTGCCTCGCTGCTGCTGCTGCTTCTGCTGCTTTTGCTCCCAATGGCAAATCAATTTGCACTTTACATAAAATTCAACAAAAGGCGAGCACTCTCTTTTTTTGAAAATCACAGCGCATAACCCATTAACCCCACGTTGCTCAAACTACTTGCAACGTTCTGCTGCATGGGGGAGGGTGGGTTGTTGGAAGGGGAAATGGAAATGAAGCAGGTAACAAAAGGCGATTTTCATACAATTTTCGTTCGTTCGTTCGCTGGTTCGTTCGTTGTTGTTGTCAGTTGATGTTGTCGCATTTGCATAATGAATTCATATGTTTAATAAAATCCACACGTGAACACGCGAACCATCACCCATACACATAAGAGGGCAAACAGAATCGGTGACGGCCAACTGTATCTGGTATCTGGGAATCTGAAACGCAAGCACAAGCCGAATGCAGACGCGCACAAAAGTATGCAAAACAAAGCGAATCGAAAAGCCATGCGACGAGAATTCTTTTTTTATGCTCAATAGTTTTGCTGCTGCCAAGGAGAATGATGATGCAGCCACACAAATGGTAAAAGTACCCATTCCCTCTCTCCCCCTCTGTGTGTATGTGTGTACTTGGGGTTTCGCTTTTGTTGTTGTTGGCCTAAATTAAAATCGTATTAGATTTGCATATTTTGTTTCGCTTGAGTGCTTAGCAGCCGCTGCTGCAAAGTGGCTTAGTTTGCTCTTATCGGTAAGCAGAATCATTAACTCTTACCACTAAGCAGACAATACATATAGGCGACAACGCGTCGAAAACTCCATACAAGTATAGCCCAGGAGATTATTTGATGGTACACAAACAGTGCCAGTACGGCAGGAATGTCTAGAACACTAATTCACAAAACCAAAGGCCCATATGTAATAGAAAAGGATTTGACAAATTCCAAAAAAATAAGATCAAATATATAATAAGATTATAAAATAAATAAATACAGTATAATTTCAAATGCAATAGTTACAATTTCAAACCAACTTGAAAAATAATAAGAGATCAATCAAAAAATAAAGTCAAGTGAGCAGACGTGTTTGAGAAAAAAATATAATTTAGTTTTGACTGCTGCATATAGTTACATAGAGAATTGAATTGATTGGGTTGCGGGTAGCGAACGACCTCGCTTTGGGGAGGTTAGCTGCGAATAATACGAGATTCCTCGTAAATAAGCAGAACCGGACAAACTGCGGGTATGATAATGTCAATCGTACTGTGTTTGTGTTGCCGCCTTCTTAAAGGCATAGCCTCACTCAATCACCCCAACTTCCCCGCTTCACTTACCTACCTCCATCCCATCCCCACACATCTCACTCCGGGCCAGACCAAGGCGTCACTCGGACCGTGCCGAGAGTCAGCTTGGCTGGGGGCCCAGATTAACAATTGGCAAATGGCGACCGCCTGTTCTAATTAGCCTTCCCCGGGTAATGCAGATCTCTGCCCGAGAAGGCAGTCATTTATCTCACTTGTCCTCACTCGTGGTAGACCATCCTCCACATCGTGCCACTCCAGCAGCCAGGTAGGAGAGTGCCAATGGCACTGCATTGGTGAATCCAGCAGGCCCCAGCTTCGAGTCAAGGAAGTGTGGTCGGACCATCCCGAATGGAGGGCAAGCGGTACAGCGGCCAAAGAAGACGGAGTTTCTGCCACCGAGGAGTCAACCCGGTGGGCTGGATAAACCGAACCGATTAAATCTCTGCGGTTCGCGAGTCAAATGGTATCTAAGATAGCTTCAGCAAAGACTAGCTCCACATGAGGCCCTCAAGAAGGCTAAAGAGCTGAGGGACACCCCTAAAAGGATGTGCCCGACAGCTAAGGGTGTTGCACGCAGTACTGCGTGTGTCGCCAAAGAATGGTCAGGAAGGCCTGGATATGCCCCCGAGCACGTTACGTGCAGCCGCCATGAAGCCGAGCTCCCCAGTGTAATGGCCCCATAGTCCATTGAATGCCAAATTTAAAATTGCATTTAAATGTTTTGACACGCGGCCCAAGGTCAGCTGGGATAAAAGGGAATGCAACCACGATCTGTTGTGATCAGCTGTTAACAGCGGTGCGGGCGAGAAGCTTCTGCTTCTTAGCTCTGGTTTCCGCCTTTTTTGTTCGAGGTTCCGAAGCAAATAGACGCGTCCGTTTCAAGCCGGCGAAATTGAAAATTTATACATTGTGGCACAAGTGCAGAAAAAACTCAACTCCACATCCTGTGAAGCCATCTACGGCTGAAAGTGGATTGGAGTAATATAAGTGATAAAAACCGACGAAACCTGTACCGGCAAAGTATTTATTTTGTGAATAATGTAGATTTTTCACAAAACTAAGTTTTGCCCGCACATGGTTTTGGTCTTTTTTTTGTTAAGATTGAAGACCCCAACCACAGGATTTGGAAGCACCAAGGCGGTGGAAGCCGATGCTACACGACGGTAGTCGAACTGTTCCCCTGGTCGTGCAGCATTTTGTGTGTGTGTTCATTAAACCACACAAATGTTTCCCGTCTTTTCATCAAAATCATCCAAATAAATAATTAATATAGTCATGTAAAATACCTCAAAAGAAAAAAAAAATATACATATAAAATAGTTATATACATGATAAGTAGAGGGAATAAACCAAAGACACAACGGACCTTATAGGTCGCAGTGCTGGTTCCCCAATCATAATAACCCTATGAAACCGCACATCATAAAATGGTACAGCGATGAATCTCTCACCAAGCAGGGCACAGGCCTTAGAGTGGTGAGCCCTCGGATATCCTACCATGAGTCCCTGGGAACGCATACGAGCTTATTTTAAGCTGAGGTATGTGCGATAGAGAGTTGTGCGGAGTTCAACTTGAAACGTAAATATTGGAATACGGATATATCCATCCTATCCGACAGACAAGCAGCAATAAACGCTATAAGGGGGACGAAAATAACATCAAAAGAAGTCCATGAAGTAAGATCCAAGCTTGACCAACTCGGGACACATAAGAGGCTTACTCTAAGATGTGTCTAGGGCTATAGGGACATAGCGGGGAACGAAGCGTCTGATGAGCAAGCAAGAATGAGGGCAGAGAAGCCCCTAACAGGACTAGAACTGTATTGTGGCACTGGAAGGCACACAATACGGCTGCAACTCAGAACTGAAGAAAGACAGAGGCAATAACGGAGCTGGCCAGAGGCACCAGGACTCCGCCAAGCCAGAAGGTGGTGGCTTTTAGGTGGCTATAATCAAATGCGATTTAGGCAAGTAATATCCATGGCGAAGAACTGGCTTAGGATACTCACCGGTCTGTTGACAGGACATTGTAGACTAAGAAGTCACCTAGGTTTATATAGCAGCGATGTGTGCAGTTTTTGTGGAAGCGAGGACGAATCCTCAATGCACATTGTAGCAGAATGTGTCGCTTTAATTAGGAAAAGACGCAGCATTCTATGGCTGCATGTTATGAAATCTTAGGAATCTTTGATGGGTTGAGGGCTTACCCGACAAAGATTCTAGTATTCTTGCAGAAGCTGGGGTTGATGGAGGATTCATAGGCTCAGAAGGGGGCACAATAGATCTTATAGGTCGCAGTGATGCTTCCCCAATTTATAATATTATAACAATTCTAATATATACAAAAATCTCAAGGACTCAATTGTTTTATTATTAGAGGTACATTGTCAAAATACTTATAATAAATCTGAAATGTTCAACAACATTTTCGACAAAACCAAAACGAAAATGAAAATGACCCTAGTCCCTAAAACTACATACTAAGTAAGCCCGAAGGGGGATAGCGCCGGAATGATAAGAACATTGTAATTGTATTGAACATAAAATGGCAAAGGATATGAGAAGAAAACTCATTCTGACGCAGCCATCAGAAGAGACACTGGACGAGCTAGTTTCTGTGCAGACCTAGTTGGAAACTGGGTCAAGTTGTTGCCGGGACAATGGCATTCAATTACCAATTGTGATAAATTGTACTTTTAAGCAATTTAAGCCCCAAAAAATGTATATATATATGTATATACATATTTATACATATTGAGCAAAAGTTAAGGAAAAACAAACCGAAACGGAACGGTCCCTCATCAAATTACATTTTGACTGCTACAAACCGCATACCTCCTACAATCTTAAAGAAACTTAGAACTTGCTGGTAACCTTTTCAAATCACCAAACTTGAAAGGTATATTACTAGTAACACCGTTCGGGAATCAAATTTTGGACAACGCCCACTTCCCCCCAAAATCAATAAAAGCCTATATTTCTCGCAATTAAAGAGCTATAGTTCGGAAACTTGGAAGGTGATTAATCAGATCGTCATCCAAAATTGTTTTGGCAGCGCCCAATCCCGCCCCAAAAATTCCCAAAAGACCATATCTCACGCAATTGAAGAGCTACACTTACCAAACTTGGAAGAACTTGAACTTTCAGCCATGCTCACTCCCGCCCCCAAAATCTATCTACCGCAATTTTCAAGGCAAACTTGGACGGTAATTCTTGGCTACATCCACCCTGTACTTTGTTACCTGTTATCAGCTGGTATTACTTATGGTGTCAAAGTATTTCGCAGTCGGTTACTCCAGACTGTAACGTTCTGGCTGGTTTGCTTTGTTTTCTTTCCCTTTTCTTTTTGTTGCTTGTTGTTTTTGGTATCTTGAGTATTAATCCTAATTGAAGGAAAATCCCCTGATGGACACGCACATAGGTAAAGGGATCGGTTAAGCGGTAACCCTTTTTATACCTTGTATCCACTTAAACGGGTAAGCGGGAATATTGTTAATTTGTGCAAACGTACATATGTATGTAACCGGCAGAAGTTATTGAACTTGAGAAATGTAAAATATATAAGTTCACATTTCGTTCGATTGCCAATCTTTAACGTTTCCCTTATGTCGATCAGAGTCGATATCGGTTAGTAATAAAAGACAACATTTTTCAATGTAGCCTTTCAGTTAGCAACTGCATAACAATCTGCTTACATTTGACTTTGTAAAGGCTTTCCGCGGAAAGTTTGGCTATAAATGTAAAATGCAGATATTTTAGCGCCGGGTAAATGGTATCTCTAAGTAGCGCTCTTTAGACAAGAACATTCGAACTAGTTTTTTGTTGTGCTACTCTGGGGCTGTTGTGCTGCCCGAGATCGTTAGTTTTGCTATTTTATGACGCTTTGTTTGTGTGTTTGGTTTTTCTGCTGGTTTTCCTATTTTTACTGCTTTTGGTCTTTCTCTTGTTTGTTTTTTTTGGCTTTTTCTGAGCAGTGGCGCCAAGGAAATCTCATGTGAAGGGTTGCGCGTGTGTGTGTTGGCAGAATTGCCAACATGTGGCGCAAGATAAATGCGTGCTGTCTCAAAATTAGCTCCGTCTATCAATCCCCCCTTCCTCACCATTCTCTTTATTCCCGTATAGACCCGCATTATACTCGAGTTCCGTTAGCTGTTGGCTTTGCTCACAGATTTACAAGATATGCGAAATGAAAATGATTCCCAATTCTTATCAGCATCAGACACACAAGAGAGAAAGGGAGATCTGTCTAAGCTAGGCGAAACCAAATTGTACTGGAAAAACTGATATTTGTGATAACACTCGAAAGGATTAAGTTTGGTGGTAAGCAAAAAGGATGTTTTTCGTGCAAGAACTCATTTTTCCACAGATAGTTTCTGTGGCAGCTATATTGTAGCCAAATAGCAGGATATAGTCAAGTATGTATGTTGAATTTATTAGTTAGTTTCTTATCCCCATTACTTAGCCCTTTAATAGCAAGATGGTATGAAAAAAGGCGCATATAAACATTTAATTATTCCCCATTGTCATCACATAAAGGTGGCTTATGAAAACATTATTCAACAATGTAGGTGTTGAAGGTGTGTGACTGTGTTGTGTGTGTGGATGTGCGTTTTCTTTGTTTGTGTATTTGCTTGAGATGTGTATTGTATAGCAGTTGTGGCCGCCACAGCTCCCAGAACGAAGCCGGCTAACGAGCGGCTGGGGCATATGCAAACATACATACATATATGCATATGTACATACATATATGCATACAAATGGACGAGCGTAATTATATTTCGGTGTGCATAATCTTTAGACGGGCATTTTTGTTTCGGAGCCGCATAGATTGAATTATTGTGAACTGCTGGTCTGCGTTTTCGGACCATATAAATGTCATTGATAAGGCCAATAACCGCAGTTGTGGACACAAACATGTAAGAATGCTGCAACGGAGCAGTAGTAGCTAGTCTATGATATATCCTGAACACAGCAGCTAATATTATAGTTTTATTGCCATCTTATGACCAGACCAGCACAGCAAGCGAAGTGTGAACAAACACAGGCAATTGCATATTTTATTGCTACCGGAAATGGGGTACAGTGCTGATTCTGTTTTATTTGCACTAAACCATATAATAGGGAGCTGACATTTATTATCTTAACTATTAGAGTCTCAACATACATATTTAGATTTTTAGAAAATAATTGAATACAATGAACACAAAGATATAGAGAGATACGTTTCGGCTATTGAGATTTTAAAGGTACCGCCTAGCAATTCGCTCTTACTTGTTCATACTTCAAAGTATTCTGCCTATTTACTGCTTGACCAGCTGCATTGTTCCAACTGCTGTCAAAGACTATGGTTAGCCTTGACGCTTTTCACATTAGAGCTGACACAAGTCACCAATTTGCTGGCTATTTAGCTGGTTGAGACGTATTGCGAACTCAGCTGGCTACACTGTAAGCATGCTAAGCAACTTTGTAATAAAACGCAAATCAGTATTTGATAAATTTTCCGATTGGTTTTAATCGAAACACTTGAAAAGGGCAGCCCACAAAAATCGTTGAATGCGATACGAAAAATGCTTCAAACTTTAGCCGCAACTCGATAACAACTTTGGACTCGTTGTTGTTTGCGTTGTTGTTGCTGCTGTTGGCTTTGTTATTTATTTCTTCGAATCGATTTAAGTTCTGCATGTCTTTCTCTCGATATCTCTCTCTCTCTCTCTCACTCTCTCTCTCTCTCTCTCTCTCTCTCGTTGTGCCTGTCTCTGTGTTGTGCCGTTTTGCCTTTGACCTCGTCATTCGTCTATTGCCACAAAGTTTATGAGCCCAATTCGATGTAATTTCCAGGTTGTGCTTATGACAAGCGCCAAAGCGAATCGACGCAAACTTCGATTGTCAGCAATTGGCCCAGTTTGCAGGAGACGGATAGGCGGAAATGGGATTGTGGGGCAGCGGAGCGCTGTTGGAAACAAAGAAAATATCTGCATATTTTGGCACATTATTCAAATTGCCATTATGCACGCGCCTGGCTCAAAAGTATGCCACAACAAAATTGGAATCGCATTCGCAAACAGCAAATGGCAACTGCAACAGCCGCGCCGCAGTTCGCAGCCCGCAACCCGTTAACCCGTTATTGCAGCCACAAATGCAATGCAGGAGTAGAGCGGCAGCTAAAAGTGTTGGCAACACCAAGGTGCACCAATACCAATACCAACGATACCAACATCACATATCGACTCATGGCACGACTGCAATCCTGTGGCAATGCGACACTTTACAATGGAAACAATTTAGAGTGATCTAAACGCAGAGTGAGCTAGACGACCAGATACCCTAAAGCAATGGCATAATAAGGTAAGTCCACCTGTTACCGAAATCTTTCCAAGAACTTGCTTAAAAGACTTAAAAGATTTAATGAACTCTTTCTATGCTTATATATTGAAAATCAAAGTAAGAGCGCTTATAATGATTTTTCTCGATATTGGAAGAAATTTGTTAATTTTTAATAGAATTCATAAAAATAGAAAAAAATTGCTTTAATATATAATCATTCTTCTATTTAAGAATAAATGAGAGAATGGGGAATGGAGAATGTAAAATCTTGTATTTGCATGTGTGCCTAGCCACTTTCAGTGCTTACGATAAAGGGTATAAGCGGGAGGAGGGGAGTTGGACCACATGCCACAAAGTGTGCAACTGTTTCGTTTAGTTTCGCATCGTTTCACGCTGCAGCACGTGGAGTTCATTATCGCTAATAAAATGCAAGCGCCCCAAAAAGTCTTTCCGACACGTATACGTAACGATACACATACGTATACGTAATGTGCATATATGCGTCCATTAACTCAAACGGTTACGCTGGCTGCGTTGCCAGGCTGGTCAGCAGCATTCTTGCAGCTCCCGCCCACCTATTACTTATTAGGCATACTTCGTTCGGGGCGCATTACAAATTTAAATTGTTTGCATGCCGCTGCGCCACAAAAAAAAACTCATAAAAAAGTAAAGTAAAAAAAAATATTTATTTTTTGCATATTATTTATGGGTCGCCTCCGCACTTAAAAATGTTCAACACGTAAAAAGCGTTGCATATATATATATATGCTCTTTTTTTTTGGGTACGGTGCACGTCTTGCTGCAACAGCCATGCCATACGCTGTACCGCCGGACTAGGCTCAAGATTTATGACTATGGCGGGTAGACAGACAGACAGCAGAGAGCCCAGACAGACTCAAAAAGACGAATAATGGACGGCGAGTAGTAGATGCAGATGAGAGAGAGAGCGGAGTATTGCCGCAATGGCATTGCCCCCAACGATAAGCTGAAAGCATATTTTAAATATGTGGTAAGGTCCAAGAATACTTTCCAATGTCGCCAAATGTGCTTATTGCGTGTGATTGGCTTCGACGGGTATTATTTTTGAATACACCCTTAAGGGATGCCAAGTGTGTGGTACTATTAAGGGTTCTAGCTCTTATAATGCTGCTGATATCGATTTATAAGTGGTCGAGCTAACAACAAATGAAATATAGTACATATTTCAGCTTTACATCTGATCCAAACTACATTTCCGGACATTCAATCAATTCTTTTAGGCAAGATTTCAAGATTTGCAGTTTTCTGCTGATTTTTGGACCTACACAGCGGAATTTGTATGTATTTTAACATCAAACGACAATATTGAAGACTCTATGGAAATTGTATCAATTTAAGCTCTTAGCAGCAACACTGTCAATATTAAGAAATTTATTAGAGGGAATGCCTCATATCTTACCTTTCGCAACATGTCATCCAGCGAGTCCACATCGAGTCCGGCATAGTTGTTGTTGAACTGACTGGAGCAATTAGACGAGGTGCTTGTGTAGCGCTTGCGTCGTCCTAAGGCTGGCGAGTTGACCAACGAGCTGGGCCCACTGGAGCTCACATAGCCCAGCTGGGCGGCAGCCATTAGGGGGTAGAGCGTATGATGTGCAGCCAAATGTGGCACATGACCCATGGTCAGATGGTGATGCGACGAGGCAGACGACGAACTGCAGCAGACAGCCAGGCAAGCGCCGGGGGGTGGCGAGGCGCCCGATATTGTTTGTTGTTGATGACGCATCGAGGCGAGTGGCGAGGGTGGCGCTGTGTGGTGCAGCTGCAACGAGTGATGATGATGGTGCAACGCATGCGAATGCAAGCCATGATGCTGATGGAGATGTTGCACATAGGCTTTGGCGGGCGAACTGTTGCCCGACGAGCTGTTCGATGTGCCCGCTGTCTCCGTTAAGATTGCATTTGAGCTGGAGGAGCCGGAGGCGGAGGCGGAGCAGGTGCCGGAACCGTTGCCAGTTGCAACAGTAGCAGCCGCAGCGGACGTGGCACATAGTTCCTTGCTTTGTGTGGCGCCGCTTGTTGTGCTACTGAGCTCGCCATTTGACGCTTGGCCGCTCAACTCCACGCTCTGGCGCTGCAAATGCCGCGGATGGCTGTGATGCGGATGCGGATGCGAATGATGCATCTCCGTCGGCGATGCATCGACCAGCATCAGCGTCGTACCCGCAACATCCATGTGGGGCTCCACTTTGAGATCGTGTGTATGCGTGTGATTTAATGTTCTAACAAATGCTGTCTGTCTCTCTCTCTCTCTCTATATATATATATATATATATCTTTCTCTGGTTACACTGGCTGCCTTTTAGGCGTTTCCATCAGTGATTAGGGCGACATTTTGGTCTGGTTTTTGTTTCTTTTTTTGCCACTTATTGAACACTCAACGCCTTAAATAATGCAATGCTAAATTTGAATACAAAATTGTGTGTGTGTGTGTGTATGTGTGCGGGCATGGCAAATAATTTGTTGCATTCGGTTGCCCTCTCTGTCTCTCTCTATCCCCCTCACTCGCCATATGTGCGTCTGTCTGTCTGTCTGCCTGGTTGTAAATTTATGTTGCCGTTCCGTTTGTTTGCTTTTTAATTGCATGCTGCATGCCACAGCAGTTGCTGCATACTTTTAGGCGTCACCCACATGATTAATGGTTACCCGGGGAACTCAGCTGCAGAGCGAAAGAGTAAAAGGCAGGGGAGAGGGGCGGGGGAGGAAGGGGGATTGGGGTTTAAGGTTGGGTTTTGTTGTTAACCACAAATGCGCTGCAGTAACTGAAACTGAAAACTGATTGTTGTCATTTGCAATTTGCTATTTGATGGGCGAAAATCGAAACGACAAGCGCCATAAAGCAGAACACAAATATAATAAATACACACAAGAGCCCACATATGTACATACATATATACATTATATACATTATATACAATATATAAAAGTAAACGAAATATGCATGAGACCTTGACAACAAGATAACCTATGAAATTCAGCTAACTTGTCTTGATTATCAAGTGGAGAAGTTTCGCACATTTAAGAACTGAAACTATTTATTATTAAACATACCTTAGACAGCCCTATACGTAAACAATACAGACCTATAAATGTGGTCTGCATTGTTTGCGTAAAAGGCTATCCAAGCCTATCTAAAGGCCAACAAATGTGATCTGCAGGGTTTGCGTTTGCGTTTGCCATCTAAGATTTATTGGACAAACAGTTTAGTTTGTGACTTTCTACGTATTGCGTGAATTTATTATGACTACATCTTTCTTTTCGTTTCGCTTTCTTTTTGAAATAGTTAAAGAAAGTTATAAAGTTCTTAAGTCGCTCATTAACCTCAACCGAAAATCAAAAAACTGTATTTAGGGATTGCCAGTTTTGCTGGCGTTATCCTATTTAGATCGATTCTAGGCAAACGGGAAAAATTAATAGGCTGAACATATTTTTCTGTTCCTAAAATCGAACAAGCTTAATGATATCTATATCAGAATTTCATAGGTTTGCGACAAGGATTGATGTTAATTGATTGAAAAATACTTTTCACGTAGGAATGGACAAATTTCCAATCAATCACTGAAACAGACTAGCAGCAGATTATAGTTGTATATAATTACAGACCGGAGTCAACATGCCGACATTTCGATTTTAGTCTAGAGTACGAAATATTATTATGCTGGCTGTGAATTGAATTTGACATATTAGTGTTGTTACATTGTATTTGAAACGTGACAAATAGATATCTCGACTTCGTATGACAGCTATATGATATAGGGGTCTACTTTGACGTACAAGTTTCAACGCTAGCTTTAAAGCTGAACGAGCTCAAATTATTTTAAATACAATTGTTGTAAAGACTGAGGATAGAGGCACATAGCTTTATCGAGTAATAATAATGCTAATGATAGAAAGTTTAGCATATTTTGCAGCGACATTGTGACTGAATATGCAAATGAACAAGCAACATGAGTTGTTGTTATTTACCATACTGGCATACGCTTGACTTGCATGACCAGAGATAGATAGAGAAGGGGAGGGGAAAGTGCGTGCAATTTACAACAAACAGCAATCAATTTTGAAGCATAAATAACTCAATTTGCAGCATTATCAACTGACTGGTGGCACTGATGCTGCGGCTGCTTCAGCTGCATGCTATCAATAAATTAGCAGTGGGCTGAAGTCAAGTGAAGAACACCTGTCTGACTGGAGCTGGAAGCAGTTGTTGTTGTTGTTGTTGTTGTTGTTGTTGTTGTAAGTTTGAATATGGAATATGGTATATGGATAAAAACGTTGGGCCCTGCTGCTGTATGCTGCAATTAGTATGGTACGTAGAAGCTTATTGCGCTTATATGATGTGCCTGATTTAATATGCCCGGATGTGCGGCGCATGGTAGGGGTGCACTGGAGGGATGGGTTGTGAATGCCATCTTATGTATCGAGATCTAATTTCAAGTTGCAGCAGAGCAAGAGTCGAGTAATTCGACACAGGAGCAGCGTCAGCAACAGCAGCAGGATCAGAAGCAAGAGCAGGAGCAGCAGCAGTAGACAGTGGAGGACACCAAAGTGCCAGGCGACATGTTTGCCAGGCAGCCGGACATGTTGTCCCATGCCCCATCTGTGGCAGTTGTGGTTGTTGTTGTTTTTGTTGCTGTCGCTGTCGCTGTGAGTGAGAGTTGAAGTTTTGTATCGTCCATTTAACAATGTACGATGATGATACACACACACATACGGACAGTGTACGAGTGGGGGCAATGTGAAGACCCATGCACAGAAAAAAAAGATTAAAGTAATG
The DNA here is from genome assembly GCA_035044105.1 of Drosophila nr. perissopoda 5 BK-2023a. NCBI lineage: Eukaryota > Metazoa > Arthropoda > Insecta > Diptera > Drosophilidae > Drosophila > Drosophila nr. perissopoda 5 BK-2023a. The sequence goes on from JAWNMK010000287.1 coordinate 869,004, forward strand.
TAAATCAAACTGGATTTTCTTCCTAGGTACATTTCAACATCATTTACATTGACTCAAATAACAAATTGCAATTCTTCTAAAGTAATAAAATAATTTGTACAATAATACAAACCTAAAATATAAGCAGCAAGGAAAGAGCATGAAAATGAAAATTACTAAGTCAAGTTGAACAAACTTTCTTTTTGCTGTGTGTAGGAAAAAGTGCATGTTTAGCGTGTGTGTGTGTGTGTGTGTGAGTGTGTGTGAGTGGCAGACATTGGCCAGCAGTTACTGTCCCTGTTGCTGCAAGGACAAGCCGTTTTGGAATCTATATGGCCAGGCCATAATTCACTAGAGATAATATACATATGTCTGTCTGCCTGTCTGCCTGGCTGTTTAAAGCAGGAGCCTTATATACACTACGAAGAGACAGTAGCGTTATGCAATTGCCTTGCGTGCACGCACAACAAGAACAACAACAACAACAACAAAAACAACAACAACAACAACAACAACAAGAACAGGAACAAACGCATTTTAATGACAAGCTGCCTGACTTGCAACTTGAGCCAGAAGGCTCTTAAAGTCGTGCAGCGCGTGCAATGCAATATTTTTTGTAAATGTCAAACTATTTTTACTTCGTATCTGGATTTGGAATTTGCAGGCAACTTGAATTTATTGTAGCACAGCTATTGCTATTGGCCTTGCAAAAAAGTATGCTACACTTTCTTGATATTTTGTCTGCATTTTAAATGGTCATCAAATATTTATGGCGAGTTTACAGACACACACACACAACCTTTATAATACACACGCATTTTTTTGGCAATGCTCGTGTATTTGCTTGACTGCGCCAAAAATTATGCAACAAAAATGAAAAAACAAAATATAGCATCTTCAGACAACCGAAGATTGTATGCTCTCCAATGCTGACAAAATATATAAGCCCACAAGTAAGTTTAATAGCCTGATCAAAATAGAACTAACTTCCAAAACTTCAAATAAGTTTGTGACAAAAAAAGCAGATTTGCAATAAAAGACAATTAGACACATTTAGCTGATTCCAATAGTATCTTCTCCAAAAAAAACATAATAAAATTGCATAGAGAAATATGTGATTGGATCACACTGATGTATTTTTCAAAGTGCTTCTCATTTCGCGTTCAAATTATAATGTCCCACTCAAGGGAAGTCGGCGCGCAAAATAAACAGAGTCACAAAAAACAACAATAACACAAACGAAAAATGAGAAACCAACACAATTCGATCGCCAGAAAAAAAAAAAACAAACTGCAGGCTGCTTATTCACGTCATATATTTGGATTATATTGTATTATATCTGTTGGGCACATAATACAGGCAAGCTCGAAAATGGCGCCAGTGCGTCTGCTATTGTGTTGGCCTTGGCAACAGCTAAGCTGACACTCCCCCACCACTCTTTTCCCCTGGAGTCAACACATTATGAATACTATAACAGTCAGCTTAGAAGTGCTCAACAATTGCCACACACAAAACAAAAACCATTTTAATTGATATTCGTAAATATCTAAATTAAAAATGTTGTTGAGCTTTCTACAAAGCAAAGCGCAAAGCAATACAAAAAAAAAACCACAGACACACACTTGAAAAAAATAGAGTAAATAGAAATTGTTGTTGCCTTTCACTTTTCCGCGCAAATCACACAATATGTCGTAGCTGCACTTTTTGATTTTTTTTCCAGATTGTTTCCTTTGGTCAAATTCGACAAAGTTGCGTAGAAATTGTCAAGCTGAAGCGCGAACCGCACTGAAAAATGACGAGCGAGGCCGCGTGAAAGCTCGCGTTACGCGTTACACAGCCAAACACAAACTGATTGCCTTGTGCCGTGCCATGGTTGTGATTTACCGACAACCGACTACCAACAACCGACAAGCGTCCCAGTCAGTGCCGGAGTCAGTGGCACAACAAGGAAACGACACACGAGCTAAACGAAACACACACACACACACATGCACACACACTCACACACACAAACATGCGCACACGCCACAGCTGTACTTACTGTGTGTGTGTGTGTGTGTGTGTTGAAAGAGTATCGCACATAGCGTGGTGAGCGAAATTTCCCTGAATTTCAACCACTTGGCTGAGCTAAGTGAAATACTGGGTTTTCTTGCGATATTAACTGGGAAAAAAACAGCTGGCTTAATTTCAAGGTATTACAAAAATATATATATATATATCTCAATGCTGTAATTGGATAAAAACAAAGTTACGTCAGAAATGAATAACTACTGTTTACATTTACATAGAGCCATTTAAGCTGTAAATGCATACAATTTACACGTCACTGGTTGAAATAATTAATATTGACAACTGAGCTTTTAGGTCAAGAAAGAGCGGCAATCTTAGGCAGAAGATGTTATTCTGCTGGCATTTCAATATTAGTTCAGATTACGACATTTTATTATTATTTCTTTCTTGTATGTTTTAAATTTGTTTTAATATTTAATTTTTTTTGCCCCGTCACTTCTGTCTACGACTATGTAGATCCCAAAACTTAAATTATCTTCCAACCGATTGTTTCTATGGCAGCTATAGTAGTGATATAGTGATCCGATCCGTTTAGAAAAAGGACGTATATATGTATGTATGTCAAGTTAATCTGTTAACAATAAATTAATTTTTATTAAAGCTTGAGGGCTTGGAGATAAACTACTTTCATATTTTTATTGTTTACATAAATATCTTACTTCAGACTATGTACTATATATACAACAATACAGAGAAAGAACAGCTTTTGGGTGTATGAAGCCTACATATCGTAGTTTAGCTGCTCACGTAAATATTTCATATTTAAATAAAAATAAAAATCCACCGACTAACATAGAAACCAGCTTTATAATATAGTAGTCCGAAGTGGATCATTTTTGCCAACACGATGTGAACAGAGTAAGACTCGAAACTAATGAATTTGGTTTGGTTATATTATTAACAAAAAAAAATTGAGGTTATGTAAGTACTGACTGCAGCAAAACCTAGGCCAACTGATTTATATTGTAGCTTTAATTAATTGGATATTATTTCTGCGATATTATGCTGCTAGAGCATGTAAACATAAATTGGCTGAATACGGGACGAAAAAGAAACTGGGAACTGCCGAAGAAAACGCCATTTTAAGCAAAATTTCCCGCTATTTTTTGGGATATACGGAGCCAGAGGACATTTTGGCTTTTGGTGTGGTGAACAAATGTTGAGTTGGTGTTGCAGCTGCCCCTTTTTACATCTTGTCAAGTATATGTGCGTGTAGTATTATTTCGTTAGCTGATTGTGTGTGTGTGTGTGTATTAGAGTCAAACTTCGGCTAAAAGAGGCAACGTGCGACGTTAACATTTGTTGGGCCGCCCGCGAATTTTAATGACTTTAGCCAGCAGTTGAACGACCTGTTTGCTGCCAAAATATGTTTGCATTTGAGTTTTAAATGATGACGATGCTAGAACATGGCGCATAATGAGCAATGTGGCAATGTGGCAATGTGGCACTGTGGAAGTAGCGTGCTCCCTGCTGCTGACTCAAGGCGGATGACAACATGTCATGTCAGCTGTGTGGGGCTGGCAGCTGAGCGACAAATGCTATTGATTTTTGTTCTGACCTTTGGCCCCAATAACGATGTTGTTATTGGACGGTCAATTGGCGAGGCACAGCGACAATGTTGGGTTTAAGCCTTGTCAACAGCGGATCAGCATCACGAACAGCATCAAGCAGAGACCATTTTAATTGTAGATCCACCAGATTGCCGCACATTGCCTAAATCCACACCTGCTTCACACTCACACACAGCTGTCAGCAGCGTGGCATGTTGTGCATCAGAGTGCCGCATATGTCACACAGCCTGGTTGGTGGTCGCCAATTCTCAAATTGAATGCAACATTTTTTTTTTTGGGATTAGATTAGGGTCTGGCAACGCCGCTTGACGCCAACTTGTTGAGCAATTAAGCCAACGGTTAAAGCGCCAGGCAGCCAAACAACTAACTCCGTGAATTTAGTTAAGCTTCAAATGAGTATACATGAGCATAAAGTAAAACACGCATGTGGGTGTGTGGGTGTGTGTGTGTGTGTGTGTGTGTGTGTATTGTATGAATCTTGTGGGACATTGTCAGGCGCTAAAGTTGAACAATGCGTTCAGGCTAATATTTACGCTGTTCAAAATGTAATTGAATATGTGCTCAGATTTTTTCAGATTTAATAAATAAAATCGAACATTTGATTTTGTTGCCAAAGGCTTGTTACTGACACAGATGTATGCACGTAATTATGAAGTCCCTTAGGCTCGGCTCTGTTGTGACATAGTTTTAAGGGCATGAAGCTGCTGTCAGTTTTCAGCAGAAGAGACAAATGGGATATAGACATAAATTGTTCACATATTGTGCACATATTAAGCAAAATGGATAACAAGAGTCACTTGTAGTGCAGATCGATCTATAACAGTAGTTATGTAACTGCAACAAAGTAAATAACAGTTGCATCCATTCTTCAATATTATAGTAATTTGCTTAACATAATCTCAAAAATCAAATCAAATTACATCTTTTCATACTGATACATCTGATACAGTAAATTGAGAGTAAATTGGTTTTATGTAATGTGCGTAGTTCGTATGATCACAAATTTAACCGACATTCTTAAAGATAGTTAAAGTTCACAGGTTCAGGTGCTACATTCACTAGGAGAGTAGTAAACAGATAATTGCAAATCGATCAAATCAAATGTTGCCCACAATTTTAGATTCAATTTGGTTGGTAAATTGTTCACGATGTCCTTCAGGAAGCGTCATCTGACTACTTTCAAATAAATTTGTAGATCGCTATATCTTCAATATATATTATTATTATATCAAAAAGTTTAAAAGTTGCTCGGACATCATTTGTTATTGTATCATATTACAATATATATATGTATATATACATATCTCTATCCTTATAAAATTGAAAATCCAAAAATTAGCTATTTTAAATACGCGTTAAATCAAAAAGGAATTAAATTTAACCTTTTTAGTTAACTCTTTTCTTAAAATCAAGGTTGAGGTGCGAAATTCGATTAAAGGTTAATAAAATTAATGTAATATGTAGAATTTACATGACAATAAAAAATGAACGTGTTCTGCCTTCAGATTTGCTTATAAATAAAAAAAAGAAAAAAAAGACTTAAATTTGACATCGATTCAACAAATTTTAAGGATTCAGATAGTAGGATTTTGGACCACTCACACTTTGGTGGCCACTCTACAAGTTTTAGATCCTTAACCCAAGCTACTCAGGACAGGCCCGGGCACATTTATTGCAGCATTACCCTGCTGGAATAATGAATGGTTCGATTGATGCTCCATATAGTTCACCAACACTTCGTCCAACAGGTTTATAGAACCCTCCGATCTCATACTGGTTGAAATTTTTAGATGAGTGAAGGACTGCCACAGTCTCGAGTAGGCAAAAACCGCTCAGGCTTCTTTCAAATCATGCCTGTAGTAATTTAACCGTTTAAATTATACCTCATCAGAAAATAGCACATATTGATACTCCGGAGTCCAGGACATGTGTTGTTTTACAACATTTAATGTGGCTTTTTTTATCCAGCAAAGACCCTAAGATTGCAGATTTTTGACTGTGTGATCATTTTTTGCTGTTGACTTTTTGCATTGTTTGTTTTCTTTTAATTTTAACATGTTATCAGTTGCAAATGATAATCGTATTTCGGGGAGTGTACTTATGTCTATATCTACACCCCTATCTGAATCAATATCGCTTGTTGGCAATACTGTTTCGTCCAGCTTTTGCCGCCAGACGCGTCGGAGTCAGTTGTTATAGCCATTTTGAACACTTGTTCAACTGGAGCACAAGCAACTTTTTAATCTCGTTGCCATAACATATATGTACAGTAGTATGTAGACATGCTAGTGCCTAGAGTAACATTGAAACTACCTACACACTAACCGCAATCCATACACGCCCCTTCGCCTGCGTCCCTCCCCGCTTCCCACCTACCCCTCTTAAGGACAGCGGAAGTGTGTGGTCTTAAGTATTATTGGTGTTTGCTGTTTGCCTTTTGTGGTTGTTGCTGTCGAGCTTATTGTTGTTGTTGCTTTTGGGTTTGCCGCTCCACATGGTTTTTTCATAAATTTGAGACGACTATGTACTCTGCTGGTTGCGAAGTAGTCTTACTCCGTCGCCTCTCCATCCAGCTATCACTTTAAGACTCGCGGTAGCTTTGTCTTCTCAGCTGATCCTGGCAATAGCGCAAATTGCAGCTAACATACGGCCCATGGCCCTGAGTATGAAATACCGTTTCCGTATGTGTGTTCAAATGGCACGTAGTGCATGTGTGTGTGTTCGAGTCTGTGTAGCATGTGTATGTGTGTGATTCGTGTATATTTCGCAGTTACACGACACAACGTAAACGGCTTAAATACGCAGCCAAAAGCCGCTTAACACTCAACTTTTGTGCGGTGGTTTGTGCGGAGTACGGAGTACGGAGTATGGTATTATGTTATGGGGGAAAGTGGGGAAATTGGGGGACAAGTTGCAAGCCATTCGCGCTTTAATTGCAGGCGCTAGGAGCTAGTTTCCACAGCAACCGTTCATAAGCATGTTTTATGCTTCGACCATACCGCAGAGCACAGTAAAAGCAGCGTATTCATTTCTAGCCAACTGCTAAACTAAAGAGCCGTTTCCAAGCCAACGGCTTCAGTCGGTCACAATTACAAGCGACCGCAGCCTCGTTCGCCCTCTTTAAATTTATTACTTTTATTTTTATATTTATTTCAGTTTCGGCGTTTTTGTTCACGCAGCGGCGCTACGAGCCTAAAAGCTTAGTCAGACTATTCGGGCAAGAAATGAGCTCCATACCAGTCAAAATAATACATATAAGAGCAAATCCAGTTAGGAGCAAACAGAATATAGTCGTTTATCATAGCCCAAGCCATTTATCGATACGCAAAGAAAATCAAACCAAACCCCGTCAAGATCTTACAAACTGCATGCTTCCTAGCGACGTCATATTGTAGAGATAAGAGAATTTAATTGATGTGAAACTGACAAGATTTACTAACGACCCATTTAACGACCGATTAACTATCGATATTCTACATTGTATTTATGAAATACTTAAATATTATTATAATTATTTTGTATTTGAACAAACCAAATTCAATGACAATCACAATCGCAACATTTTCATTGCCCTTGTGACAGCATTTTGGTTGGTTGATCACAATACATTCCGCCAGCTTGCTCCACTTACTTACGTGCATACGTACAAACACACACACCCACACACACACACACACACGTAAAAAAGGTGCTTAAGTCATGAATGGCTAACACGCTCAAAATCAACACAGTTTCAGTTGCTCAAACTATGCTGAACGCATGAGAGAAGCATGATAAAAAGAAGCACACTAGTCAGAAAAAAAAGGGAACAGAAACAGCGACGGCAAAACAATTTTGTCAATTTTTGACGCTTTAAGTCTTAATAAAATATTATGAATAAATCTATACAAAATAACTTTAAATTGGACGCAGGGCCAGTATTACATTTCTACTTTCTTTCTGTATATTCCACTTTTGTTTTGTTTTTATTCTTATGATATCGTCGTTGTCCTCGTTATTCCCTATTGTTTTGTTGGTTTTTATATTTAATGCGGTTGTATGCCAGATTCATACCGCTTTTGCTGGATTACATTTCGCTTAGGCATGATCCAAATAAAACCATTCATAGCCTGCGTTTTTAAAGAATTGAGAGTAATGCTACTCTTTTGCAGCTAGGGTCGCTGCCTTTTGGAAGTTGAAACAAAAGAATTATAAACTGGAAAAGGACCAGCTCTCTTGTTTAGTTTCGTCGAGGATGCCAGCTGAGCTGAGCGGTTGGCTTTAATCCTGTCAGCAATAAGCGCATACTTTATTCGCGAGCAGCGATGCAGCATGTAGGTGGAGGAAGCGGGATGTGGGATGGGGGGATGGGTGTGCCTAGGGCATCGCTGTATGCTGTATGAGGCATTGTCAGGCATAATTAAAATTAAATGCGCTTTTGGGAATAATTCAAATGAATAAACGAGCGTAGCCAATATGTGTGAGCTGCATACACAAAATGAGTTGTCCTTGTCTTGCAAAGATGGTGCCCTAACCCTCTACACCCTTTTCCCTTCCACCAGCACGCACACATACCATGCCCAAGTACAAAGCAGACACACTCGCACACAGAGCCGGCCACGCGAATCTGTCCTGTCTCTGTCCAAAAGCAGCGGCCTTAGACACAAAACTTTAGAACTTTTTGGCATTGTTGTGAGCGTGGGCATGGAAATGGGCGAGTCCAAAGAGAGAGCGAACTGGCATAGACATCGCTTCATTTATTATGCGACTGATGTCCATTAATTTTGCAGGCCACAGTCGCTTGGCAGTTAGTTTGCCTCCAATGTTTGTCGCCTGCCTAGCAAGTTGCCAGACAGGCGACGCTGAAAAGTAGGCAGCACATGTTGCTCCCAGTTTAAGGCTGTGCGTATGTGTGTGTAAGTGTGTCTGATTGTGTGTGTGTGCACACATTTAAAAGTTGTCATAAACAAAAACCCGTCATATCACACACACCCACACACACACACACAACTGTCATACTCGAGTGGACATGAGAATATGCCAAGAGCAGACAGAAAGAAAAGAGGCAGAGAAGAGAGCAGCGCCTAACTCATTGGCGCCCAAAAGAATGCAATGCACACTAGTAATTAATTATACGCAGCTGCCATATGGAACACCCCCCCCCCCCTTTTCTCCACCTTCCACCCTTCCCATCCTTCACACACATCTCGCTTTCAATCGTCCCCATTTCAGTCGAGCCTCGCCCAATTGCTTAAACACAAATTTTGCGTTTGGGTCACCACGCATTGACAGCATTGATGCGCAATTTATGCTCAGACACGACGCAGTCCAAAATTTTTAATTAAGGCTGCAAAAGTGTCTTCAAGTAATTTTCACACCCCCTTATGTACACACACATACAACCATTTTCGTTTCTCGTTCTCGAGGGGGCTGCATTAAGAGCAAATTTGTGGGCACACCATAAAATTGAGCTCAAGTTTAAAGACAGTTTTCAGAGTCTTTCAATTGTGTTTTTTCTTTGTTATAAATTTGGATTGAACATTCTTAGCACAGGCCTAAAAATAAATAATATTCTTTGCAAAAGCTGTTTCACCAATTTAGTTTTATCCATCCTTCGAAGTTGAAGTGTTTCACGCATCACCAGTGATTTTTGTTCATATATACATATATATACATATATATATATATATATGTATATGTGTAAGCATAATTAAGGAAAATCACATTTGTGGTATTCTGAAAGAACTGTACTCTTATTGAAGTAAGAATAAAAGAGTAAAAAATAATAACTTATATTATATACAATGGACTAAGCACAGCTGTTAGAAAAGCATTTATTACATTATGTCGAGAACTCTGTGTCGACGAATCAATACATTACAACTGTTTTCAAATAATAGAGCACATGAGACAGAGCCTTCCGGCTCAGCTGCAAATGCAGCACAACATTTTCAATTTCCCATTGCATAGTGCGCATAAGCAAGGGCAACGCCTCCTGCAATGCAAACTGAAACAATGACTGCGTGTGTCTGACTGTGTGTGTGTGTGTGTGTGTTTATTTGTGTGGAAATCAGCGCATTGTACGCCTTATAGGCGCCTATCTGTCTCTCTGGCGGATGCGGCATTGTTGCACACAGGCGTTGCCCATTTGAAAAGCAAAGCGCAGCAGTCAACGACCAAATGGAGCCAACAACCAAACGAGAGTTCTGTCAGATGCGACTGTTGCACCGGGCTACGTGTGCCCATTATAGTTGATGATAGGCTATACCCCATGCGCTTGTAGCAATGGGTATATGCACGCGGGCATCAGCAGCCTATATACATATATTTATATATATGTATAATCGCCTCTTATATAAAATGTACCTGTATGATTTTTAGTCTTAAATTATTTCATGGAGCGAGGGAAGAGTAACTAAAATGAATTAACAGCTGATCTGCTCAGACAATGAATCCTCTTCGACCTAATTGAAAACATGTCCCGCTGAACAACATCCCAGCTTTTACTCAGTTGCTGTTAAACTTGCTCTTCTTCCTTCGAAGCTGTTAAACGTCATTTAAGTACGCATTTCCCCGCTGCTTTCCTTAGCTGCTCTATGCGTTTTTCCATATGCAGTTTTCCTTCTTTGTTTTTCCTGGCACAGAGAATCTTCAAGTCGAGCAATCATCTTCTTCTTTGCTTCTATCATGCATTTTCGAGTGTATCCGGATGAACGCAAACTTTTGTCAACATTCGGCATTTTCGGTGGGTTTTGGCGGACCAATTGGGGAAATTGAAATGGGCATGCAATGCCTCTAAGCGCGGCTTTCAACGCGTTAACGCGCTGAGCACACACACACACATACACACACACACACGCACGCACGCACATCACTTATGGCTTATGGCACTAATGTGGCCACTTTTGCTGCTGACGGTTGTGTCCAATGTGCAATCATCAACAACTGGGCCGTTGGCTTTTGCGGATTTATGAGACCCATTTATGGCTATGGCGGTCCCATAAAATACAGCCGACAAACGAGAGAGGCGGAAATAGGAGGTGGAGGAATAGACAGAGCGAGCAAAAGGAACGGGAAGTTCGCTTTAGAAGTCATAAGACGAAACCATTGGCAATTGACAAGCCAAATTTCATAACAATGTGCGCACACGAATTGAAGAACAACCAATGCCGCTTGAGTGGGCCAAAACGTCGCTTGGCAAAGCCCAGCCACTTCTTAAAACCGTTGCCTTAACACTAGAAAGCCGTTGAAAGACAAACCCGCAGCACAGCACATAAGAGCACTTCAACTCTTAACAAGCTTCTGAACTTCTGTGCAAATTTGGCAGAACAATAGAGAACAAATCGGAGTGTGTACAGTGTGTAAACTGACTTCTTGAATATGTAAAGGAATCAAATTGATCATCAATACTGTCAAGTTGCAAGCAGAACAAATATTTACATTATAACAAAAATAATAATAATCATAATAATAATAATAAATTTAAATTTGGAAACAGTGCAGCATCGATTATTTGATATTTAATATTTGATAAGATTGAAATAGAAGGTAAAACGGTTATTTGACAACTTTTCAATTTCAATCCACAGAAGAAAAATATTAAATTTCCCTACAGATATACAAACTTCACATTTTTCATATTAGTACTAATATAAAAACCCAAAAAAAAGATAAAAGCGATCACGAATAAACACGAAAACTATGTAGTAGAATCAAACTGTAACCGATCGCATTTTGCTTAGTGTTAAAACTGAAATTTGGCATCGCAGCAGCCGTAAACACTGTGCTGTATACGACATACACGATATTGTGTACCCAGCTCCGTAAAACTTTATTCATTTGGTATTCTTTTCGGCACAGTTCTTTGCCTGGTTGGCCAGTTGTTTGGCTAGGGATTGAGTTTGAGTTTGAGTTTGAGTTTTGAGCTTGTTGTTCGCTGACTGCTTGGTAATAAACTTGAATTTTATTGTTGGACAAGAATGTTGCAATATGCAATATAATTTCCCGGCTTGCACATTGTTGCCAAAAACCATTCGGAGCCCCAGCCGATTCTGTGGTTTTAGCTTAACGCCTCTTTTGATTGCTGTTTTGGGTCCTCCCTACCTTCCTACCTATCTTCCTACTTACCTACCTTCCTCCCTCCGCACCTCAATTATCTTCATCTGCTGCTTCTTCTTCTTCTTCCTTTGCGAGTACATTTTGCTTTGACATTATAAATAGTGTGCGACAAGAGCAATTTAGGTAAACTGAAAAACCTGCACTTAAAACCACTCCAAAAACATATCTATGGAGATTTTCTACGTTTTCCAAAAAACTTCGACAAAGAAAAAAATAAATTAAAGGCAAAATAAATTCCAAATAATAATAATAATGTCATGGCAGCATGCTGATAGGCAACTTGGCAGTTTGCTGGATCTAATTTAAAATTTATGATGACAAAAATATGCTGCACTTCAACGACTGGCTCTGGCATTGCAGAAAAAACGGGCAAGGCAAAAAGCAGCACCAAATATTTGAAAGCGACAAAAGGCAAAAGCATAAAACAAACATAAAATATTCATTGCATACTTTTAGTCATTCGAGTTGCTATATTTCTCATTTCATTTCCGCTATGCGTTTCCTTATCCAGTTTGAATCTGTTCACTTTGAATACCCTTTCACAACTGATTCGAGCTCAGCATTATTTAAATGTGGGAAATAAGTGAAATTGGAAGGAGTCAAACATTAGCTCAATACATTTTGAAAACAAGTTACAAGAATACTTGTGAAAGCTACACTAGGAGATAGATGATAGCAGTTGGTTCAATATGAAAAACGGATATATAATACACCCACTGGAACGCTCTATCAGTACATATCAGACTGATGACGTTTATTGCTATAGGAAATCAATTTCGATAGAATGCAAGAAACTGCTCTATGGTATACGAGAACTCATATTTCAAATTTAAAGTTTCTATCTCTATAATATTTTAAATATACATATACCTTTTACAGCGAGTATAAGATTTCCTCGATCCTACACAATACAATACTGTATACACTCGATTCGCTAAGGAAACTACTGTTTTAGGCAATTTAAGGCAATATTTGTAAAAGATTTCATACTTTGAATCCCATCTCTAGTACCTTAGACCTGCACAGACAGGGCAACTACTATTCGGGCAGCACTTGCTTCTTGTTTGTGTTCTGCTCTGATATGCACTAAGTAGTTATTCATACATTTTTTTGGCGGCTGCTTTCGCAAAAATTTGCTGTCAATTAAATATTGAAAAGTGCAGCAAAAGTATAATTTGAAAAGAGTTTTCGTGTGCCGTAAAATCTCTCTGCTTTTTGGGATAAGCGAATTTTCCGTTTTCCGTTTTCCGTTTTCAGTATTCAGATTCTTTTGTGTTCACATTTCTTTCATTAAAACATCATACGAGAATGCACAAAGTAAACGAACAAAGTAAACCATTCAACTCTGACTCGCACTAACATGGCTAAAATCAACAAATGCCAGCAAAATTTCCATTGCATAGTAATAGGCGTACACACACACACACTTTGAATAGTGTGCGACGGCTAAGTTTTGAAGATGTCATTTCGGGTTATTCGTAGGATTCTTATACGGGGCATATAAAGAGAAACCAGCCTTACAAATGTCTGAAAAGTCAAGTCTTGTGTTTCAATTAAGTTGGGAATAAAACTAAGAACACAGAGCTGTGATTTCATTCTTTACTCAAATAATTACAGCTAACAGCTTCAGAAGCATTTGTCTAGACGCCTGAATTTAAAATTAGGAAAAGGAAAATCAGAACAGGCATACAGTTAAACAAGTAAGAATGCCATATTCGAGTGAGCTCAACTACGACATAACCCGAACCTATCTATTAATATATTTAATATATTAACATGTTAAATATAATAATAAATATATTCTAGTTTTATTGCTAAATTTGCCTTTAAAAATGTTGCACACTCCAATGTAAGTATGAGTGGAAGTGCTCCCATTTCGTGTAGCGCACATAGATAGCTCGAATTACCTGCCACTTTTTGCCAAACTCCAACATTTTGTTTGGTTTAAATGTGTAAACAAATATATAAAATGAAAGGTGTTTCAATCGATTTCGATCATTGGTATTATCTAAATAGATACCATTTTATTCGTGTAATAGGGTTAAATTAAACCTGATTTTGTCTTATACACATATATGTACATATAACCTTTTGGTTTTCCGTGCAGGTTGAATTTGAAGTTGATTTAATAAAATGAATGACAAGAAAAAATATAGAAAGAAATTTGAATAAATACGCGCATTTTGTCCACATATGTATGTTTGCATTCATTGATATTTATATTGAGACGCACATTTAAGAAATGATGATATGATAATAACGCAACTCGACAAGATGTGAGGCGATCAGGACATGCTATATATACACAAATGGGCAGTTGGCTGATGTGGAGCGCTCAACTCATGCATAATTCATGGGACGAAAATCATTGAAGTGTAATTAATTTATGTCATGACTCATGACTACATGCGATGTACAATGTGCCATGTGTGTGGAGAAATGAAAGCAATATTCACTCACTCACTCATACACACACACACACACACACACTCGCACACACACTCGCACACATCCACACATTTGCAGCAGCTCACTTTAGTGTCACATATTAATAATTCATATAGTTTTTGCATTAATGCGCCGGTAGATGGCGCTGTCAATAAGCCTAATGACTACGCTTTGGAGCATCATCGCTTCGAGGTCTTGCTCTGGCATTTTGGCGAAATGCCTAATGACTTAATTAGCCTAATCATAAAAGGACAACAGACAGCTGCACTATTTCCGCTACAAATTAGCAAGAGGGGGGCTCTGTCTCCTCCTGTGGCTAGTAGATTACTTTTTGGCCTGATAATTGTAAGGGGCCGTCATAAAAATGTTTCAGCCATGGGCCCCATAAATCATAATTAAGCACATGATGTGCATTAGTTTGTCTCTGTGTGTGTGCGTCGTGCGTGTGAGTGTGTGTGTAATTAATGTGTCTGTGCGTCACTCTGTCACTGTTGTTTTATTTGTTACTTATCGTCCTGCTCTTTATTCTCACTTATTAACTCATTTGCGTTAATCAACAAGTCCCCCCCCAACAAGGCCACCCGTCTCACACACACTAAAAAACAGAAACAGCAACTGTGAACTGTGAACCGGTTCAACATTATTTCTTTATCTCCCACAATTTTAAGGCCACAGCCACAAATGTAGTTTGTAGGCTGTTCGCCTTCAAATATCGGCATATGCCAGCCACGCCCGCTTCCTCCGCCCCCAGGCGGCCATATCTTCCACAGCTTTTAAGTTAGAGTCACGAAATTTTCAAAGTTTTAGTCTAATAACTCCACGCCGCCTTTTGGAACCGATAAAAACTTGGTATGGCCACGACCACACCTGCACCCATAATCGCCAAAGCGAGAAGTGTAAATCGATAAAACTATACACATTCTACATTCTTAAGGATAGAGTTACCTCCTTCATAGATGAATATATACATTTTGAGACCAGCTATTCTCACGAAATTTTGAAAGTATTAGTCTAATAACTCAAATAAGAGATCGGTAAAAAAAAGTAGTTGGCTACACCGACTGCAACGTTCTCTCTTATTAGCTTTTGGCTTAGAGTTTCCGCTTAAAATGTTCCATTTTTCGGTCGTTTTAGTTCAAGCTTACCTTTTCGCGCAGCATATCCCGAATGCGACCCGCTTGATTCTTGGAGCGGTGTAGCTCCAATTGCAGCTCCAAACAGCGCTCCTGCCAGTTGATCTGCACCAGAGCAAAATGAAAACGAGGAAAATGATAAATCAGCCACTTTTATTGGATGAAGAACTATGTTGAACCCACCTCTGGCAATGCCTGTCCATAGTTGTTTACCTGGTGCACGTCCAGATGCTCGGTCAGAGTGGAAAAGTGCGGCCACGGCGCATCCGGAGCATCCAAAGCGGCTAGCATAGGATTCAGCGGGGGCGGCGCTTGAGGGGCGAGAACCGAAGCGGTAACAGGAGCGGAAGCGGAAGCAGCTGTGGTATTTGCCTGCAGCTCCTTGGCAGACGGCTTTGCTGGTATGGGCGGGGGGCGTGGCTGGCGTCGCGGCATGAGGCGTGGACTATTTGGTGTCGAGGCGACAACCAGACGTGCCTCGTGCAGCTGAGCGGCACGCGTCAACGGCATCTGGCCGCTAAACGAGGTGGCTCGCTTCGCCAGCAGCGGCGAGGCGTGCAGCGATTGTGAGCCAGATCCGGACCCAGAACCAGAACCGCTGCACGACAGACGTCCAGGCAGCGAAGGCGGCTGCTGCTCCTGTTGGAATTGAAATTGCTGCAGTTGTTGCTGATGCTGATGCTGCTGCTGATAATAATGCGTGGAATGCTGTGGAAAGGTGTGCATGTAGCTGGAGCCATCTTGCGGCCGCAGAAAGTAGTTGTGCGTGTGTGTGTAGTAGAGCGTCTGTGTGCCGGCCACGCCCACCGCTTGGGAGGGCGTGGCACGGCCGGATGTCGCCGCCGAGGCGCTCGCCGACGGCGACGGTGATGACGAGGCAGAACGACGACACTGCTCTGCTGCAGCTGCCGCTTGCTGATTCTGCAGCTGCAACTGATGAAGCTGCTGCTGCTGCTGCTGCTGCTGTTGTTGTTGTTGTTGTAAATTGGTAAGAGTATCAAAAATTTGCGATAAGCGACCCAAAGGCACTTCGTCAGACATTTAGGCGAGCGGCGGCAGCTGTAAGATACCAATAAATACGGCTAGGAATTAATATAAAAAATATAAAAATAAAATTATTTTATTACATTTTATTTAATTCAATTTGGATTCGTACTAACTGCGGATTGAATGAAATATGCAATTCAGTGAATCAGTAAAAAGATCAAGCACAAATACAAGTTTATATACAAATATTAATTGTAGTTTATTTATATTTTATGTAATCAATTAAAAATCGAAAAAGTCTTTTATCATTCAGAAATCAATTACAAATAGCAAAGTATCACATGAGAGTGAAGAATAATGTACCCTGCCTGGACTGCGGCCAACTGAATCGTTTTCGTTGCTCGGAAATTCATAAGATGAGTTTACGCTAGGCTAAGAAAAGAACTGTAGCATCTAAGAAGAGGATGGCTATAAGTAAATAAATGATCTCTTCTGTCACATAAAGTAAGCAAAGGTTGCACACAGATGATGAAAATGATACTGTCAGAAAAATGCTCGTTGTATGAATTAGTAGTGCTGTGGCAGGTAGTATGCCAAGATTGAAGATTCAAGCAAAAGATACAAGTGAATATTAAGTCCGTCAAAATTGCAATACCCCAGTGACACAATTGGGGTGATATGCCAGCTGAGCCACTGGGGATGTTTAGAGTTTTGGCTCAAGTGATTTCACGTATTCCCAATGAACATAATGCAATGAACAACAACAAGCTAATAAAATCGCAGTGTAATATCAAAGTTTGAATATCGCTATTTGTTCAAGTAAGAACGTGTGTCGCTCTAAGATGGTGATAGCCCATGCAGCGGTCTCAAACATAGGCACTTGAGGCTGGCTTGCATGGGGTCATGCTATTCTTCGAAATGAGAGAGGACATACTAGATAAGAACTATGTATTTAGACTTCAGAATTTTGAATAAAATAAAGGCGCTCGCCAGAGCAGGCTGTTTGATTCTAAATGTCGTTTCATCGTGTTGACTACGTACTATACGTGTTTCACACACTATTGGTATATACTCTAAAATTACATAATTTTTAGAGGTGTTGCAGATTACACTGTCATGAAGCTTCCATACAAACATGTAGATGACAGCAATTATCTATCAACTATCATATATTAATAAAATAAAATAGATTTTAAAATTAAAAACTGAGAGCTGAGAGCTGAGTTAACTCCAACTAGCCACCAGCACACTAACAAAACTTTACAAGTGTTTTTTTTTAATCTTCTTTTGACTTTCCATCAATTATATTCAAAGTGCAGGGCCAACTATAGCAAATTGAATGTGCCATGAAACTTGTGTTTGTCGAATGTCGGCTTGACAAACGACAGAGACACACAGAGAGAGAGAGAGAGAGAGAGAGAGAGAGAGAAGGTGTGCGAGAGATGGGGAGGGAAGGGTTTGATGTTGAGGTGAAGAACTCCATTTCAATCGTCAAACGAAGAAAGAATTTGGTCTTTCATCCTTTGTGCCGTTTTTGCCCAAGCCCTGGAAATATCAGAAAATTGTCTGGACCAAAAAACCGACGCAACACGGACAACTACAAACGACAGACAGTTAATGGCTGTTGGCCTTTGGCCGATTGCTTTTGAAGCACATTGAGGTTACAACAACAACAACAACAATAGCAAGCCAATGCATTTGCCGACATTCCTTTGCAGTGAATTTTTGTGGCTTGCTACAGCTATGGCTGCTGTTGTTGTTGTCGAAGGGTGTTGCAGCAGAAACCCCATCGGACGAGCAGAGTGCACCACAACTCTTGGGACATTCATGAGAATTATATTCAAATTTTGTGCTGATTACGAAGACGACATAAGAGGCGACAAGGCAGGCTAACAAGGACGGCAACTGGCAGTTGCCCATGAAATTGGAACTGAAGTTAAGGGTTTTTAGTTCTAGTAATAGGCTGCCTCCTCAAATATTTCTGCGTATGTGATTTTCTCTCTCTTTCTCTCTCTATTGTGCTTTCTCTCTCTACTGTGCTTTCTCTCTCTATTGTGCTTTCTCTCTCTTCCTCTCTGTATTTTACTGCACTTCATTTCACAAATTTTGATTAAAATCAAGTTGAGTGCAATTCAAATTCCGTTCTTGATTTGACAAAATGTACACTTGGGGCGTCACTTTCAAGTTCTGCTCTGCTCTGCTCTGCTCTGCTCTGCTCTGCTCAACTGCACTTTACAGCTAATTGTTTCTAATTGAAGTCCTGAGAGGCTCTTTGAGTACAGCTGGCCAGCAATTATCGGCATTATGCTCAACTAGAGTCCCCGAGCTGACGACCGCTCCTTTGACGAATGACAAGCTAAATGTGGCTGTATTTGTCTTAAGTGATGCAATTGTAAGGTTTTTAAATACATACATATATGTACTTACATATGTACGTATTTTAAAATTAAAATTTAATCACATAGAAATTGAGATTACAGAGCAATATGAAAATATAGTTTAACTAACTAAAATTATGCAACTTATTTTGGGACAAAAGATATCACTTTATCATATAAGAAAAATTAAGTTCCTCTAAGTAAAAACTGATTTTGGTTGACAAAAATTTCCTCAAGTGAACTCTCCCTGAGCTTCGGACATGGTCTGTCTCTTAGTCATGGTCTTGGAAAAGGGTCAAATCATGGTTCGCCAGACCAAGATGAAATGCGACACATCCCGATAGTCAGCCTGGCTGGAGACCCGTAAATAGCCCAGTCGCTCACGAAGCATTTCAGATACATGACAACCCCCGATATTAGTAAGCCTTACCTGCATATTGTGGATCTCAGTGCAGGCGGACCTTCTTTCTACGTAACTCGTTGGATTCTATGGATCTAAAATAAATAAGCCTAGACCGAAAGAGTTCGACACTCGCCCAAAGCGGGAAGGTAGGAATCCCAAACCCATAACGGAGGCAGTAGCGTCAAGATCTGGCAAAAGCGTACTCCAGGCAAAAGGGGTGAAAGAGCCTATATCTGTCCTCAGTAAGCAAAGATATAAACGGGGAGATCTTCTCCCAAATTGCCAAGGAGAGGATCCTGATAATGGTCCTCGGCAAAGGTAACAAGAATGGAAGATCCCCCAAAAATCAGTGGAAGTGGGTGGAAGGAGCGCGAGTTGTCCGCTGCTTCAAGCTGATCATGAAGCAACATGTAAGGATGGATGCTTCCAGGGGAATAGAAAAGCATTATGCGCTTGTGACGATGCGCGCTCCGTGGAGCTGTACAAGGCGGCCGTAGCAATCGTCGGTGAACATTACCCAGGAGCTACGCTGGTCACAATTGACTAGAGCAAAGTTCCAAGTTGACCTCGGGCTCGCAGTTGGATTCGGGCATTTATAAAATAGCCGGATCAGGTGCTCACAATGCTGCAGAGGTGAAATCCTGCGCTTCCCACTCAAGACTGGAGGTTGATAAAGATAATGGCCACACAGGGGCCGATGAATCAGGTGGTGGTGATTCTAAATAAAAATCACTGGGAAAAAAAATCTTAGTGTCCTCCTTCTTCATCATTTTAACAACGGCGACAAAACCGCAGTAAGCTTGGATCTATAACCAGCCCCAGTGCGGCTACTCTTTGCATAGCTTTGGACCACCACCAGACGAAAACATAAAAACTCTTGTCTTGGAATGCGAAACTCTGCCTAAGACTCAAAATTTTATGGAATCTGAAGAGATTACACGAATGAAACATTTTCGAATGAAAATTAATTTAAAATGGCCAATAAACAGTTTCAAACGTTTAGGTCCCCAATTACAAAATGCGGGCACAACAGCCATAAACTGGCTGTGTATACTTTTTGAGAAAGTACTTAAGACTGGCCAAATCCCACCCACGTAGCTCCAGCCAAAAAATCACCAAGCTGGTAAGAATTCACGTTCTTTAGACCCATCCGTCTATCTTCCCTCATGCCTAAGTGACTCATAAGTCTCTCCCTTATTAGCTCCATAGAACCCAACCTTATCTCTGGGTCCCTACAGAAACTGCTCTGGCAGATCTACAGAAACTGCACTGGCAGATCTACAGAAACTGCACTCCATTCCCTTAATATAATCGAATCATCTTTATACTCCAAGGAGCCTTTAATTACTTTATGCCAGAGGTAACAACAAGAGCTCTGCTGGACATGGAGGTTGACGCCAGTTTAGTGGGACTGATCAATCATTTGCTCATTTGCAGGATTGTGAAGTCTACACTTGGGTCGTCCACTCTCTCTAGGTACGTCGGGAGAGGAACGCCCTAAGTGTGCAATCTATTAGCCCTCCTATGAAAAATAACAGATAATAGACTGCTGCGGGACAATGAGGGGGTTGGCTGCCAGATTGTCGCGTATGCGGATGACGTTGTGGTTATCTTCTGCGTAAAGTATCATTAAATGTCCCCAAAAATTGTCCGATGGCTATACATATCCATCATTAGAGCAATCCCTTTATATGGGGTTATAGTATGGAGGCCTTGCCTAAAGAAGCAAACCATTCAGAAACAGCAAACACTAGACGCCATCCTAGTTATTCCATGTCCGGAAACACAAGGCGTATAACATTCAACACTTTCGGCCATAAGACTGAGAGAATCCATAGTGTGGGAGACTCAGATGAAAGTCCATGCCTCTATTCTGATGGGAAATGCAAAGAAAACAAACTTCGGTGTTGCAGTCGTATACCTAAATACACCCTTCCGAACATACTTCCCCCTAAGGGAGGAATGGACTGGTACAGCCGGACCACCGGCAACCGTAACCTTCTAGACAGAGATCAAATCCATTAGCGCGGTATCGACAAATTCGATGTCTGCATCAAGCTGTCCCAAATCTCTGCATGAGATAGCTAAGCAGCTTGTTATCAGCCTAATTTGGGTGCCGAGGCACCAGAATATAGACGGTAACTGTAAAAGCTGCTAGCTAGGAAAGGTACTCTATTGCCCCTCCTCACAGGAACGTAAATGAATGCCTCTGTCTACCTGTCAATTTTAGGTTTGCAAACAAATAATTATTCTAATGCATTTATTATATTCGAATTGTGACTTTTGAAAATAGTTTATTAAAATTACAATTTGCTTAAAAATAAAATTTCGGAATTTTTACCAAAAACAAAATGGCAACAATAATGGTTAAAGAGACAGAAATAGAGAGAGCAATTGTTAAAAATCTGTTGAAAAATACTGTTTCCAATTGAAGTTTGATAATGCAACAAGACTGGCAACAATGCACAAGAGCCGTAGGTTGGCAACGGCTTATCAGTTAGTGAACAAGTTGAATGAACTCATTAGCGCTGACATTACTTTAAAGCATTCAAATCATAAGCTGCTTAGCAATATGCAACCAATAAAATACAGTTACTATGTATTGTGCAGTAACTATGTATGTTTGGGACTCGGCTTAATATGAAGTTACACACGAATTTATACTGAAAGAGACAAGAAGTGGACTGGATAAGCGCAGTTCATATTGCGACTTCACTGTCTTCTGTCTGCTCTTTGGCTTGCTTAGATTTACGGTTTGCAACAACTCGCTAATGCGCACACACACACACACACACACACACACATGTTTAGATGGAAACCCAAGTAAGTATAAGAATGTCTGCGTCGGTGTCGGCAACGACGCATGAAAACTCACTCAAATAGTTAGCAAACTTGTTTAGTTGCAATGAAGTGCGGCATGTTGCATGTTGTTGCAGCATGAAAACCAAAAGCAAGAGCCAAAAGCAAATTTGAGACCCCAAACCATCACACCTCCAAACGACAGTTAAGCTGATCCGCTCTCCGCTTCAGAGCTTTGGCAAATATTAGACAATGTATTTATGCATTATCAGATACATGTGTCTGCGACGGCGATGCCTCGCATCTCGTGCAACAGGTACGCAACAGCCAAAACTCTTGCCTTTGAGTTGAGAGCCGCTATGAAACCAGTCTACCTTACAACCTTCTGTTGCCACAATCAAAGTTGCTAGCCAAATAGAAACTTCATGGCATTATAGAGTTAATCAACTCATGAAATTTGACAACATATTGAATAATGAAATACAATTAATAAAAATGCAATTCTGATAATGTTTGAATTAAACAAAATGAATTCAACTTGATGGAAATTAACAACAATAACACACAAACACACACCCACCAGACCCTCATCACTATGCACTCGTTGCAAATGAAGTGTGTTTGGCTAGCTGGCCATAATAGTATATGATGCCCATGTTGCAAGCTACAAACTGCAAGCTGTAAAATTAATACAACATCACATGTCGTACACACACACACACACACACACATACTAAAAGCAATTGCCAGCATACATACGTATATACACAAATATATTATATACACTGCTTTTTAGGAAAGAAACCAAGCTTGGATGTTGTAAATTATCTCACATACTTTTTGAAATCTATTGTTTTGTTTTCAAGATTTTCATGCTCACATACAGAACTTTAGTTGTTTTACAAATTGAATATATCAAGTTGGAATAGCACTACAAATATATATGCAAGTCATTTGTTTTTTTTCAATGTATGTATATGTATTTTACATACATACATTATTTGTGCGCGCACCCTGTTTGCCCCATGACAATACTTCACCCTGTTTTGTGGCACTTCAAAAATTTAATAAACGTTGCAGTATCGTTCGCATGCCAATAATTTTACAATGCGGCACTTCCAACTTGCCCCCAAGCACGCAAGCTGCCACACCTCGCTTACCCTCTTTCTCACTCTCTCGCTATCTGTCGCCCTTCTGACTGTCTCTCTATCACTTTATCACTTTGTGCCTCTTTCACCCACACTCTTGTAATACGTCGTCAATTTGAAAAACATTGTCAATGCATATTTGGTCTGCATGCGAGTATGTGTGTGTGTGTGTGTGTGTGTGTGTCTCTGTGTGTGTATGTGATACAACTACTAAGCGTCATATTAACAACATTGTAACATGCACAAAGCATGGAGCGAGAGGAGCACGAACTGAGCAATGTTGGCAACCCCTCTCTACCCTCTCCAGTGCGCTGCTCACCAACGCAGTCATTGCATCCCCTCCCCATCCCCCTTTCCATTCCAATATGCTCATTATGCGCTTTTATTTTTTGTTCTTCCCCTTTTTGGTTTTTTATTCGTTTTCTTTTCTTTTTAGGTTTTTTGTTAACCAACTATTTTTCAGTCAATTCCAGCGAATAATTTATAATAAATGCTCGTGCACATATGATGTCGCGCATTTTAATTGGTAACTCCGCGTCCCCTAACAATGCTGCCCCCTTGCCTCATGCAACAGAGCCACTTGCAGCAGAGGCAAAACTGAAGAAGAGGAGGAGCAGCAGCAGCTAGGCGGTTGGGAGGCAGAAGGTGGGGCGGATGGGAGACCTTACTGTCTGCGCTGCGGTTTAGCTGTAAAATGATTGCTCTTGCTGTTGTTGTTATTGTTGTTGCAGTTGCCGGTGTTGCTTATGGTAGTTAGTCGTTCGTAAGTACTTCTGGGCCAGAACACATCAAGGTGGTATTGGCTATGCACGGTAGAGACTGCAAGTGCTTGAAGGTTTGTCTCTCTGTGACCCACGTCACAGATATAAGACCGAATGCAGTCACTCAGCTCATCGAAACGCAGCCCAAAGGCACGGCCAGTCTTGCAAAAAAGGAGTAGCGATCCAGCCAAAATGGTATCATGACTTAGCTGGTCATGTGTTTCCTCCGTAAACCGATAGACAACTTGTTATTGAATTTCTCACACTAACTAATCCTTATATTATGATCGGTGTAATGTTTGTAATTCAATTATCAAATAGGTAAATGGATTCCTCTGCTTCTGTTCCCAGTTTCTTGCGTTGTTCTGTTCTATTCTTTTCATGAACCTATTCGAGCACTCTGTAATGATTACAATAGACTTGATCATGTAGTTTGTGGTTTTGGCTTCTCAACTAATCCTTACTAACAATCTTCTTTACTTTTTTTCAATCTATGCAACAAATGTTTTCTGTGTCGAAATTAGACCACATTAAGTATACAAATTAGCAGAAGCAATGACAGAATTAAGTCAATAGGAAATGAATAAACATAAAAGATACTCGTACACATGAAACTCATCATAAACTAGATCCATTTCAACTTACTAATTCGCTGAAAGCATGTCAAAAGAAAAGCAAAGCCAGTTATGCATACTAAGACTTAAATACCAAACTGAACTAATGCACAAAATGAAAACTTCAATTCACTTATTAAAAGCTGGCATTCCATTAAAACTTTAATAAACGAGTCGATTTTTAGATAGAACACTAGAAAAACTTAAATGTGCAGTCAACTCAAGAGTGGCGAGCTTATATGAAAGTCATATCAAGTTTCAACAAAAACCGGTTTTGCTGTTGTTGTTAACAAAATCTTGGCCACCCGCTCAAAAAGCGTTGCGTCTAATGAGAAGACAACCACAGCAACAACGACAAAGTGCCAGCAAAATAGCAAAAATAAGCAGCTAATTAAGAGACATGTCGCTGGCCAGAGCCAGACCCCTGACCAAATCCGAATCCAAATCCAAAGCGAAATCCACCCCAGCCCAACCCAGTCCAACCCAGAGAAACAAACAAGCAACGACCTTCGCTTGGACCAGTTTGCAGTTTGCGGCTTAAAGTCAACACAAGTTGGCAAGGCCCCAAAACCCATACATACATACATATCCACACACATAAATAAGGTACATAGACACATATACATACATATATTAGAAAAACGACTGCCGAAGATGAAATACCCTAGCAGACATATGACAAATGTGACATTCAAAAATGGAAAACAAAATCTATGCTTATCCATACTTAATATTGCTCTGTAATATGTTTGGATATATATTATATATTAACTGGCAAGCTGTATCATTACAGCTGTGTCTTTTATTGCAGTCGAAAATCGATTTATAAATCGATAAATAAACTTCATCTGCATATGATCTAGATAAATTATACATAACGGGTATAATTACAATGTTTTTTTATTCCGATCAGAAATCGATTTGTATCGATTTTACGAAAGAATAAAAAAACTTGATGAGTCTATGGTATGCGATAACTTTATCCCAATGTAATAGTCTTTAGCTCTTATTGTATCTAAGATCGGTTTGATCAAACAGACAAACAGACAGACAGACGCATAAGACTATGTATATCGAATCAGCATTTGACGCTGATCTAGAATATATTTTATGGGGTCGAAAATGCTTCTTTCTTCCTGTTACATACTTTTGCGCAACATCATCTGCATATACGAACAGATATGTCTATGCTACTCGGGGCATAGGATTCTACAGGAACAGGAACAGAACCATTCCCTCGCTAGAACTGTTAGCAATAAGCTGAAGTCTAGTTGACCCACTTTATGATAACCGTGTCTATGCCCGCATCGAATTGAAGTTGAAATTGGAGTGGGGAGCCCGAGTTGTAGTTTGCACGAGTTTGCACGGCCTGTTATTTGACAATTTGGTTTTACAGCTGCTGCGCTGGTATTATAATATTTATGATTCGCATTCGCATTCGCTTTAATTAAATTGTAAGGCCCGCGCACCGAGAATGCGACTGTGCGGCCGTGCCACACATTTGACTTTACGACTTGCATTTAATTAAAGTCAATTAAACTTGTGGCAAGACAAAGACAAACAGCTAGCAGAAGAACGAAAGAGCGAGGGAGAGAGTAAGAGAGGAAGAGAGAGAGGAGTAGGTGAGTTCAGGCCCCGCACTTAACCAGGCCAACGATTGCAGTTGCCAGGCCAAAAGTAAAGCTTGTACAATTTCTCGCAGCAATTACATTACTATTACATACTCCAAATTGTAGAAATGTTTACCACTTTTTCCCCAAATTTTCTTCGCTATTTAAAAATAATTATATGCAATTATTATGTGTATTATAATTTCGACATTTTATTTATATGTCTTGATTTTTACGGCTGGCTGCGAATTGATAAGCCACAGATTTCGGCCGATTCAAAATATGACAGCTATATGATATAGTGGTGAAAAAAGGAGTACAGTCGTAGATGGTTATAGCGATTCGGCTAATGATGCAGATCAAGAATATATATATATATATATATTCATTTATTTATCTACTCGATGGGGTAGGGAACGTTTCTTTCAATGCGTCACACATGTCAGCTCAAAATGATGATTATCTCCTCGACAAGTGTGATAAACAAGAAGAAGAAAACCGCAGCTCACTTCACGTGGCATTCTTACTCGAACAAAGTATTTACTGTTGTGCACATGCATGGCAATAATAATAGTTCTGGTTTAATCGGCCATTTGCTGTTGATGACTGACTTGCGATTCGCCCACAATTCCCGCCCACTACTTAACTTCAATTTATTTATAAACGGCCCACAACGAACTTTGGACAATAACTGATATGCATACATGCATTCTGTGTGTGTGTGTGTGTGTGTGTGAGTGTTCTGTCACAAAGTGAAATTATCTTTATGCAAATGTAACACCAATATTAATATATGGAGCCTTCCCTGTAAAAAGGGGTTGGCTATAAAATGCCCTGTACTAAACTTAATACATTTCTTTATATTATTTGTAAATAAATGTATTATTTTTAATATTATTATATATATATATATAAATTCATTAATATATTGTTTGGTCTGAATGGGTTTGAGCATTTACTATATACTTTTTCATTTTGTGTTTGCCATTCAATGTATCAGATTAATATATCAAATTAGTCATATACCCATTTCACAATTTTAGTTATGGATGGTTATGGCATGTATATACATATATGTGTATAAAATGCTATTTGGGACATGCCATTTGATGAATTTATTATAATTTTGAGATGCAGGCAGGTGATAGTTATGGGTAAGTTATAGTTGTGCTTTATATTTTTTTTTTTATTATCAAGTATTGCTCAAAAATTCTTCTTCTTCAATCTGTACAGTTTGTTTCTTTATAAAACTATATTTTATTATATTATAACTGCAACAGCACGCAGACGGTCAGAAGCTATGATGATATCAATGTACATAAATGCAAATTTATGTTTGTGTGTGTGTGTGTGTCTGTGCTTAGTAGTCTGAGTCTCGGTCAACAACTCACAGATTGAAGCTTTATCGGTAATAAACGAAACGGGCTTATGCATGCGTATGAATAAAGTACAAGCAAACCATGCTACTAACTAAGAACAAGAAAAATCTATACAATAACAACAGAAACAACAACAGAAGCAGCAACTGTGACAACTGCGCAAAGCGCCAACAGCAACAAAAGAAACTGAGCAAACTGAAAAAGTCAATGGACTGCAAAAACAACAGCAAACAGCAAACCTACCAACTGGCTGCAGCAGTTGCAGTCGGAGCAGCAGCAACAGCAACAGCAGCAGCAGCAGCAGTCAAAACGTCAACGTCAAATGCTCATTTACAAAAAAAAAACAAAATAAAAAAACAACAGTCGCACATTACGAGCAATGACTGCGCTGTTCCCCCACTCGCTCAATTGGCGCTCTCTCACTCACTCTCTCTCTCTCTCTCTGCTGCTGCTCTCTGCGTTTAGTAGTTCAGTTACATCAAAAAGCGCTGCTGCGCCGCTGTTAGCACTTAACAGACCTCTGTTGTTGTTGCTTTACAGCAAACAATGCAGGCAACTTGCAAACTATTGTTCCTCCTTCTTTTTGTTACTGTTGTATTTTGTTGATTTTTGCATAATGCAAACTAAATGGGCGTGTGCCGACAGAGAGGCGGTAGGTGTTGGTGTGGCTGTGGGATGCATGTGCTTCTGCTGCGGCAGCGAAAGGCGCATAAAAAGCAAGGTTAAGTTTGTTTGTTTACGTTAAGTGGACTGCGTTGTTATTTCATTTCATTATTTGCGCACCTCTCCTTTTGTCCGCTACATAAACACATACACACATAATACATACATTTACATACGTGCATAAGCTTGATCCTTACAAATCGATCATATACATAAATTTTGCTTATAAAAATACGCTAACCACACAAAAAAACACGCAAAATACACAAGAAACAAGTGACAAAAACGATTTGCTCTATAAATTCATTTCCTGGCACGAACTGTATTTTCACACAGCTCACAATTGTTAGATCTCAATATAATCGAGATTGAATTTTTGGGGATTGATAATACGAAAAGAAAAGAGTTAGGTAAGAAATAGCTTTAATGGTTCCACGAATAATTAAATTATATTAAATACACTTAAATTTAATAAAAAGCAAACAACCTAAGCTATAACACTTTAAAGTTGTTGTTCCATACATGCAAAAGAACGTTGATTCCATACGTAATACTAGCTGATAACAGATAGCAATGAACAGGGTGGGGGGTGTAGCCAAGAAATACCGATCTTTGAAGAAGATTTTTAGTAATCTACCGTCCAGGTTTGCCTTTCAAATTTGAGGTTGATATATGCTTCTGTACATATTTGGGGGCGCGAGTGGCCGAAAAATGTGTTGGAAGAGATTGTTAGTAAGCTCCCTTCCAAGTTTGATAACTGTAGTTCCTAAATTTCGGGAAATACGACTGATAAAAAAATTGTGGGAAGATTCCTAGTAATCTTCCTTCTAAGTTTGACAACTGTAGCTCTTAAATTGACGGAAATATTTTTGGGGGCGGGAGTGAGCGAGGTCCAAAATGTTCCGGAAAAGTGTCACTAGCAATATGCCTTAAAATTCGGTGACTTTAGCTTTCAAATTGTGTGAAATATATAGTCTTATCGATTTACACAAACAGTTGTATCGGTATGGGGCGACGGATTGGGCGTGGCCATCCAGTTCTTTATCGATTTCTTAGGGGAGTGACCAATAACATACTTTCAAAATTTAGTGACTCTAGCTTACAAATTGTGGAAGATTTACGCATTTGAGATTTCAAGGGCCGAAGTTCCTGGGGGCGATAAATGTGGGCGTGGTCTTAAAATGTATGTGCCGATCTATAAAGGAGGTTACCAGCAAATTACCTTCCACATGTGGTAACTCGATCTTTAAAATTGTGGGAGATATGCGGTTTTATCGATTTACACTTTTCGAAATATCGGCTTTGGCGATTATAGGGGCAGGTGTGAGCGTGTCTTGTTCGGCTTTATCGGTTCTTCAAGCCGGCTAACTGTACCATACCTAACAAATTTGACGACGCTAGCTTAAAAACTGCTGAAGATATATAAATTTAAAATTTTTAGGTCCGGGGGCCTGGGGGCGGAGGAAGTGGGCGTGGCATACGCCGATCTTTGCAGGACATCGCCAACAACCTACGAACCACATTTTGTGACTGTAGCTTTAAAATATATTTGGAGATATTTGGCTTTATCGATTTGCGATTATCGATTTAATCGATGTTCCAAGTTTCAAGTCTCGACTCTACGGGTGTCGGGTGTGCGTAGTGGGCTAAGTGCCACAGGTGCTTCTGAATGATTTTCCGAAACGATGCAGACAGAAACTTATGCCAAAATTAATTACCATAAATATATTTCAAATAAGTATCTTCTGGATGAAGATATATAATCTAATTGAATCTTTAATTATATATATAACAACAACAACAGCTTTTACAATATTTTCAAAAGCTGACAGATTTTAATAGAATTCCAGGCAGAATGATTCAAAATGTAAGAAAACAAGTGGGAACGACTACGATATACCCAATATATACATACATATGTATGTAGTTAGAAGCATCTGCCTTTAAAATTGTGGCGTTTATTGCTATGGGGAATCGAAATGTATCGATATTCAAGAAACGGAGGCATTTCCGATAAAATAAAGCAAACTTGATCTGCGACGACTATACGAGAACATATATTATAGGTATAGCTCTTATAGTATCTAAGATCTGGGTGTTCAGGCAGACAGACGGACGGACGGACGGACATACAGGCGTGGCTATATCGCCTCGGTTGTTGATCCTTCCCGATCCTTTTCCCTATTTATAATGAGTATAAAAACATAAATGAGAAATGTTCAAATATAACTCAATTTCAATTTACTGCAAATCAAAGTAAATCTAAGAACGAGAATATATATACATATATACATTAAGTAATAATTATAAAATGATTAGCATGTTCCATATTTTGTATCTCATTTTATACAACACAGCATAAAAAGCGATGTGCACATTTTTTAAGAACTGCCATTTAGGTGACTAAGGAAAAATGTGGAGCAATCATAATTCTTGGCTTTAACCGTGGAACACAACAACAAGGACAAACGGGGAAATGCTCATTAAACGTAAGAAATGACAACAGGAAAATAGGAAAGAAGAAGAATGCGACAACTGTGTTCACTGCTTGAGGGAGGAGGGTGGGGTTGGAGGAAGGGGGTGTTGGTTAAAATAAAGAAATACAAGGCCGAAGTGCAGGAAATGTCAGCGTTGACAAGAAAATGCACTCGGATTGCCAAAACTATATACGCTTGACACACTACACATACACACACACACACACACACATACTACACATACACACACACACACACACCATAAGGCGATCGAGTACATAAAAGTGAATGTCAACGACGTCACTATAACCTCGAAGGAGTCCATAAAATATCTTGGAGTCATACTCGACAAAAGGCTCAGCTTCAGACCCCACGCGTCTAGACTACAGGGTGCACTGCGAATGCTACCAAATATTGGAGGACCCAAGCCAAGTAGGCGCCTTCTATTATCAAGAGTTGTGGCGTACGCGGCGCCATTATGGGCGTCAACAAAGTTCATACAGAGTGAACGCTCTGCGAGTGATCTCCGGCTTCCGCACCGTCTCGGATGAGGAAGCAGTAGTCCTGCCCGGAATGCTCCGACTCGACATTCTGGAACACCCAAAGGGGGATACAAAACATTGAGGAATGGATCCAGCGGGAAACAGATGATTTGGATTATCATCTAACCCAATTTCTTTCAGGTCAGGGCGAGTCATAGCTTGTCGTATGAGGTGACTGATATGGCACGGGGATGACACTACTCGGATAAGTATCTCTTGTAGGCCAAAAGTCCTTGATCGTCATTAATATGGCAATGACCAAGTCGATTCTTTTCCTGAGTAGTGTAAGCAACTCGTGACAACCAACACGAGAAGCAGACTGAGGCAGAGTCCAGTCCTTGGGATAAGAGCACTGGAACCCCTATTCGAAACTGGCGCAATTTGGGCTGACGGTAGCAGTATTCTAGCATCTCAGTAAGCGGAGTGAAATCTTGCCGAAATGACTGCTAGGGTAATGATTCTACGGCCTCCGTCCCGTTAAAACTAGGCAAATCTCCAAGCAAGCTTTCTGGTGCGTCGTCATTAAGTTGGTAGCGCAGGTTCCGATTTTAGATGTTGAATTTGGGACCCAACAAAATGACCATTTTAAATGCCAATGATATAGTAGTGTGATATAGTAGTTCGCTGTTAAACAAACAACTTTTTACAGGAAACACACACACACAACTGGCATTGGCATACAGTGCATATGGGGGAGTTCCCTTAAGAGTACTTGCAGCTTTCCCTACAACAACAAAAAACACAGTGTGAATGGGTGCTTTGTATTGGGCCCGCATAGGCAAAGTGGAGACACAAGGAATCGACCCAAGGCTTGGCAAAAAGTTCAAAGTTTAAGCACCAAATGGGGCCACCAAAACCCATTCACACACGCTCACACACACACATTCTTATACACCCTTAAAAGTTACATTCAAGACAAAGAAAACAAATGGAAACAATATACAGTGGCTCACAGCTCAATGCGACCAGTGTCAAGCAAATAATGTAACTTGCTGCTGGCTGTGTGATAATGTATCACACGACAAATGTGCTGGCCTTTGCGGCCGTATTATTGATCTGATTGAGTCCAAATCAGGCCTTAAGTGAACTTGCGAAAAGTGCAGGGATGTTGAGAGGGACATGATGGGATTTATTAGGCAGACCAAAAATAGCTTTGGAGATCTTTTCGGTAGGTTTAAAACACTTTTCGATGGATTCTCATAAACGAACAATGTTATTGTAAAAGAATTTACTGCAAAAAAGAAAAATTGGCCTCCGATTGCACTTCCCTTCTCTATTGCTAGTTCAAATAAACCTCTTGCTGTAGTTCACTGATAGTTCTCACTTGGCTATCAAAATGCAAGAGGTATCTGTAATAAACTTACAAATTTATACATAAATAGTATTTCCCTTCGTTGCCTTTACTGAAACATGGTTAAGGACAGACATTCTTGATTCTGAAATCTTATCTAATGGATTCTCTATCTATAGAACAGATAGGACTCTCCGGCGTGGTGGGAGTGTACTTATTGCTATCAATGCGGATTTATCTTCAGAGATAGTAATGACAGATATTATATTATTGCCGATAAATTGTATATAAATGGTATTGGTTTTTTATAACCTGTTCTTACATTCCACCTTCTTCAGATAGTGTTTTGTATTCTTCCCATTTAGCTGCTATACTTTCTGTGTCTTCACAGCTTTCTGATCGTGATTTTCTTGTAGTACTTAATCTCACTGAAACTACATGGACGCTTTGTCCTGACTCAAGTGTTTAGTCAACCACGACTCAGAGTGAGTTTTTGGAGGGCTTATTTGGGATATCAGTTTGTCAAATCAATGCTATCCCGCATTCGTCAAATAAGATGCTTGATCTGATTTTTGCCACGGATCCCCCCTTCTTTTCTGTCTCCCGTTCTGAACCCATATCCTATCCTGAAGATTCCTATCACCCAACGTTGGAGGTGTTGTTTGATTTGCCTACTACGGTAACAAGTCAGGATAACAAGCTTTCATGGCGAGTTCGTCAATTTCGGAAAACTGACTGTATTAAGTTAACTCGTCTCTTATCGCAGACTGACTGGTCCCGGCTTTATAATTGTGCTGACATGGATATTGCAATCGGGGTCTTTTATAATACATTGGACGGTTTATTTGACTTGTGTGTTCCTGTTCGTGAGCCATGCAGGTCTACTAAACTTTTGTGGTTTACGCAGGAGTTGATCAGGTTAAAGAACAATAAGTCAAGAATGTATAAGAAATTCAGGGAAACTGGCTCTTCCTTGGATTACTCTCGTTACTTGATTGCACGATCCAAGTTCTTGGCTATGAGTAACAAATTTTTATAAGGATTACCTAAGAAGCTGTAGTTTACAGTTTCAGCGGGATCCTAAACGTTTTTATGATTTTGTTAATGCTAAGAGAGGCTCAACAATATCTCCTGTTACCGTATTTTTTGAAAACAAGACTGCAGACTCTGATCTGACCATTGCCGATTATTTTGCCGAATTTTTTCAAACTACTTATAGTTCCCATAATCATCAGTTGGTTTTGCCATATCCTTACCTGGTTAGTGGCTCTAATTGCATTTTTGGTCCTTTGATAATGGAGGAATCTTTGCTTAATGAACTAAATGTCATTAAGCCGGTATTTTTACCGGGACCTGACGGTGTACCTGGCTGTGTGCTTAGGTACTGTGCTGATGGTCTTTTAAAGTCTTTGCCTAAACTTTTTGAACTATCGGTGGAGTTATGCTCTTTTCCAAATATTTGGAAAGAATCATTTATTATTCCTCTCCTTAAAAAAGGAAACAAATCAAATGTTCAAAATTATAGGTATATCTAAGTTGTCCGCTGATCCTAAGATTTTTGAGAAATCGGTAACTTCTCAACTACAACATCTTTGCAGATCCTTGATTTTAAAACAAGATGCAAACGGAGGTTGTTTACACTGACTTTAGTAAGGCTTTTGATCCCGTTCATCATTCTTCGCTAATTCACAAACTTAATCTTCTGGAATTTCCAAACAACCTAATTTGTTGTATCTCAAACTACTTAACGCGTAGGACACAGAGAGTAAACTTTAGACGTTCAACCTCAAAGTCTGTTCGGTTTACTTCCGGGGTACCGCAAGGAAGTCACCTTGGCCCTTTGCTATTCACTTTATTTATAAATGACCTTCCGTCCGTTATAAGTCATTCTCGGGTACTAAAGTATGCCGATGATTTAAAACTGTGTCTGTCGTCTACCGACTCGTTTTCTGGACAGAGGCTTCAAGCTGACTTAGGTAGCTTTGAAATCTGGTGTCGTATACATTTTTTAAATCTTAATTGTGATAAATCAAAATGTATGTCTTTTTATAGGCGATTTCCCTATTTAAGTACATATTTTGTTCATGACTAGCCACTGGAACGCATTGAATGTGTTGATGATTCGGGAATACTTTTAGATCCCAAGCTTAAGTTTGACAAATATATTTCTTCCTCTATTAATCGAGGTTTCATTAAGCGCTGGTCAAAATAATTTTACGATCCCTACATCACCAAAACTCTTTATATCTCACTTGTGCGTCGTATTCTGGAATATGGATCTTGTATATGGTCACCCAATTACAAGGTTCATCAGGATAGAATAGAATCCGTACAAAAACAATTTCTATTATTTGCCCTTGGGGATCTTCATTGGAATACTAGTATTAGCTTACCTTCTAACCGCAGTGGACTTTTACAAATAAAATAATAGAACAATGCTTGGTGTTATTTTTTACATAAGCTTATAAACGGTGAGTTTGATTCTTCGGAGTTAATCAGCCAACTTAATTTTACAGTTCCGATCAGAAATACAAGGAATTTTCTGCCTCTTTTTCTTCAAATTTGTAGTTCGAGTTACGCTATTCATAACCTATTTAGAATCTTATGTACAAATTATAATATGCTTTTCCCGTTATTAAGTTGTGCTTCCTCCATTTCATCTATTTAAACAGTTGTCTTATCTAATCTATCTATCAATTCGCGAACTTCATAATCTCGCGTTATGTGGCGCACCCCTCGGTCGGTTGGGTGGGAGGTGGGTTGCAGTTTTGCCTTCAACGTCCAATATATATATAGCCATTTAAAATTGTTAATGTCGGAGAGGAGCAGGAGGCGGAGGTGGGCGTCACATATGCTAGTCTTTAAGGACACCTCCAACAACCTACCAATCAAAGATATGTGGCTTCATCGATGTGCGACTATCGATTTTATCGATTTCCTAGCCACCTAGTGGACGTAGCACCCCAATTTTTACACTTAGTCTGACGCGGGCACAGACCAGTATGTGTTCCTAGTTTCAAGTCTCTATATCTAAGGGTGTCGAAAAAAGTTGCATTTATACAAACGGACACACACAATGTCGGACATTGCACAAAACCAATATACCATGATACCTTCGGTATCAAAGTCTAAAAAATCAAGTGCCTTTAATCGAATTTCGCCGAGTGTATATGTATGTATAAATGTATGTACATACATAACTGCTTGCAACAAACTAATTCGAGAAGAAATTGTTTTCTTTTTTTTGGCGCTTTGCATTTTACATTTAGCCAATAATCACAACACTTAACGGATGCCATAACAAACCTTTAGCACACAGCACTCAACACATACTCCAACACACATCTACACACACCCACATACACATACACACACAGAGAGTCTGTAGGTGAGTAGCTGCTTAACTTTCTTGAAGCCATAAATTCACCATTTGTGGAGCTGCTGCAAGTGATGTTTTTAGTAGCCGAGGGTGTGGCGCAGAGGGGTGGGAGGGAATATTGACGTGGCATGCTGCAAGGCAACACAATTTGAATGCTGTGTGCTCGTTATATGCCCAGTCATTTAATCAATTATGCAAAAAACGACGTCGACAGCGACTGCGAACGATGTATCCGTAAAATGGTTTGGCCACGACTACAGATGCCACAGTACTTCTTTATGCAGCTACTATATCCAAACAATCCCCGTCCTTTCCAACCACCTACCACAGCACACCCCATCATGTTCATCCCTTGACTAGCTGTTTGGCTGTTAGCTTTGGTTTGTTTCTTGCGTGCTTTTGGAGCACACAACGTCGAGCCAGAGGCACGTTGCACGTTTACCTTTTCTTGTATAAATAATTAATTAAATGTACAACAGTTTTGGCCCCTCACGATGCAGCTACCAGGAACAACCGAAGTCTAAGTGGGGAGAGGGCGGGGGGTTGCTTTCAATCGCAGTTAGATGCTCACAGACCGTTCGTTGGGCAGGTTAGAAAACCACTTCGTTTAGCTGAATTGCAATTTGAATGGCGATGCATGAATGCTTGAATGAATGTAAATGTCTGAATGAATGCGAATGGTGAAGTGAATTTCGAGTTTCTCATTCACACTAGAACCGTTGGTGTCAAGCAGTAAATAAAACCATAAAAATCCAAAGTACAAACTGTCAATGTTCAAATAAGCGAGGCAATCAATCAGTTCAACCATCCGCAAGCCCATCAACTAGTTGCCGTTTAAACGGTACGAAAGTGGTTCGTGAGTGACTTCAGGTCGTGATCCGTTTGAAATACAACATTGTCTTGGCAGAATCTTACGTGAAATATTTTCTATAAAGAACACAAAATATGATTAAGATCAAATGTAGTTTCCCAAATGAACTGTAAAAGTTGAAAGAATCAGCGAAGCTTTGATTCTAGCTAAGTTTCGAAGGAACTAACTCCGATTTTCAATTTTTTTCTTTCAATAGCTATGAATAATTTTGCTAGCTTAGGATGCAGTTTTAAGCCACAGAATACACATAAAATTTGCGATTTCAACTCACTGAAACAGATATTTCTTTGCTTTATTATTTTAAGTCCGATTCAAAGCTTAGTCGCCTTTGAAGCAGTTCGCCTGAAAATGAACTGAACTAGTTCGCAAAGAGGTTATTTTTAATTTAAGGAGTTCACGAAGTCGGAATCGTTTTGCATTTAGTTAGCCCCATTAGTTTCGGCCTAGAAGAGCACATAGCTGCACTTGACACCAATACGCAACTAGAATTTGTATGCATTGCATGTCATTGCGTGGTTTCATTGTGCGGCCTGCAACACTTGCACCACTTGTCCCAATTGCCAGGGGGCCACTTTCCACTTACCAAGCCGTGCATAGTGCCTGCTCTTTAATTGGCGCTCTTAAAGCTGGCCGCGTGTCCAAAATTGGGCAAGTTGGGCAACATCACGTAGAGCCGCCCAAGCCAGCGGCTCAATTGGATGAGAAATGCATTAAACACGGTTGGGGGAAGGGATGGGGAGGAGTCAAGTCATTTGCTACAGAGCAAGAAAAAAAAATGTGTTACGCAATGTAGGTGATGAACAATATTTAAGCAAGTGAGCATTTTGCAAACTGCAACAAGCAACAAACTTGAGAGAGATAATTGTTTTCTTGACTTTTTGGAGATGGGCGTGGCCCATCTTGGAAGGAGGTTCACAGTAAAAAAGGGTTACCAAAAATCCACCTTTTAAATTTGCTAACTCTCGATTCCAAGCTCAAAATCCGGAGAAGTTATAGCCATATCCTTCGGTATCAGACTATAACCGTAAATATATTTCTGTGTTCTTGGCTTTGCACAAAACAGCTTTCGGTTGATTATTTTTTGTTGCAGTGTATTGCAGTGGGCGTCAAATCTGTGCGCAAGATTCGCTTTTGCGGGGAGGTACGACGCTAACGCCTTTGCCATGTCGACGTCGACGACAGCGTCAGCTTTGCCCAAAATAATCGACGGCAATTGCATATGGCAGGCAATAAGCTTGGTCAAGTCAAAAAAAAACAACAACAAACGTGGCGTGTGGACAGCAATAGGTGGCCAGCAGAGATAAAAACTCGACTAGAGTCGACTCCACACCATGCCACAGCAAAGGCGAGGACGGGTAGGGTGTTGGATAGTGGGTGGGGGCAGGTGGTGGTGTTTTTGCACAACATTGCCTCAACGAAAAGTGCACTTGACATGTTTTTATTTAAGTTTCCGCCACAAAGGGTATACAAAAATTGTGCAAATTGTGAAACAAACAGAAGTGGGAAATACAGAGTACATATTCATACATATGTATGTTCACAAATATTTACATACATAAATACATAGTAAATATATACATAAGTATATACTATTTTAATCAACAAACTCAACAAATTCGATTTGAATTTAGTAACATCATAAGGCAGAGTATACACAAAGGGTATTTAATGTGCGGCACGCCAAAGTTCACGATTCTCTCTTGAATTTCTGCTATTCTTGACTATTATTTTTCTTTGCCAGCTGGCTTTTCGACGCTCTGATCCAAAAAAATTCTATACAACCGAAAATAAAATTTCTCCCTACATGTATGCGCGTGTGTGTGTGTGTGTTTTTTTTTTTTTTGTGTACGGCATGGAGGTGAGAGTCTCCTGGAGATACAGGGGCCCGTGCCACCTGCATGCACTATTCAAAGACAACGTCAATGCATGCGTCCTAAACTCACCCCCCCACACACACCCCCAGACCCGGCGGTATCACTGCCTAACTAGGCACTCTCCGTCACTCGCCGCTCATTTTCGCATAATTTCAGATCCTTCTGTATGCTTATGATGAGCTGGCGGACATCTCTCCAGTGTGACGAAGACTCCATCATGTGCTCTACCAAGCTCTCCAAGAGTGCACTCAGCCTATAAGGTGCCGAGAGCTTCTTTTTCAGTCTTTTTTTTAATGGACATAGCCGTTGCCCATATATGTGCCGCGTACAGAAGGCGGAGGCTACCATTCTCGCCATCAATTGGCGCATCCCTGGCTTAGGACTCCCAACATTGGGCAGCATGCGCGAGAGGGCACCTTGCATTTTGGCTACTCTCTGGCTGACATACTCTGTGTGTAGCCGGAAGCTGAGTCTATTGAAATACCTGACGCCCAGATATTTTATAGACTCCTTGGATTTGACAACATCGGTGTTGACTTGCACTTGTATGTACTCTATTACTTTGCGGCTTGTAATGAGTACGGCCTCCGTCTTATGGCCTGCAAGTTCCATCTTGCCACAATTCTTATTGCCATTTTCGCTGCGGCCTCTACGCCCTTGCACTCTTTGGCCACCACGAATAGGGCCAAGCCATCAGCGAAGCCAATAAGGCTGCAGCCCTGTGGCAGTTGGAGCCTAAGCACCTTATCGTATATTAAGTTCCATAGCAGTGGGCCTAAAACAGAGCCCTGTGGCACTCCTGCTGTGACCTCGTAGCTCCTTGGACGTAGTCCGTCTTCTGTATCGTACTCCAACACCCGGTCGGATAGGTAGTTAGTTACGATTCTTGACAAGTACGATGGTACTCCAATTCCATCCAGGGCTCTCCTGATGCGCGAAAAGTTCGCCGAGTAGAACGCGTTGCGTATGTCCAGGGTTGTTACGGCGCAATACTCCTTGTCGCCCCATCTCCGTCTCGCTCCCTCAATTGCCTTGTCTGCAATATCTACGACCGCCTGGATTGCATCTACTGTAGAGCGGGCTTTCCGAAAGCCATATTGGCAATATTCCGTCCTGTAGGCACTTTGAGCAGGTTACCGCAAATACTTCGGGTATCGTGCGGACCGCCAGCTTCAATGCCTTGTTAGGGATACCGTCTGGTCCGGAGGCCTTTTTGTAGCCCATTCCTCTGACTGCCACCAAGACCACTTCCGTTAACCCCATGGGTTCACATTAGCCTTCTCGCAGATTGCCCGAAAGCAGCTGGCCTTGCTTCTGTGCTGTGTTTCAACTGCCCTCTTGGCTCTTCTGTGGCCCCTGGCACGTTGGGAGCTCCTTCTGGCCAGTAGGCGCGCTTGCCTTAGCTGGTTTATGTCCTCGTTCCACCAATAGCAGGGTGTTGCTCGTCTGCTTGGCTTTCTCCTGGCCATGGACAAATCGCATGCGTCCGTTACGCAACGCATTAGGCTTATCGCCATGTTGTCGACAGACTGCCCGGTGGCTGGAAACACGGTATGGCGTATGGCTTCGGTAAGGGTATCCTTGTCTAGGAGGTTTCCTTTCCACTTGGGCCCACATGTTTGGGGTCGCGGCTGTCTTTGTGGTCTTTCATTGATCACGAAGTATATCGCTTGGTGATCGCTGAAAGTGAAATCCTCGCTGACTCTCCACGTCGTCTTCCTGCATAGCGAGCTACTTAGCAGGGTAATATCTATAATGGATTCTCTGCCAGCCTTACGGTAGGTGAGCCACCTCCTGTCGTTTGCGAGGTTTACATCGATCGATGCGAACTCTTCTAACAGACAGGTTCCTCTGGTATTCGTCATTCGGCTTCCCCATTCTACTGCCTAAGCGTTGAAATCTCGGGCAATTACTATGGGGGATCTGCCGAGAGCATCCTCCGAAATTTTTTCTAGCAACTGTTGGCATCGCCTGTGTGTGTGTGTGTGCATTTTGTGGCAAAGTTATGTACATATATGTTGTGTGCGTGCACAGTTCATCGAATTGCCATTTGATGCTTGCATTTTACACTGCCTGCTGATGCCAAACTGAAACCTTCAAAAAATGCATCTCATCTGAAACACTCTAGATTTGAAACCGTTCTTGAACTGAGCAACTAACGAACGCAGTCTGCAAAATAAATATATTTTTTCAAGAGACACCCATTTCAGTGAATGCGCTCTACGCGTTCCGAATTCAATTTCAAATATTAATTTTTTAAAACCGTTGTGCAAAATTGTCGACTTTTCTAAATAATCAAAAAAGTTATATTTTCGTAGAAACATTTTAAGAATCTCTAACCAAGCTAAGCCGGCGCATATTCTCCCAGATCTTATTGCCTTTATTTTCCCTTAGTTAAGTCATTTTCACTCCACACTCTTTAACTTAAGTTAGGAGTAGACAAAAATTATTATGCAAAAAGAAATTAAGAAACTATTACATTTACTTAAGATTACTTTTAAAAAAAAAAGTTCCAGTTCAGCTGAGCTTCAAATAAAATTCGATCAATTTTAATAAAATAAATAAAATTCCGCTAATCAACCAAACTTTACTTGACCTAAAGTAGAAACCAATTA
The DNA here is from genome assembly GCA_035044105.1 of Drosophila nr. perissopoda 5 BK-2023a. Taxonomy (NCBI): domain Eukaryota; kingdom Metazoa; phylum Arthropoda; class Insecta; order Diptera; family Drosophilidae; genus Drosophila; species Drosophila nr. perissopoda 5 BK-2023a. The sequence continues at coordinate 910,093 of JAWNMK010000287.1, forward strand.
GACTCAACAAATTTTTCCGTTGCAGCGCAAATGGAATCAAAGCTTAATGGAAAATGCTAAATGAAAATGTCGGGAATAAAAATTTTCCAATGCTGAGAGAAAAATGGAAGGTCAAAGGTCTGTAGGTGAATGTTGCTCACTAACAAACAAACACACACAAAACAAAGACACGGTTAGTTTCCCAGTAATTGAGGGAAATGCACAAAGCATATTGTGGCTGGCAGGTGCCGGCTACCAGATACTCTTCAAAGTATTGATATTGATACGTTTGTCTCTAACGTTTTAACACGATTTTCAAATGTTGAAAACACAAAGTTTTAAAGAACCAAAAGAAAAAGTTATAACTTACTCTTAGGAATACCAATATTGTAAATATCAAATTTATTTTTAATTTGCAGAAAATACAATTACAAATTTAAAAATGTGTATTGTATTATTATTATCGTAAAAATATCGAATTTAAATTATATGTATGTATATACCACAAAAGAAATATCTATGCAAAATTTGAAAATGCACATATCGCCGATGGCGAACAGTGTAAATAATAATGATGGAGATCAAGCATAAAAAACTTGTCACTTAAGCGATGTGCACAGTTAATTGAACAATGAGTAAGAGTATCGATATAATTTAACAACGTAAAGAAAAAATATTCATATATAAGAGAGAGAGAGAGAGAGAGAGAGAGAGAGAGAGACAAGAATGAAAAAAGCGAGAGCAAGGGCACAGAGCAGTAGAAACCTAGTTGATAGTATCATGCTACTCAAGACAAAAGATAAATGTAAATTCTCAATTCACAGTTTTCATTATTCATATATCCATTCGAGCTCCAAAATTGTCGAAATTACAAATTTGTTGATCCGATCTCTGAAATCAAGAACTAAACAACGAACAAGTCTTATGAGACTTCATAATAAATATTTAATCCCTAGATCGAGCACCAGGCAAAAAAATAGATCCACTGCGTTTTCAACTGAATCATGGAATAAATAATAAATCAATCTTAAAAGTTGATCAAATTAAAATAGAAAAAAAAATACTTGAATCAGTTTTAAAAAATAATTATGAATATTTATTAGCACAATCATTATTTTTAGCCAAGCCAGCTCCAAAAACATATTCCCCATAATAGAGAAATGCGAAACATTTCGAGTGCATCGTAAATATCTCAATTTGTAACTTAAGACAATCAAGCCAAACAAAATGAGATAGGGAACAGGGGAATGCGTAAAAAAACAGAGAACTAACCGAAAGAAACCAAGCCAAACGGAACCGAGTCGAACCGAACCGAACCAGAGGAAACCACAACCAAAACCAAAACAAAGACAAAGGACATGGTTCCTAGAATGTAGCACCAAATTAACATAAATTCCATTTTGCAAGTCAAGATCAAGCGTGTGTGGGGCAAGGAAGGGGAGGGGGATTAAGATTGTGGTTTTAGGGAATGTATGGTTGGTTGCCAAACTAAAGGTAGAAGAAATAAAAACACGTCAGTGATTTACTAGGATGATGCCCTGCGTGACACACAACTGTTGCAAAAAAGAAGAGAATTTCTTTATATTTTTTCGATTTTTTGGAGTCATAATTAAAAAAAGGTCCCCGGAGTAGGTGGTTAGTAGCTTAGTAACGGAACCATATCTCATATTATTTAGTACATCTAATACTCCTCCAAGTTACATTTTAAAACGATTTTAAAAACAGAAAATAAAAAAAATGTGCATCAGATATACAAATTGAACAATGCATTCAAATTAAGTTTTCTGATTCAATTTCGTGCTGCTGAATTGTATCCATGTAGGTATATACCCACACATGTGTAGACCCATTTAGCACATCGCTATTGATACAGGGTGTAGAAAACGAAACATGTTGCAAAAAGTTCAACGACGCGAACGGAACAGCCCCCGCAAAGAGTGAGAGAAAGGACTTTGTTGGCAGTGGAGTGCGGTGGGGGGGTGGGCCAGTTTGGGGGTAGAAGAGCTTGTCTATATCCATGTCCATGTCCATGTCTATGTCTATGTCTATGTCTATGTCTATGTCTATGTCTATGTCTATGCCTGTGTATATGTCTATGTATATGTCTATGTGTATGTCTATGTCTAAGTCTACGTCTATGCACTGCTATTACCAACTACTCGGCACTTATATTTTCGTATTCCCGCAAGAAAAATCAATGGAGTTGTTTGGTATATTGTTTGTGGGTATGTGTTTCGAAACAGGAAGGAGAGTTTGGCGGCGGGGTGTGGTGTTGCATAAAGGACTGAAGGCCTCTTGTTTTGATTTGTCTTTCACTAGTATTGTGGATTTTTACTGCTTCTTTCTTTATAGGCAGTTGCTTTTTGTCGCAAAGGAGGGGGAGGGGGAGGGGGAGGGGCAAATGAGCGACGACATCGACGACAAATGCTTCACGTCTGTGTATTCGTATCCCTTTACCTCCCCCACATACATATGCTGTGCTAATGCTGTTGACTCGGTTGACATACTTATTGATGGCACTGTGCACTATGAGAGGTGCCCCAACAGGGGCGATGCAAGATGGCAGGATATTGAAACGAAATGCAAGACAAGGAAAAATAACAGCAGGCATCAAACCATCAAACTCCCCAATATCTTTGCACAACATTGAAATGTAGCTTAATTCAATAAAAATTTTAAATTTTCTTAAGCTTACAATTCCCAAAATTAGTAGCGGTATTTTATCAAAATACGTGACATTTGTTATATATCGGCAGATCTTTTTCTTCGGTCTTCCCATCGATCACATCACCGTTAGGGCATCGAAAAAGATCTGACCCGCGAAAAAGAATTACTCACCTCTCACTCTCTTTCTCTAGCTCTATACGCAGCAACGACGACTTCGGTAGAGAGGCCCAGTCATTGAATGGCCCACTACATTGCCGGCGCACACAAAATAAGCTGTAGAAAATGTACTAAACGGCCGCATGGGAATTTCTGTGCATTTATCAAACGGCGACGCACCGCGGCCGGCGTCGCAGTCAGCGCACGTGAAACACGTGAGAGCGCCAAACTGCGCAGGCAAAAAAATATATATATATATATATATTATTTGAAACACTTTTTGCTGCGCTTGTTGTTGTTATTATTATTGCGGTAAACGTAGTTGAAAGGCGTCTCTCTTTCTCTCTCTCGCTCTCTCTCTCTCTCTTTCTCTTTCTCACTCTTTGGCTCTCCCGTTCCTACAGCGCACACAAGAAACGGTAAATTTTGCTTTTCCTTTAGTTTTGGCGTTTGTTTTATTTTAACTGGCTTTAAATTAATTTCAGAACTACGATTGCGACGCTTGTCAACTGGCAAACAGCTGCCGATGTCGATTCCTACGTATGTAAGTGGTGTTGTTGTTGTTGTGCTGATGCAGCTGCTGCACTTGTTGTTGTTGTCGTTGTTAGAGACGCGCGCAGTTAATTTCGTTAGCTTTATTTCACAAGGCACGGCACAATAACAAAAAAGGAAAAACACCCACAAAAGAAATATAAACTATATATATTTACATTCTATATATTTATATTCATATGAACAGAGTATTAACAAAAATTTGAATAAACAGTCAAAACGACAACGACGAAGACAATGAGCGACGCGACCGCGACACGGACCCAACTTGACGGCTGGTGAAAAACTGCTCTTTCCCAATAAGAAAGAGAGTGTATAACATGTCGCGGCAGCGTAGCCTGGGTACGTCGACGTCGCAGCTGTCACGCGCGCTGCTCTTGTTGCTGTTGTTGTTGTTAGTTGCGCGTTGTATGCTTTTGTTGTCGTTGTATGTTTTTTTTTGTTTTTTTGCACAAAACAAGCTATGCGAGAGAGCGAGAGCATCGTTGCTCTCAAGTTTGCTCAACAGTTGTTTGTGTTTACAGCGCACTGTTAAGCAGCACAGCTGTAGCTGACTCCCATAACATAAGACAAATAAATACAAACAGTTAAAATGTTATGCTGTCATTCCGTTAGGTAAATTTTGAAGCTCAACGAATTAATAATAGCATGCAGAATTTCAAATAAAAAAAAAACAGTGTGCGTATATGTAAATATAAATCGATTTTACCTACAAACAACATTATCCAAAAAAGTTTTCAAATATTGATTTAAGTCTGTTTAGTTCGCTTACGTGACAGCATCGGCCGCTTTTGCGAGATCCTTTCAGATATGAGGTGAAAACGTTTGTGTTTCGTTTAAGCCCTTCCATCGCAGCTGAAATCACTGACTGGCCCTTCTTCGTTGCTTCGCAACACTCAGATCCCAGGCCATCAAATGGTTTCTTGAAGCGGTAGACTTAATGACAGCCTCTTGGGCTGCAGCGCGTATGGACTGAATCAATGTGCCAAACCTTTGACACTTTAAGTAAAAAAATAAATAATAATAAAATAAATATGTATACGGAATGTTTCTGAAATCTTGTTAAAATGAAAATAACTTATTTTCCTGTATCAAAACCTTGAGTAGCCTGCTGAGAGAAATCCGAGAGGAGCAAAGACAATTAGAAAGACAAGTAAATAGATAAAAAAAAAAATACGTATTATATAGTTGGTAGACAATGAGAAAGATAACGATTCCCACTGCGCTCCCGTAAGCTGAATAAAGGACTTCAAGCCAAGGAGTCATACACTATTTATGAATTCCCTTTATCTCTCTTTGGAGACAAATTCAGATCCTTTTACTTCTCTCTGGTGAGAGACGAAGATTACAAAAAGAGATCCAGATCGAAAATGCAAGTCCAAGATGCTTGGAGAAGAAACACAGGGGGAGATAGAGACAGGGACAGAGAAGACATATCATTCTCTTTTATTAAAAAAGAAGGATTGAATTAGAGTGAGTCTTTCAAAATGCGTGCTCTATAGAATATGTAGTCATTATTTCTACAGTTTATACTCAACAATCAAAACAGAAAAAAGTAGAGAGCGAGAGAGAGCAAGAAAGAAATAACACTGTTAATATAACTATAAGTATTAGAATAATTAAAGAAAGAAACAAAACGAGAAAGAGAGAGAGAGAGAGAGAGAGAGAGAGAGAGAGAGCAAGATAGGTGAAGACAGCTTTAACTGTTCGTAGAACTTTATGTATTGGTCGCCTCGCTTGGTCAGTCTTGGTTGCCTCCCCGACAAGGACTTGGCTGCCACGAACTCCGGTGCCCTTTGGCAATGTCGTCTGGCATGACAACAATTAACGGCATTCCAATGTGTCTGCCCTCTAACAGACTGACGGGAAATTTCAAAAATTGCGCTTCCCAAAAATTCACAGGAATGCGCCCATTCAGATGTACATAATGTATATGTGTAGGCAGACAGGTGCCCGTTTGCATATGTGTGTGTTCCTTTTGTCAGCAGGCCCCAATATGTTTGAGCAGGTTTGCCGCCTCGCTTTCCTCAACTGTCGCTTTGGTCAACTGTCTGCTCAACAGTTGTTGCTAAATCCATGCCACGTCCCCAGCGCAAGCCGCCCACTCAAAAGCCTGCAACGGAACCTTCTCAGGAACCTTCAAGTTTGTGATTGCATCAAGAAAATATGCCCTGGCCCCTTGCAATCAGTTTAATTGTTTCATATCTAATGCAATCCATTTTCAAGCATTGTCAATCACTTCCAACTCCTCATTGTGAGGAAGTCTCATACATAATACAAATAAAGTAAGGTCAACTGAACACGATTAATTGTATTACACATATTGCTCTGATAAAGACATTGAGAGGAATCCTAGTTTTATTAGAGGAATCCTAGTATTTCATTCATTTTCGTTTGCTTAAATATACCTTTTATATCTGAAAAATTAAATTGTTCCTTAGTTCATTTTAAATTACAAAAAAAAAACAGGTTTATATATAGTTGGAAAATGAATTTTTTAATTTTTCAAAATTAAATTTTATTTTTAATAGATTTCGTATTTTTTATATTTGTGGAGATAGTCCAAAACAAAATCGAAGCTTACAGGAAGAGACCCTTCTAAGTATTACTCCAAAAGAAAATCGAATGTAAAGCAGATAACACCACAAACAGCGTCTTAAGTGATAATAAATCGAAAAAGCTCTACCAGTCCAACTGTAAAATCACTTTTGTTATTGATAAAGTTGATAAGTTTAGCTGTCAATGCTTCTAAAGTCATTTGAGCTTATTCGAATGATAATGTTATTCAAAAGCGCATAGGGCCATTTACTCAACTCCCGCTCAACGTTAGCAAGCACTTTAACAATTTATTCAAATATCTAAATATGATACACATACATATATGTACATATGTATGTACTTAAACTTCTGATGACTTTTCTTATAAACTCAAATCGTAACACGGTCTATTCACAAATTTAATCATTTTGTTAGCTGTAGCATTAACTGTAACTGGGAGAATTACGGACGAAAATAGATGCTTCAAACATGCATCGGACTCGGACTCTGACTCTGACTCTGACAAGGCAAATAGAGTGGCATCTAGTGATACATTTGGAGTGAAGCCAAACAACAATCTCACTCACAGACACACAGTCGAAGCACATGCAGAGAATCCGCTCGCATCGCTTTCATGACTTAACACTAAAGTACCTGATGCATCAGCATCCATCAGAGCACCCTCGGATCATCAACGAGGACACTTCAGCTACAACAACAATAACGACAACAACAAAATCAAGCAAAAGCCATTGCAATTACAATAATGCATGAAACACAACAACAACAACAACAACAACAACAGCAACAACAACATAGTCATCTAAAGTTGAAGTGGCCAAGTGTCGGTGACATGGCCAACATTCACATGCCATGGCAACTATAAATGAAGCGAATATCCTCCACATTGACTGACCAGACTCGTCAGCCAGCAACCCTGCAGAGGAGGGCTGGAGGGGGCTCCCGTCCAGAGTTGCCACAATGCAGTGCAGGTGGCTCCAGCAATGAAGTGGTTCATGGAACATGACGTTTCGGTTAATGATTACACGTGCCCACGCTATGAAGAGTGATGTCTCTGCTCGACAGAGTGAGAGTATGCACGACTGGAAAATGTCCATTTCCCAGTTTTTTGCGTGTATAACAAACGTAAATAACATTCATAAAAAATTTATTGATTTTTCTGTATTATCTTAATATTTATCCTAGAAAATATTATTTGAATGTGCACACTTACATTATCAAGAATCTATATTGCAAAATTCAGATTCCTTAATTTTAGAGGCACTTTTAAGCCTAGCACTTTTACAATTGCCCCAGAAATAAACATATTTTGAATGAACCACAAGCCTGACACCAGAATACTTCTATTGTTTTAGAAACAAGCTAAATCTGTTGGGCAATGCCTACTTTTTTCAGTTTGCCACAAAATAATAATTTGTAGAAGAGAAAACACCTCTTTGAGGTAGATTCTCAGATATGCAGTGCTACTGATCGCTGTTTTCATTCTATCTGTCGCAAATTACGTAAATATTTCGTTAAACTGGCCTAATGCTGCTTTTCTGTTAGTTTCCATAACTGACTTCCAATGCTAATATAGTTCAACCTTTTTAAGTAAAAAGTCAAGCTAACCCATATAGTAGCATTTTGTGACTTTAGTTTTAATTTAGCAAGATGCCAAATTATTAAGACAGGCTCGTAAGCGGCATCCTGCCACATTCTGCCAAATGCAGCCAGCTCTACTCCATACTGGCACACACACACACACACACACACACTTACAGGCTTTGTTGCAACTGTACACCGTGACAACGACAAGGAGTAGAGCATCCAAGGATGTCGACGACGACAAAGTCAATAAATTTTGTGGCACTGGATTGGCCAACGAGCTGCACTGAGCTCCACTTATTTAGCCGGAATATCCACTCGCTGAGCCACTACACACAACACCTGCGCACCGCCCACTTCCCTACCGCCACACACACACACACACATTTTGATGCACGGTGCAGCTACCTGTGTGCCCTATCCCACCACATTGTCCCTCATTGTCCCAGGTGTCTATTTTAGTTGCTTTTAACTTTGCTACAACTTGGCCACAACGTCTTACAAGCTTTTAAGGATAATGTGCCTTGTGCTGTGCCCTGGCTGGCATGGATAAGTTGCTCAAGATGTGGTCAGTCCGCTAAGGTTGTCCCACACATTACTCTATATACAGTTGCTGTGAATTTGTGACCCATACAGCTAAGTACTCAAAATAGTATCATTTTACCTTTTAGCAATGCATGCCGGACTAATCTGTGCAAAATGATATTCAAAAAGATTACATTTTTTTTAAATATAATTTCTTTGTTTGTTTGTGATGGAACAGTGATTATTTACAATATATACACAAGTCGCTGGTGCTTCAAGGTCACATTCAATAGTTAATGTTAAATTGGCGAAGGGCGTTAGATTGGGTGAAAATTACGAAAATTCAGCATTGTCTTATGCTAAATATGACCATTTTTGGACCTAGGCTAAAACCTCATTAATTGTTCGATGAGAAAGGGAGATGGTAACGGGGCAATTCCGGAATTTGTCCGTTCACTTGCGTCTACCTAGACGTCGAGAGTCGCCTCTTGTTAGTTGTGCGAATCGAAAGGAATTGGAGCAGAGTGTATATACATATGTATGTACATACATGCAGATGTATTTCTTTTATTGTAAGATAACAATTATTTCATTGGTAAAAACTACTAATTGACTTTGGGGACATTCACAACGACAACAGCCAGCAAAAGGCATTAAATGTGATCACGAAGTGCGCATAAGCAACGACTGGTGCGTAAAGGATCTAAGAACAAGAACCAAAAACCAACAGGATGTGTCACTTAAATTGGCTTACAGCTCAAGAGTGGTTGGTTTCAGGAGTGGCGGGCATGGACAGGGGTGGTAGGGGTAGCACAATATGTGGTTGTTGCGCAACTGAACTATAAACCATAAGAATAAGACGTGCAGACTGATAAACATAAAACAGGTAAAGCTTTGGTCATTTGAAAAATTTGAAGCGCTGACATTTTATTCAATTATTCCTGAGTTTCTTAGAGGAACTTAATTGAAACCACTTTAAGATCAGTATATTAAAATTTTGAACTGAAGTTCAGAATCAGAGCTTTCTCCATTTAGTCAAAAGCAAAACTTACGAACTAAGCCGAAACATATAAACTGAACTAAATAACTAAGACCAAAGAACTAGAGTCAGGATCTTTACTTTAATATTTAAACAGTAGCCCAAAGAACCATTTTTGTTTCAAAAATTCTGAGTTGGGTTTTTTTAGCCTTAGCTATCGCAATTTTGAGAGTGCTAAAAATAGATGTACACAATGCGATTTCAAGGAGGGCATGTCGAGAACATATGACAGATTATTCCAAGCATTTGTGTAAAGGGGGGGTATCGGTGTTCCCGTTGTTCCTGTGTGACCTGTGTGTGTGTGTGTGTGTCCCTCACACATTCACACATTCATGATGCCAATGCGTGCTACGTGCTACTTACTGCCGCTGTACTCATTACAAATGAAAACCCCGGCGAATGTAACACCTGTGCCAAGGCGTTGACAGCAACAATAACAGCAACATGGAGGAAATCAGCCATTCAAGATGGAACTGTGGATGGCAAACGATGTATTGTTGTGCCATTAGAGTAACTTTCGCACTGTGGAACTGTGGAACCACACAGCACATGAATCGTATACATTGCCGAAAAAGACTACTAGGTCACCCAATAATATGATCGATCTTGTAGATCGAAGCTAATCTGTTTACATATCAATGTCAGTCCGCAACTCAAAAATAATATTATTTTAAACAAATAAATAAGAATTCTTAACCGGAAAAAGTTGATTTGGTCATACTGTGCGTTGTGGACATAAACGCCAGCTCGAATTGGGCAATGGAACGTGAGATATGTACCTCTGAGTGTTGCATTGTGCATATGGGGCACATAACCGGAACCGGTGCGAACTTAGGGATGCGGTGCCACCCGAAATGAATCAGAGTCTTAATCGAACATAAATAAACGCTGAGATTTGAAATGACAGACCCGCGCATTGGGCATGACAACAAAAATGTGTCAAGTGCCACCTGACAAAACTGACAAACGGCTGACAACTTTCGTATGTGTATTACAAACAAGCTCGTCCATCGCTGGCTGCAACAGAAACATTTTGTTGTTTTCCATTTCATCTGATTCACAAAATGTACATACAGGCGCGTCTGGCATGATGAGGATGATGCCACATTAAATGAATTTCTGTTCCGAATGTTTTGTTTTTTGCGCAAATTCAGCATCTCACTGATTTTGGATATGAAGAAGTATAAATTGATTTACCTTTAGTTTATGTAAAAACCAAGCAAGAATGCGGTAGTCCAGTGAGATCGACTGAAATTGTACAGCTGGGTCAATATATTCTACTTTTATTGCCAAACTTCCCTTTGAAAAGTCTTTAATTTAATATTGATCAACCTATTGAAAGGTTATAAAATACTGTTTTGAAGATTGTATGCATAATACCAGGGAATTTCAATTAAATAACATAAACATATAATTGGTTTCAACATATTACAATATTACATAACATCAAGTATAACATTAAATATAACATTTGTTGCACATTAACGATACTATTAACGCCCAACCGTCCAGAGGTCGCTGGTGTGGAGGCGTCTGCGGGTTGTGTTTGACCCTAGTGAGCAAGCCAATGGGTTAACATGGTTGTGCAACCGGTCATTGTAGCGACTTGCATGGCGGCTTATCTGACTAATGACTGAATGGATCAGGGTATAAGCCTTCAAAATTAAACTGTGGAATGAAACTTAAGTAAATCTATTAACAAGAAGTAAAGAAAATTAACATGCTTAATAAAGGTATTTGAATCGGTGAAAATTAACTGGTTTTAAAAAGCAAAAACAGATGAATCAGTTCCAGTAAGACCAATGAGAAATTGCCATTTAAAAAATAGCCCTGAATTTGAAAAAATTCCCATTATATTGACGTTGTAATTGATCTTCCAAATTGTTACTTGTAATGCAGTCGGACAACTTTAAGAATTTAGAATTTTGAATTTAGTGAAATTTTGAGGATTCTGTCGACGATATGTCGAAGAATGTTTCGGCGCACTTTTAGCACAGATGATCCTTAAATCTGGTGCAAATTACTTAGCCAAGGCCTATGCTTTTGGCAGACTCTCTGCCAACTAATTACACGCCATGGGAAATTTGATTTAATGCCAAAGCGTGCGTGTGTGCGTCTCATACAGACACGGTAATTTTTCAGGCAATTGCGACTGAAAATGACGGGCAGGCTGGGTGGCAACAACCACCGAGCATCACACACATACACTCGCACCTACGCATACATGATAAATTTCACCTGAAAGTAAAATATTATTCAAAAATCAGTTACGGCCCGCCTTGAAAATGTCGACGCCTTTGCGTTGTGAAAATTTATTAGACCAGGCAGGTGAAAGGGCAACACATGCATTAATTCCCATCCACCCCCACCTTCAAGCACTTAAGAAATGGAAACCCTTTCTCATTCCATTGGCTTTAGAACACTGCATTAAGAAAATCACTGGAAACTCAGCTCAGCTCAGCAGCAGCAGCTGCTGGTCGAATTGAATTGAATTTATGGCTGCCCTGGTACCAATGAGTATATGTGCGTGTGTGTGGAGGTGGTGGTGGATGTGCGTCGCGTGGGCGTGTCATTAGCAGCATTGAAGAGGGCCCAAAAGAAAAGAAGAAACGGTAAATGCTTTATTGCATGTGTTTGCCGTGAGTTATGTTTGGGCTCCAACACGGGACTTACATTATGCGAACGTCGTGCTTGAGAAATTAGCGTCAATCTCCCTCCACACACGCACACACCCACACACACACACACACACCCACACACACACACACACACACCTTTCACCCTTCATAGCATCCCCCACATATTTATTTAGCAACTGAAGCGTACAGTGTTGCAGCCTGGCATGCTCTTCACCCATCTGAAGTTTGAGAGAGTGCAGTTTACTAAGCGCCTTTATTATTCAGCTAAATAATTATTTTTATCAACAATTGATTTCGTCTACTGAATGCTGTGAAAAGCTTATCATAAAGATGTGCAAATTATAATATTTGGCAACATGCTTACAGAATCAACTCTATATTCAATGCATCTTCTTTACATACTATGAAAAAAACGAAATAAATAAATGAATTAATTTGATTTTTTATTGATTCATTTTTCAAAGCTGTATATTGCTTAGGGAAAAGCACTAAAATGTTATTTTCATTTGGGCATCGGCGACAAATTTGTAAATTTTAAATAGTAACAAAAATACATTATAAGCCAAAAAGGACTTTGGTTATTTTATCCTGGAAATTTTCAAATTTGATTTGCATATACAATTTTCCAATTTTCATCATAACATACTTTTTTGATAACCATGAGAATCAAATAACTATTTTGTTTATTTTGCTTGATTCATTAGTTCAATTTTCAAATACCAAATGAAAACTGAAAATAAAAAAAATAAGGAAAAATTCATTAATGCTTGAAATAGTCAATTTTATTTGTAAAGATTTTATTTGTAAAGAAAAAAACGCAGTTAAACAGATTGGTTAGTTATTTATTGAGAATTTCATTCAATTCAATTTTGGAATAATAAGCAGAGTATTAAAACTTCGACGATTTTTTTGCGTTTCAACAAGCTGCTCACAGCACAGATCAAAGCAACGCCCAGAATGCAACAGCAAAGCCATTGTCTTGGCCCGGCCAACGTGGGATGTTTTCCATTTTCATTTTATGTTGGCTGACTTTAATGAAATTAGATTGATTTTTATGCTGACGTGCGGCAATTGGCAGTTTCAACTGCGCAGCAATCTTCACTGCCTGTCGGACTTCACATTTTTACGGCTACTTATTCATCAAGTTGAGCGACTGACTATATAATTTAATTTTTGTATGAAGTAAAAATAAATTTTTGATAGATGCGTTTGCGCTCGGGCAGCTGCTACGCTTTCATTTTACGACTCAACGGCACTGGCAAGGCATCCAGACTAAACAATGGGCTGGAGCTGAATCCGGAGCCGGAGCCGAAACCGAAGCTGGAGCCTGTGTCCGGAATGGAGTCTTGCCAAAGTATGTTGTTTTTTTTGATTTTCGTTGTTTTTGAGTACACTTGAATATTTAAGATATGTTTGCGTTTGGGGCGTTGAAATGTATGCGACGCGGCCTTATGGAAAACAGCTGGCTTTAGAGAGCGCTCCCAAAAATCATCCACAGTTAACACTTGACAAAATTATAAAACTTTATTAACCTCTTGCACTGACAGTATTGCCAGCGGCCATAAATTGCCACAGCATTGCCAAAGACAAAGAACATTTGCCGTACACACACGCACACACAAATTTATGAGCGCCTCACATGCATACATACATATGTACATATATGTGTTGTCTGGGATGGAGAGACGGAGGCGGTTGCACTGCAGCCAATTGGTACGCGCCAGCCACTTGTAAATTATGGCCACAGTCGCCAACGACAATGACGGTGACTTTGACTTTTGGGGGTACGAGCTGCAGCGGATCAGGTCCCCAGAAATGAGGACTCAATATGGGTGGAGGCGGTGGTACAGTGCAATTGAAGCGACATTTTTGTGGCACAATCGCTTGTGGCTTTAAAATATATTTGCCATGTGCGCATTTTGCTACAAATGTATTTGAGTTTGGGATTGCGAATGCGAATCGTTCCCAAAATACGGATTCAGCAACTGCGCCCCATGAAAAATGCAAACAATATTTCGATGGGTGTAAAGAGCTGTCGATAAGCTGCAAAAGAAGCTAGAGTTGTCACAGTCTGTACTTAAGCATATCTCAAAACCTAACCAGAGAAATACTTACTTAACTTTTTATTATGGTTTTACACGAGAGGAATTGGGAAAAACAAAGACTGCAAATGAAATCGATCGATAATATACAGCTGCCAGAGTTCTTCGCCAATTAAACCAATTATCGATATGAGAATGCCATAAAAATGTCGATAGGTTTTCTGAGTTATCGTTAAGCTACACCAGCTTACGCATTGGGTATTGTACCTACAGTGTTGTCTGCCAGTTAAACTCACTTTCGCTTGGTTCCCCATACACACGCACACACACACACACACACACACACATAGACATGCGTTGCTGTGCGAAATTTGTGCCATAAATTTGCACATTACACGAAAAGTTAACACAAATTACGGTTGTAAGTGAGCAAAAATTACAATTCTGCAGCACAGGATCGAGCACAAAGTGGGGTGATGGGAGTGTGTGGCACGCTCAGACAGAGACAGCATTGCACTGCGAATGGTAGAAGGAGATAGTCAAAGAAAATAACATAAAGGAATAACTTTAACGAAACGCCCGCTGTGTATTGAATGGCCATAAATTTGGTTGAATTTAAGCTGGTGACAAATATGTGAAACTTGCAGGAAAATAACTTTGCTTGGCTCCCCCAAGTCGATAAGCGGCGACTAATATGCTTATGTGCAGTTATCGATAACATAGGGAGTTGCTCATATGACTGACTTATATGTTTATTAGGCACATTGGAAATAATTCGCTTCGATTCTTAAGAAGTTGATTACAAATTACATTGATTGGCTATTTCAAATCGATTGACCTCAGCTTTCAGCTAGAATGCATAAGCGCAGTTATCGATAACAAGAAATAGAATCTAGGCATATTTGCTTAGGTTCATTGTATGTTGTATAGGTCGTGCTTCTATATTGAATTTTAACAACTGGATTTCGTACGTTTTTCTAATATCTTCTGAATAGTTGTGCACTTTTTTCGAATTGTATACGCTGTTAGACAGGTTCATTATAATTCAACCTTTTTAGAAATGCTTTTTCGTGGCTAAAACGAGCACTGTGCATATTTGGCCATATCATTTGTGAATCTCTCCTTGTGAATACTGGAGTAAATGCATTTGGCATTTAGTGGTCACTTTGTGGTAGCCAAATGCATTTAGTTTGCAAATCGCATTCGGTGCCGATTTGCCTGCATGCATTTGCAGCCAAAATGCCAAAATGCAGTTTGTGCATGAGTGTTCACAATCAAATGGATGGCTGCAATTGGTTACAAGAGAAACATAATGTTTTAAATAATATTCAAATATATGTACTTGAAAAGTTGGCACATTCATCTGACTCTTTTCTAGCTTTGGGTTATAGCACTTGATATATGTACATATATACACAATATCGTCATGTCTGACTGTCCGTCTGTTGATTTATAATGATGACTTTTACCTTTTGGTAAATTAAATCTTAAATTTCAAAGTTAAAACTTCAACTTTTTCCAAACCCTAGTCTGCAAAACACAAATCAAGAATTTATTTTTAACAAAATTTTGCAGAGTTTATTGTGCATAAGCACAGATTAAATTCATCTGGACGCATTAATGAAGTGTGCAGAAGCTGATCTTAGACAGAGATAGGGTATACTGCTAATATTCTTATTTATGTTTATGTTCTGTGGCTGAGCTGGGACTTACTATTTATAAGCATTTTATATGCGTCTCCGCAGAGCTCACATTACACAAACAAATAAGAATGCTGTAATCGAGTGAGCTCGACTACGATATACCCCGAACAGAGCTGTTAAATATATGATGGTTTTATTGGAAAACTTCTCCTTAAAAATGTTTGCACCCAAATGTGAGTAGGTCTGCGAGTGCACTTATTTCTTATAGCAAGCATAGGCACTGAATATTAACAAAGAAACGAATGCATCGCATGCACAAGTCCGAACTGATCCTAATTGCCGTATACATACATACATACATACATACATACATACATACATACATACATACATACATACATTCATACATACGTACAGGAAATTGTGGGTAACGGGGCTCTGTAGAATACACACAAGCAGACTGACGGTCGCGTCGAATATCATGCCATCTTTTTTTTACAAATACGCACGAATATGCAAGAAGCTATATTCCAAATTTGAATCCCTAGCTCTTATAGTCTCTGAGATCCGCGAGTTCATGTAGACGAACGGACGGATAGACAGACGGACATTGCTATATCGACTCGGTTGTTGACCCTGATCAAGAATACATCTAATTGATGGTGTCGGAGATGCATCCTTCTGCCTGTTACATACAATTACATAAAACCATTATACCCCCTTTAGACACTATCAATTGCGTCATGGTATAAAGACTGACAAAACCATTGCATACTTCACGGCGACTTTATGAAATATTTACTTGCTTTTGATTGTGTGGCTGTTGTTTTTCTGTTGTTGTTTCGTCTGTTTATGTGCATAAATTTTATTACACATGTGCTTTTGTTTATGCGACGCAACGACAGCTACAACAAAAGTTAATGCAAAATGAAATTTTATTTTTTATTTATCACTTGTTTTTACCATACCCTGGCCGGCTTGATGGGCGTTGAGTCTTTGCATTATTCCGTGTGCAAAACACATTCATATCGCTTATACGAAAAATCAAGTCGCGGGTTCGAGTCCCGCTGTAGCCATGTTTGGTAGTTTAGGTTTCTTCTTATTCTTTTTCTATTAATCTCTCTCTCTCTCTCTCTCTCTCTCTCTCTCTCTGTCTTATCACTCTTTCTTTCAGATCTACGGTATCACAACGGGCCAAAAACTGGCCTAAGTGACCGTTCAACTAACCTAATCTACCATACCCTGTAGCCATTAAAAATACGTAAAAAATGGTGTCCTTACCGGCCCAGGAAAGTTCTTCAGGCAGTCGCCAAGCTTAATTTTCAAATAAAAAATTTCGAATAGCATACGCAGATACGGTAAAGTATGCATCGAATTAAAACTCAAACAAATTATGTTGTTTTCTTTTCAATGCAATGTGTTAAGATTATGTAAACACAAAGGTACGAGGTATCTTCAAGTAGAGCTCTCTTATTTGGAACATATATGCTTTGCCCTGGGGCACAGGCTGAAACAAAACCAAACAAAAAATTAGACCAAAATCAAAGGGAAATACAATAAAAAATATAAAATATTTGAAATACCATGAAAGATGGAGGAAAGCGCACAATAAAACTGCCACACACATGAAGCACGCACACACACACGTGCACACACCCCCCAGCTGGCATAAACCACAGACATGGTGCCACGCCCACGAGGCAATGCGCATTCATATATCACCAATATGCTAAATCAGCATATTTGCGAGTTTATTTACAAGGACATTTATAAAAATTTACGGCCCTGCCGTAAATTGCCGCAGCCGGGCAGGTCTTGAGATTTATGCCTCGCCGATTATATCAAATGGAATAACCAAGTACACATACACAGACACTCCTGCGTACCCATATTCGTTTATCGTTCGCCAGCGATTTCTCACATAATTCAAAAGTGATGGCTGCAAAAAACTTGAGACGGGTCAAGCCACGTGGTGTAACGGAAGGGTTAAGGGTTGTTGCTGCAGCTAATGCTTGGGCTCAAACTGAAGATGTGACCCAATTTAAGTAGGGTTAGGCAGCCATAACACATCTTAAGTAGCTTGTCAGGGATAAGCCTCCGTGTTGTGATTATTAAAGTTATAAATTATGTATAAATTATTAAAATAATAATGTATAAAATAATATATTATATTATATACATACATGTACAATAGTATCATTTTCACTATCTGTAAGAAACCAGTTCTTAACTTACATATATGATGTGAAATGTAATTAAGTGTGTGGTCATCTCACAGACAATAAAAAGAGTTTGTCTTCCTCATCGCATAATTAAGGCCTTACTTTTTGTTTGGAAACTTTCACTGGCAATAAATGGAACCGAATTCTATGAAACTGAAAATGTTTCTGAAAATATATAATGTTTTGGCCATTTCACATTGATTTGAAATAATTGTACCCAATTTGTTAAGTAACATATTTTATTTGTTGTTTATTTTGTATTATTGTATTTTTGCTGAAGTCGGCATATATGTATGTAGATAACCGGATCGGACCACTATACAGGATACAAAATAGGTCCAAAAATGAATTTTAATTTTAATTTGTATGCCTACGGAGGTAATCTGCGGACATCTAATGTTTTGACTGAGCTTATTCGAAATCAGAGTATGATGATTAGCAGCAACAATCTGCATTATTTATTAACTTTGTCCGATTCTTAAGTTCATCTAGCAGTTAACTTTGAAGCGACCTTTTGATAGAGTTAATGCCTGGCACTTGCCACTTACCCGTTGGCCAGTCATCATTGATTACTGTCATGTTCCGCCAGCGTAGTCGTCCTTGTTGTCAGCTTGAATCACATTTGTGCTGCGATGCGCGATCTGCCAGCGAGTGTTGTTGCAGCTGTGGCGTTGCACAGCGTGTTATACAGTTGTGGCGCCCTGTGGCGTTACACAAATATCATTGACGCTAATCCTTTTCTACATCATCAAACAATTTCATCAAATAAATCTAAAGTGATTTGTTTTTGTCACACGGTTTTCAACTGCTGCTCGTCATTCGTGGCGCTGACTTGTACGACCGGCAAGTGTTGCCAACATGTCTGCAACATTTCCAAACTCCAACTCCAACTCCGATTTTAGCTGCACGCTTCGTCTGTTTTTAAACGCTGTAGCATTTTATTTATTTTTCCTGACTACTTTCCCTGTCAATTTGTTTTTCTTTTTGGGGCTTTTGCGCTGACTGCTGCTCGCTGATTGACTGCTTTTGCAGCAGCCAGAAGACGTCCAAATTTTACCCAATGTGCCACACGTACCCACATCCTGCCCAACAGCAACCTAGAGCCCAGCATCCTGGCAGCTGCATGTTTACTTTTCTACATTTCTCATTTAATGCATTGGCAATGACGTTGACTCGCCGGCTCTGGCGGTGATTGAATAGTTTGTTTTAGGATCAACTGTGCGAGTGGGAACCGAATAAAGTCCTTAACATCCGCATTTCAACCGCACAGCTGCTGCTGCTGCTGCTGTCCTTGTCGTTTAAAGACACGCTCTAAATTAACCTTAAGTAAAGTTAAACAATAACTTAGAATAATCAAGCCAATACAACATAACTAGAGGATAGGATGGTTATAGTAATTTGTACAACATGAAAATGTTTCTTGGATTACAAAATCTGTATTTCCTGTCCGATCTCAATAAGAGGTATAAGGTCGATCAATATTATGTCTGGGAATATTATACGTTGTTACAATTTTATTGTCTGCTTAGTGCTACTAGACAATAGGCTGTATATTTTCAATTGGGTTTTCATTGCTATCGAAAAATTATTTTGATCGATATTCGCACAACGGGAACTGTTATCGATAAACTCAAATATTCTTAGTCCTTGATCTGCATATGATACGTGAGATCTTATATTCCAAAATTGGTGTCTCTAACTCTTATAGTCTCAAACGGCCACGGCTTCATCGAATGATACTTTTTAGGGTTGGAGCCGCATTGACGTGCCCATTACATGCTTTTGCACAACTTCATTATATCCTTTTACCCATTTTTATTGGGTTCAAGATATAAAAACATTTGATGCAAGGTTTGACAAATACATAAACAAAGAGAGCATAACTAAGTTCATTTGCTCAAAGAGCTCAAGTAATAGTCTATCTCGTTTTGTGCATCTGAAATAACTTGACTTATATTTACTAACTGATACTTAAAATGCGTGCGGCTGCTGATAGAAATCATCATCATGATAGCATCATCGTGCTCACATGGACATATGGGATTCCATTTTGGGGCACAGCGGTAAAATCATGGGTTGACCACATTCTAGTTCTAATAGTTCTTATCACTATCGGAAATCAAAATGTATCGATATTCCTGAAACGGTAGCAGTTATCGATAAAATAAAGCAAACTTGATCAGCTGCGGATATACGAGAAGCTATTTTCGAAATTTGAATCTCTGGCTCTTATAGTCTCTGAGATTCGCGGACGGACATGGCTACATCGACTCGGTGGTTGATCCTGATCATATACTTAATGGGGTCGGAGATGCTTCCTTCTGCCTGCTACATGCATTTGCACATAACCATAAAAACTGTAGCAGTCAAAACCAAATTACGTATCGTTGAAACTCGTCTGCTCACCTTACTTTATTCACAACGACTACTCGCTTTCTCTTCAAGCTGATGATCACACCATTGATATCGATTGACCACTAGTGACTAGTGGGCTGCTAAGCTCTAGCTAAGCTCTTATAAAAATATTCTCTCTATTCTAAAATTGGTTTGTTATAGTCAATTCGCGCTTAACGCAAAATACAAAATATTTATGCATGTTGAAAATGAAATTAAATTTATTTATTATTCGCATACTTGCAGTTGACAGTTTCAATTTGCTGGGCATCAAGCGGCAACCAGGGATTGCAACCCAGCATCTCTGGTATAGATTTTATGCTTCGTAAACGAAAATAGAAAACATTGTTGATAATTTCATGCCCCTTGTCTATTTTGCAGCGCAAACGCAGTGGTCGGACACGTCAAATATGAGGGGAGGCTGGGGTTGGTGGGGTTGTGTGGGTACGGTGATGGGCGTGACTGCTTATTAATAATGGCTACTTGTGTTGGCTACACTAAAGCCAACTCTCGGATTGATCATGCTGTGCCCTAAAGTGCGCTGCAGTTTTTTGGCGTGCACAATTGTGCTTGCAACAAAAGTCGCCAAACGGCCGCAGGGCTCCAGCGAATAAACCAATATACACGCAATAAATAAACATATAAACCGTTGCTGGGCGCTGTGTGCATTGTTCATGTTTTTGTTTTGCTGTTGTTTGTTGATATTCCAGTTGCTGCGGCTGTTTGTTGCATATTCATAAACTCTAAAAAGTAAGCAACATTTGTGTGGCGCACGCCTTGCATTCATATTTTCCAGCGTTCACACACACTCGCATGCAACTAAGAACATATAAATAAACAAACACATGCCACATGCAACCAACAAAACATGAGTGGAATTTGCTGTGGAGTTAACCGTAATGTTTTCGTTGCACTAACAGAACATTCAACGCATCCTCCTTGCCAATCTCCCTTAGGTGGCCGCTGGCAATTTTGCTAAAAACTTTCGCAGCCACAACATGTGGCAAACTTAGAGACGGCTCTGCAACAAACCCAAATCCGTTGTAAACTTGGCAGTTTTCGTGCATTCAAATTTTGATGGCCATTTAACAGCCTTAATATTATTATATAACATATTATTGTTGTTGTTGCCATTGTTGTTGACGCCTATGCCACGAAAACTGCATTTCAATGTTGCAGTCGCAATTGCCGCTGGAGTCGTTGCAGTCACGCTTATTGCAGCTTAAGCTCAAGACGTGCGTGTCCCAAAAACCAGACAGCACAAATTCCCATTAGTTCTTCGCCATTTGACTGCCGTTGCCGCATAACAAGTATGGAGGAGCGGGTGGTAATCTATTCCACCCCTGCACCCCCATTGCCAGCAAGCAGAACAAACAAAACACTTGCAACATTTCCCAACCATCGACAGCTTTCTGGGATACATTTGAGGCGAACATATGGCCGACTTCGACTTTGGCTATTCATATTTTCACAACTATCTCTCTGTGTGTGTGTGTGTGTGTGTGTGTGTGTGTGTGTGTGTGGGTTGCTGTGTGGGTGGGTGTGTATGCTGGTAAATCTGTCTGTGTACGTGTTTGCGTAACAAAACTAACATTTAACAATAACATTTCGTACGCAACGTTGTCGAAGCCGAAGCTAAAAGGATAAACATTTGGCGCCCAACGCCAGTTACTCGTTTACTACACTGACTGGCCATATTAACTTAAGCATGCCTTATGTCACTGCAGAGACCGTTTATTTTCTTAAATACCCAATGTTGCTTAATACATTTCAATTGTTGTAATCGACAAAAGATAACATAAGTTAGAACAGAAGTAGCAAAAGTATACAGTTTTCTGAGACTCCGTTTCGGAAACATCAAATTAAGAATTAATGTGACTCTTTTCAACACATTTTCAATATTCTTTCAATACTATCCTTCACAAGTTTTTAACACAGTGCAGCTACGCAAGCTGCTTTGAATTCTGTTAGTTTTTCTGCATATGTTGCATACATTTCGTAGTGATTACAGGGTATCACATCATCGACAATTAATCGAATTATTCGAATATTAATCGAATATCATGTTTTCCTAATAATGAGAATTACAACGAAATTCATTAGAGAAGTGATTTAGATATCGAGGCGATAAAATACATGGATAGCTACAAATAAATGTGATTAATGTCATTTTTATTTGTTAAGCTTCAGAAAGGGTTTCACATCATTTAGCGTATACATATACACATGAAAGCAATTTAAGCTATATAAAAAGAAAATAGTTTCCATTCACATATGTAGTTGTTACGATGTGAGATGTGTCTTTTGAAACCGTATTTTAGCATCGGTCTGGTTATGTTCTTGTGATTTGCTCTATGGGTGGGTTCCTATTATCATATTTTCATTCTATGTATTCTGCATTCCATTTGGAGCACTCACAACATTTTTCCATTCTCTCCAATTCGCTCTCTCTCTCTCTCTCCCTCCCTTTCTCTCTCTCTCTCTCTGCTGTCTGCAAGCCTTCCTCTAGCCATAAGCTCTTTTACTCTGGAGTTTTCTTTGGAACTCTGCGCTACTTCAAATGCATTTTCTATTTCATATTTCAATGCCTGTGGCTGTGGCAGCCTGTGAATAAAGTTTAGCGCAACATTTTGATGCGTTTTGATATCTGTCTGCGAAACTTGTGTATAACTATGTATGTACGTGTGTGTGTGTATGGGTATGCCTCTTACGGTGTTAGCGTGTGTGGCGTAAGCGTTTTATGATTTTTATTGGCTTAGCATAGTGCAAAGCGTCTTTGCCAAGCTGATTGCATATTTGCCAATTTACAAGTAAGACTAGAGTACAAATTAGCAAGACAAACATAAAGAGATAAAGAGAGGAGAGGGATACAAATAGAAAGAGAGAGATAGAGATAGAGGAAGTGAGAGATCTGAATAAAGCCATTTGTTGCAAAGGTATTTGTGTTGGAATGCGAAGAACATATAGTTCAGCAGAATAAAAGAGGGTAAGACGCGTGTCTGTATTGACTTAACACCTGTCAAAACCACTATTTAATACGAAGTACAATCAAGGCAACAAGGACTATGGGCAACCAGACTATCATTGCACAACGGAAACTCATCCTGGAACACTTCCAAATCGGATATTCACATCGCCAAATTGCTGAAATGGTCAATCTGAGCAACTCAACTGTGTATAACATCATTCGGCGCTTCGTCGACGAAAATCGGATAGAGGGCAAGGAGAGAATGACACCAAACAAGATTTTCACCGAACAGGAAGAGCGGAGGATCATCAGGAAAATAAGGAGAAGTCCTAAGCTATCGGCTACAAAACTGACTCTACAGGTGTAGGATGAAATGGGGAAAAAGTGCAGTGTGAAAACTGTGCGCCAAGTTCTGCGCAACCATGATTTCAATGCCGGAGTACCACGGAAGAAGCCCTTTATAAGCATACAAAATAAAGGAACTTGGATGTCGTTCGCCAAAAACCACTTGGACAAGGATCTGGAATTCTGGAACACAGTCATATTTGCAGATGAGTCCAAATTCAACATTTTTGACTCTGACGGACGGAATTGTGTGTAGCGACAGTCCAATACTGAGCTGAATCCCAAACACGTAAAGGCAACAGTCAAGCATGGTGGAGGAAGTGACATGGCATGGGTATGTATCTCGTCAGCCGGATTCGGGAATTTTGTGATTTTTTAAACAATAATGGACAAGAATGTGTACTTCAACATACTAAAGGAAAATTTACTCCAAAGTGCCGAGAAGGTAGGAATCCGACATACTTTCCGGTTCAACCAGGACAACTATCCCAAGCATAAGGGCAAGATAGTACAGTCCTGGCTCATCAGGAACTGCCCCCACATGATAATTCCACCTGCCCAGTCTCAAGATTTAAATGTTATTGAGAATTTGTGGGCTCTGCTGGAAAATAACATCCGGAAGCACAGCATATCCAGCAAAGAAGACCTCAAAAATGCTCTGCGGGATGAGTGGAGCAGAATCAGCCCAGAAGCTACCAGGAAGTTGGTATCTTCCATGAATAATACGTTAAGGGAAGTTGTTAAGGCAAAAGGATATCATACTAAGTATTAACATCCTTTTTTAAGTTTTTATACGCCAAATATATTATTTTATTTAGACTGATCCAAATGATATATGCCCCGCAAAGTAGGCAACATTTTTATAATCCTACCTAGCAGGTGGGGAAACCCCAGTTTATTTGGGTCATATATTAATTTTGGTGATTAATGTATGTACCTACCATCGGTCTTTGGAATTTTTGAAAAATAATGAATGATTAGTTTATGGCAGGCAATTACTTTTTTTCTTTGACACTGATCCAAATAAGCATCGAGCCACTGTATGTAAGGAATTTTCTGAAATCATTTCTTTTCCTTGATAAAAAACTGATTTAATTAAAGTTCGCATCGCATTTTCCAAGTTTAAAGAAGCTCATCTCTGTTTTAGTCATAAGCCTAACGAAAGACAGTCGATTTGACATATTTGATAAAGCGTTTTGTTAGAAAATAGCTGCGTGAAGTATAGTTCAGTACATTATTTGGAATAGTATACAGCATATGTTAAGTATGGTATAATTAGACCCGACATTTAACACCTAACTAAATATGCAAAATATATAAATACTTCACCCTTGCAAACCTGGTGACAAAAGTATATAAGCCACTCGAGCTACGGTATCTATCGTGTATTGGGCGTATTGATTGCTTCCGCTCGATTGAAGGCGTATTGGCGCATTGATATTACTAGATCCAGTGAGCGTTAAGTACTCGCTTATGCCATTGTTTATGTAGTATATTTCCAGAACGTATTTCTTTATTAATGTTAAGAATATTAGTAATGACAGGCTAATACTAGTCTAATTCAAATGATTCGATGTTTTGGCGCTCTCCTGCCGAATGGCATTGATGAGCTCATAGTTAACCAGAAACGTGAAGCGTAGTCCTGCGATCTCCACAGTGCTATTGTGGGCCAGTCGCGTCTTATTGCCATTCAGCAGCGGTGTGCCATCAATGAAGATGGCCCGCTTGCCCTCGTTGGCAATGAAGAAGTCGCCATTGCTACGCATCTTGATAGTGCCCTGGCGACGTGATATCTTTGCAGCAGGTCCCTCCAGCGACAGATCGACATCCACGCCGCTCTCCTTGGCCTCGCGACCAAATGTTATCTCCTTGGACCGCATTAAATATCGCATCAGACGGCCACGTAGACAGGCAAGTGTTCGATTATCGAGTTCACTGGCAGCAGTCGGATCTAGCACAGAATCAACCAAGACACCCAAGTGTGACAGCTCATTCTCCAGCAGACGTATGTCTCGCTTGTTGCGCCGGTCGGCCAGCATTGTTTCAATCTCCAGCGCCTCGTCACGCGGCTCATTCAATTCCTGATCTAATATTTGTTCCTCTGCATCCGAGAAACTCAGCGGCTGATCTGAACCCTGCAACGGCTTTATTGTTTGATCAGGCAGCAAAGAGTATTGCTTGAGTAGCAGCCAGTGATTGTGCAGCGATTTAGCGGTACGTGCGCAATAGAAGATGCCAGTATTCTTGTCCAGCAGCTCTTGGAATTCCTCCAGTTTCGGTGTTTCCGTGCTCTTGATGGTGCCCAGCAGATCCTCCTCCTCTACACTGTACAGAGCCTTACGCTGCACGGACTCCACCATTTCGGGATGCAAATTACGCATGGCGGAGACGGCAATACGCGATACAGCTGGTTCGTACAGCAGCGCAGACCAACGCTGCTGCACCTCCTGCAGCGTAAATTTACAGGAAAACTTGACGCCACGATGAACCATGCGCAAATCGTTTGTTTGCTCTATGCCAATAAAGAGCGCCAGGTCATCAATTGGCTTCCAGCGACCCAGATCCTTGGTTGCCATCTATTCCAATGCGGCAATGCGGGCGTGGCGTTAAAGGCGTAGCAGGTGCTGCAACAGCCACAATACTCGGTGCGCCGGGCAGAGTTTCCACAGCAGTGCCTGGTGTCTGAGGCGTTTCGGGAACAATAACAGCGAACGCCGCAAAACTCGAAGAGGGCGATTGCAGCAACAACGTTGTTGGTGTCGTCACAATTTCAGGATAGTTTTGAGAAGTGGTGCGCGGTCGATTGGACTGGTTTGGATCGGCGCCGCCTCGGCTCGCTGGTGTTGTCAGATTGTATTCGACAATTTCGTCGTCAAAACGTTTGCGTTTAATTGTTCGCGAGGAACTTCTGCGTTTCGTTGCGTCGTTTTGTAGCAACTCTATCAGCAAATTGAGAATAGGAGTTTTATCCAAAAGTGTTTTGGTTGTAGTAGTCTTGACTGATGTCGATGACACACTGACAGTGGCAGGGACGCCTGCTGTGTGCGTAGCCACAACATCCGCATTGGTAGTGTTCACAATTGCTGGTGCATCACTATTTGTATTAATCACAGTTAATTGAGTGCCTTCCATGTATTTTTGTGCAATAATTTGTTTTTCTTTTACGACGCACATACTCTTGGTAACGGCAATAGTGTTGCAAATGTAATATTATACAATGTAACAATCTGGCAACTCTGCTAATGTAATATAACAATCTGGCAACTCTACTAATGTAATATAACGATCTGGCACTTCTGATCGTTCGCCAAAATGTATTTCATCATAGCATGTAAGAGCACTTCGTTTTAGACCGCCAAATAAGATGCATCGTTGTCTCGAATAAAAACTCACAACCTGTCTTCTTATTTACTTAACGCCGAAGAACTAAGCATAAGAAAATTACAACAAATAGTATACTATATATAAATATAACTATTCTACTGCTGGGGTCCATCGGCGGATAGGTTAAAGCCATCGGCATTCGGTGGTCGACTTTCGCAACTGTCCTCGCCACTACTGGTTGTGGATGCGCCCTCCTCTGGCGAGGTCTTGACTGTCTCATCGGCCTCCTGGCAGTTCACTTGGGCACTGATGTTTGGCTGTTCGCTCTCCTCGGCTTGGGGGGAAAACTTGGCAGCTTCCTTATGGCCAACAACCGAATTCGGGCTAACATAGCTGGGCCCATATTCCATTAGCAGTGGTATCGTGGCTGTCGTCACTTTATTAACTTTCAGCACAATTTTATCGGTGCTTAAAATTGAAAATAATAAAATATATATTTGCATCGATAATGAACCAAATTGAATGAATTACGTATCAATTGCTTACGGTACATATGGCTTGGCATTATATTTCTCCACGGAATTCGCGATAAAAACTGGTTCTGGCACAGGATCGGCGGCCAGAAAAGTCGTTGTTTGTGCCCGGAAATATGTATAGATGAGGGCCGCATGCGTTCTCTGGTCAGTTGGCACCCAAATGGGCGGTACTTGAATTACCTTGAATTTCACTGTGTCCTCTAAAGCATCCTGCTCAGCTTCAGGACTTTGCTCAGATGGCTCTGTCGTATTTTCAGAAGTGTCTTTCTCTAAATTAAAAATTAACAAATATAAATATTTAAAAAATCTTGATAAAACTTAAAATATATAAATATATATTTTTGAAGATTGTTTTTTGACAATCGTACACTCACCTTCTTTTGCAACCTCAATGGTTATCTCTAGGGGTATTATCAGAGGGGGCAGAATAGTTTATTCTTCGTTGAACTCATCGGGCGGCTTGACGATCTCCTTTGTTAGCTCGAATGCATATTTCTGTAGTATATTTGATGGCGTTCCGATCGTTTCATCCACTTTCCAGAAGCACATTAACAGCTCCTTGTCGTACAGATACTTCATGACATCACCGGGCAATGGATTCTCGGCAGCAAAGTTGACCGTATTGAGATCACTTTGTGTTATTGCAAACACTTTTCGATCTTTGCATTGAATATTGAGAGGATATGCTCTGCGTCCGGATGTTATTTTCCAGCAGAGCCCACAAATTCTCAATAACATTTAAATCTGGAGACTGGGCAGGTGGAATTATCATGTGGGGGCAGTTCCTCATGAGCCAGGACTGTACTATCTTGGCCTTATGCTTGGGATCGTTGTCCTGGTTGAACCGGAAAGTACGTCGGATTCCTACCTTCTCGGCACTTTGGAGTAAATTTTCCTTAAGTATATTGAGGTTCACATTCTTGTCCATTTTTGTTTCAAAACCCACAAAATTCCCGAATCCGGCTGACGAGATACACACCCATGCCATGTCACTTCCTCCACCATGCTTGACTGTTGTTTTTACGTGTTTGGGATTCAGGTCAGTATTTTACTGTCGCCACACACAATTCCGTCCGTCCGAGTCAAAAATGTTGAATTTGGACTCATCTGCAAATATGACTGTGTTCCAGAATTCCAGATCCTTGTCCAAGTGGTTTTTGGCGAACGACATCCAAGTTCCTTTATTTTGTATGCTTATAAAGGGCTTCTTCCGTGGAACTCGGGCATTAAAGTCATGGTTGCGCAGAAACCTGCTTACAGTTTCCACATAGCACTTTTTCCCCAATTCATCCTCCACCTGTTGAGCCACGTTTGGAGCCGATAGCTTGGGATTTCCCTTTATTTTCCTGATGATCCTTCGCTCCTCCTCTTAGGTGAAAATCTTGTTTGGTGCCATTCTGCCCTTGCCCTCAATCCGATTTGCATCGACGAAGCGCCAAATGATGTTATACACAGTTGAGTTGCTCAGATTGACCATTTCAGCTATTTGTTGTTCCAGGATGAGTTTCCGTTGTGCAATGGTAGTCTGTTTGTCCATAGTCCTTGTTGGCTTATTGCACCCGAGATGCAGGATGTAACTAAACTGACTACGAAGGATTGGTCTATTTATACCGATAATGCTCAACTTTAGGTAAAAAATCCGGGTTTTATGGCACCCAGGTGTCCACAATGTACCTGATCCAAATGAAACGTGCCCTGAAAAGTAGGCAACATTTTTATAATCCTACCTAGCAGGTGGGGAAACCCCTGTGTATTGGGGTCATATATTCATTTTGGTGGTTAATACATGTACCTACCATCGGTCTTTGGAATTTTTGAAAAATAATATATGATTAGCTTATGGCAGGCAATTACTTTTTTTCTTTCACACTGATCCAAATAAGCATCGAGCCACTGTATGTAAGGAATTTTCTGAAATCATTTCTTTTCCTTGATAAAAAAACTGATTTAATTAAAGTTCGCATCGCATTTTCCAAGTTTAAAGAAGCTCATCTCTGTTTTAGTCATAAGCCTAACGAAAGACAGTCGATTTGACATATTTGATTGATTTGATTTGATATTAGAAAATAGCTGGGTAAAGTATAATAATAATAATAATTATAATTGGGCAGAGTTAGCACTGCGACCTATAAGGTCTATTGTGCCCCCTTACTGAGCCTATAGCTCTTCCATCAATCCCAACTCCTGCACGAATGCTAGAATCTTTGTTGGGTTGAGGGTTACTATATCCTTGGGCAAAGTATAGTTCAGTACATTATTTGGAATAGTATACAGCATATGTTAAGTATGGTATAATTAGATCCGACATTTAACACCTAACTAAATATGCAAAATATATAAATACTTCACCCTTGCAAACCTGATGACAAAAGTATATAAGCCACTCGAGCTACGGTATCTATCGTGTATTGGGCGTATTGATTGCTTCCGCTCGATTGAAGGCGTATTGGCGCATTGATATTACTAGATCCAGTGAGCGTTAAGTACTCGCTTATGCCATTGTTTATGTAGTATATTTCCAGAACGTATTTCTTTATTAATGTTAAGAATATTAGTAATGACAGGCTAATACTAGTCTAATTCAAATGATTCGATGTTTTGGCGCTCTCCTGCCGAATGGCATTGATGAGCTCATAGTTAACCAGAAACGTGAAGCGTAGTCCTGCGATCTCCACAGTGCTATTGTGGGCCAGTCGCGTCTTATTGCCATTCAGCAGCGGTGTGCCATCAATGAAGATGGCCCGCTTGCCCTCGTTGGCAATGAAGAAGTCGCCATTGCTACGCATCTTGATAGTGCCCTGGCGACGTGATATCTTTGCAGCAGGTCCCTCCAGCGACAGATCGACATCCACGCCGCTCTCCTTGGCCTCGCGACCAAATGTTATCTCCTTGGACCGCATTAAATATCGCATCAGACGGCCACGTAGACAGGCAAGTGTTCGATTATCGAGTTCACTGGCAGCAGTCGGATCTAGCACAGAATCAACCAAGACACCCAAGTGTGACAGCTCATTCTCCAGCAGACGTATGTCTCGCTTGTTGCGCCGGTCGGCCAGCATTGTTTCAATCTCCAGCGCCTCGTCACGCGGCTCATTCAATTCCTGATCTAATATTTGTTCCTCTGCATCCGAGAAACTCAGCGGCTGATCTGAACCCTGCAACGGCTTTATTGTTTGATCAGGCAGCAAAGAGTATTGCTTGAGTAGCAGCCAGTGATTGTGCAGCGATTTAGCGGTACGTGCGCAATAGAAGATGCCAGCATTCTTGTCCAGCAGCTCTTGGAATTCCTCCAGTTTCGGTGTTTCCGTGCTCTTGATGGTGCCCAGCAGATCCTCCTCCTCTACACTGTACAGAGCCTTACGCTGCACGGACTCCACCATTTCGGGATGCAAATTACGCATGGCGGAGACGGCAATACGCGATACAGCTGGTTCGTACAGCAGCGCAGACCAACGCTGCTGCACCTCCTGCAGCGTAAATTTACAGGAAAACTTGACGCCACGATGAACCATGCGCAAATCGTTTGTTTGCTCTATGCCAATAAAGAGCGCCAGGTCATCAATTGGCTTCCAGCGACCCAGATCCTTGGTTGCCATCTATTCCAATGCGGCAATGCGGGCGTGGCGTTAAAGGCGTAGCAGGTGCTGCAACAGCCACAATACTCGGTGCGCCGGGCAGAGTTTCCACAGCAGTGCCTGGTGTCTGAGGCGTTTCGGGAACAATAACAGCGAACGCCGCAAAACTCGAAGAGGGCGATTGCAGCAACAACGTTGTTGGTGTCGTCACAATTTCAGGATAGTTTTGAGAAGTGGTGCGCGGTCGATTGGACTGGTTTGGATCGGCGCCGCCTCGGCTCGCTGGTGTTGTCAGATTGTATTCGACAATTTCGTCGTCAAAACGTTTGCGTTTAATTGTTCGCGAGGAACTTCTGCGTTTCGTTGCGTCGTTTTGTAGCAACTCTATCAGCAAATTGAGAATAGGAGTTTTATCCAAAAGTGTTTTGGTTGTAGTAGTCTTGACTGATGTCGATGACACACTGACAGTGGCAGGGACGCCTGCTGTGTGCGTAGCCACAACATCCGCATTGGTAGTGTTCACAATTGCTGGTGCATCACTATTTGTATTAATCACAGTTAATTGAGTGCCTTCCATGTATTTTTGTGCAATAATTTGTTTTTCTTTTACGACGCACATACTCTTGGTAACGGCAATAGTGTTGCAAATGTAATATTATACAATGTAACAATCTGGCAACTCTGCTAATGTAACATAACAATCTGGCAACTCTGCTAATGTAATATAACGATCTGGCAATTCTGATCGTTCGCCAAAATGTATTTCATCATAGCATGTAAGAGCACTTCGTTTTAGACCGTAATGTATGTATTAAATTATGGTCAATGCATAATTTTCTTGCCAGCCATACGTCTGTTGATTTGTGATTTGGCCGAGAAATACTCCTCTCCCCTGTCCGGAGAGTACTCATTAGTAGCCTAGCCCTCGGATACATACCGAGAGCATGGGGTAGAGCTAGCGTGGTCTTCATCCCCAAGGCAGGGAAGAAAGACATCACCAACCCAAAGTCCTTCAGACTCATCAGCTTGACATCGTTTTTATTGAAAACGTTGTGGATACTCGCATTGCTAGAGTCCAGACTAGCCACGACGTCAGCACATGACAGCACTATGTTAGTCTTAACTATCAAAGGCTGTCCCCAAGGGGGAGTACTGTCTCCGCTACTCTGGAGTCTGTTGGTAGCCAAACTGTTTAACAGACTTGCCACCAGAGATATTCAATGGCAAGGATATGCCGATGACATTGTTATCATAGCGCAAATTTGAAGAAACACTCTGTGACATATAGTCCAGTTAGGGTTGCAAATAACGAGTGACTGGTGTGAGGAGGCTGGACTCGGCCTAAACCCCACAAAAACTGTCATCGTCCCATTTACTAGACGTTATAAGTTACAGAGAATGGGGCGAATAAGGCAGGTAGCCTATTAGAAATAAGTAGAGAGCTAAAATACCTCGGAGTCACATTTGACAGCAAATTAAACTTTGGCACTCGTGTAGAAAATGCGATATCGAAGTGCTCTAGATCGCTTTATGCATGTCGCAGAATAGCGGGCAAATCATGGGGTACATCACCAAAGATAATAAGATGGCTATACCTAATGGTAGTAAGGCCCATGCTAACATATGGAGCAATAGCATGGGGGGATAGGGCGCGGCTAACAACCGTGCAAAGACAGTTGCTAAAACTGCAAAGAATGGCCCGCGTATGGATGACAGGGGCAATGCGCACCTGCCCCAGGTGGCCTTGGAAGCCTTAATGGAGCTCACGCCACTCCACCACACCATAAGGCTCCAACAGAAAGCAAAGCTTCTAAGGATGTCAGCTGAGGGAGTTGGGGGCAATCACATCCTATGCCACAAAGATGCCCATCTTCTGTCAGATGAACTTCCCCTGATTATGCAACCCAGGGTCGAAATGACAGCCGAGTACCTATTCAAGCGAAATTTCAAGGTTCATATGAGCAGCAAGAGGGAATGGACGACGCTGAACGAAGTCCACCCAATGAAACTGCACACCATAAAATGGTACACCGATGGATCCCTCACCACACAGGGCACAGGTCTTGGAGTGGTGGGTCCTCGGATATCATACCATGAGTCCCTTGCAAAGCACACTAGCATATTTCAAGCTGAGGTGTGTGAGATAGGGAGATGTGCGGAGCTTAACCTGAAACGATACTATCGGATTGCAGATATATCCATCCTCTCCGATAGTCAAGCAGCAATAAATGCTTTAAATGGGACGAAAATAACATCCAAAGTAGTCCACGAAGTAAGATCCAAGCTTGACCAACTTGGAAAACACAATAGGCTCACCCTAAGATGGGTTCGGGTCACAGGTACATAGCGGGGGACGAAGAGGCTGAAAAGCAAGCAAGAATGGGGGCAGAGGGACCCATGATAGGCCCTGAACCGTATTGTGGCGTAGGAAGACACACAATAGGGCTGCAAATCAGGGACGAAGAAAGACAGATGCGGGAACGGAGCTGGGCAGAGACACCAGGACTCCGACAAGCCAGAAGCCAGAAGAATAGACTCAGAATACTCACAGGTCTATTGACAGGACACTGTAGACTGAGAAGTCACCTAACCAAATTAGGTATTTACAGCAGCAACATATGCAGGTTTTGCGGATACGAGGAGGAATGTGTCGTCACAGCTCTCATTAATCTGATAATCGGCATTAATGAATTATGTAATAGTGGAACGTATATCTAAATTATTTACTATCGTATTCGCTTATATAATATTACATGAAACTCATCTTTCTCTAACAAATTGAGCAGTCGCTCCTCTAATGTAAACTTGATTTGTAAAAGTTTCATTAAAATTACCAAAATATTTTATGTGCAACTCAAACTCAAACGCAAACGAAAAGTGGTCAACACAGAAAATACAGCAGCCAAGGACGACGAACGTAACTCAAAGGTCGGCAGCTGCCCAAATAATGCCCAAGAGCTTGCAAGCAGACGACAGAGAAAGAGGAGACTTCAGAGAGAGAGAGAGAAAGAGAGAGCGCAAGAGAGAGAGAGAGAGATGGAGAGAGATGGAGAGACCATCATAAAAAGCATATTGTTTTGGGACCCAAATGTAACAGCAGTTTGCCTTC
This sequence comes from Drosophila nr. perissopoda 5 BK-2023a, assembly GCA_035044105.1. Lineage (NCBI taxonomy): Eukaryota > Metazoa > Arthropoda > Insecta > Diptera > Drosophilidae > Drosophila > Drosophila nr. perissopoda 5 BK-2023a. The sequence continues at coordinate 943,951 of JAWNMK010000287.1, forward strand.
CACGCTATTGTCCAGGGTTCGAAAACTGCTGCTGGTGCTGTCGCTGCTGCTGCTTGTCAATAATGTCAACAATGTTGTTTGTTGGTTCAAAAATTAAAAACTGTCTTCTTTCTCTCTGCAATCCACCTTCACTCGCAGTCCCCTCACCACTACTCCACTTGGCCAGCGGGTTCCGCGTCTTGTTGGATCAGCTGATGCCGTTGTTAAAGCCAGAATAAAGACATAAATTGAAAGACAATCTGGTACAAACTTATGCTGTAATACCCTCTCTAGTAATCTTTTTTATATACCTCATTCATTAACGAACAACTTTATTAAATTAAAGTTGTTAATCATTAAATTAAAAACAAAGAAAAACATTGTATTAAAACAGGAGGAAACCCGGCAGTTGCTTTGGCGATGTATAAATATTATTTATTTGTATGTTGTATAGTCCGTAGACTTCTTTATTCATTCAATTTCAAATGGAATGCATAAAAATGATTTTATTTTTTCAAAATGCAAATTTCATGGCTCAAGTTCCGAGTTATTGTCGTTGTTGTTGTTGCGTGTGTACTCCTGCAATGAAATGTTTGTTAATTTTATGGTTTTTCTCATTTTGGGCCTTACAAAAGATTTGCAATATCTTTGCTGTCGAATGCCAGTGAAACTAAATAAGTATCTAATACAAATACTAATAATATACAATACTTATTGAATATTTGTAAAATATCCTCTTGATGGTAGGCTATAAATTCGAAGAAGAACAATAAATTTGACGCTGCTCAGGCAACACAATTAAGTTTGTCGTCGTCTTGGATTTCGAGACTCGCATAAAATGTTTATGACGCGTCTAATTAGAAAGCCAAACTTTGCTAAAGTCGGTCGCCAAGCCATAAAAAATGCGAGCTCAACGAAATGTTCGCGCGACATATTGAATTAAATATTCAATCATAAGAACAAGAGGCAAAAGTTGCAACGCAGCTGCAAATCAACCCATCCACCCAAGCCCACCCCCAATCAGCGCCGACTTATTTTGCTGCTTCAAGTATCATTTTATGACGCTTTCGAGCAGCGACTCACAGTGGGACCTGTGTTACCAACCAAGTTAAGTCTAGCTTATGCTTTTCAGAAAGGTAAATCCATTGTCCTTAATATCATATCAAATATCACACAGTGAAAATTATACCGTCAGAAACATGAGTAATTAACGAAATGATAGTGGTTTGGGATGTCATATTTTTAGATGAGTAGGTAAATTTAGATGTGATCTTCTTTGGCGAGACCAACATAAAGTATAATGCACACAAAATCTAGAATCTGTACAACTGGTAACCACCGTATTTATGATTTTTGCGAGATGTTTGAGGTAAATGCGCCACGGTGCGGCATCGTCAGCTGAACTTAATAGACAATTTTGAGTATGTCATAAACATTTACCGTTGGACGTGAGCCGATGCACAAGACGATCAAAAGCTCAAGTACTATCCAAGTCCATGCCAATCGCTTGACTCTGCGTCAGTCTGCACATGAGTACAGCATAAGTAAACATATTTACATAAGTAAATATATACATAAACGTTTGTGTTTGTTTATAAAATATAAAAATAAATAAAATATGAAAATATATATAATAAATATATTATTATACATTTTATTTTTTATTTTTCTAATATTATTAGTTATTTTTTTGGAATACTTTTTTTTTTGAATCACTAAATGTGATTTTAAATCGATTGCATATACGAACAAGTAAGAATGTTGTAGTCGAGTGAGCTCGACATGGGAATATATTTTCGACCGTTACTTGGGTGTTAATTATTCGAACTTGTTGAAATTAGAGCAGTTGATCAATAATATGCATATGCATATTTTGTAATGTTAATTAGAAGATTCTGTCTTTAAAATTGCGCCTGGTATTCGACAACCTATATTTCAAATTTGAAGTCTCTAGCTCTTATAGTCTCTGAGATCTGCGTGTTCATACAGATGGACGGACGGACGGACATGGCTATATCGACTCGGTTGTTGATCCTGATCAAGAATACTAATATACCTTATGGGGTTGGGGATGCTTCCTTCTGCCTGTTACACGCATTTGAACAAAACCATCATACCCTTTTTACCCTTTGGGTTCAGGATTTAAAAAAGTGCAAAATTGTTTTCAAAAAGTATCCTTTTGATATTATTCATAGAAAACTGTCTGGTAACAACAATTTTTATAGTTTATACCTTTTAAATTGTTGGTTTTCTGCCTAAAACTAGTTGAAAGGTTTTGCTGACTGATTTGAACAAGCCAATTACTTTGAAGCTGCCTTGCCGCTAAGCCATAATTTAGAGTTGGCAATACGCCCTGCTAGTATGTATTTATGTGCATTAGGGGCAGTCCCTGCAACGCATTCGCAGGTTAGTGAACCGGAAATCTGTATGGCAAGGACGACGGCGAGGACAACTCTCAACTCTTAACATCCTGTGCATATGCCTGGCATGTAAATATTATTTTATGGCATACAATTAGGCTCAGGACGGAAATGCTAGCAGCCGCACGGCGCTGTTTGAGCCATGTACGTGAGCCAAGCTCGCTGCCAGTTTCCATTGCCCCCTCTGCCTGTTCCAGCCTACTTTCTCCGGCCTCCTCTAAGCGGTCTTGTAAGCTCCGGCTGTTGCAGTTGTTATTAATTATATCAGAGGCAATTAGCCAAGATAATTTGTAATCTTATTAGGCACACTCACACTCACAAATAGAGCAAATGTCTATCAAATGTTACTGGAAGCTATTTGCAAGCATGACTCACAACTGCTCACCTTGTGTTGGCGATAATTACATGCATTAAGATTATGGTCTAATATTGGGCTTTCTGGTGATTGCGTGTGTGTATGTGCATGTGCATGTGCATGTACATGTGCCTTATGCATTTGCAATTCAATTTTGGCAAAAGAAACGAGTGCATAACCCTCTTAACCCTAAGGCACTGCCTGCGGCAACAGACTGTTCTATTTGATAGCTTAACATTATTAATTTGCAATCAATTGACAAACAGGACAAACAGGACAAACATCACATTTTGAATGGGCTTAGGTAAATATTTATGTTGCATGCCATTGACATGCAATAACATGCTCACCCCCACACACACACAGACACACACACAAACACATACACATGTTTGCCTAACCGATTTATCAGTTTTGGACATATTTTATATTTGCACAACACTCAATTTAATTTAGACCTTATTGTAAATCGAGACCTTACAAGTGCTTCATCAATTCGATTCTAACGATAGAAACTGACATCAAAACTCGACACACACAAATCGATAAAAGCTGCATATTCAAAGATGCAACTTTGCTGCATGCATGCGTGCCACTGCATCTATTCAAAATTCATCAAAACCACTTGAATTAAGTTCACATTTAGTTCAACATATTCTGAGCTATAAATATTCCTCAAAGTAAATATCAAATGTAAATAGCATTTTCAAACTCCACAGCCAGAAAGACATTTAAATTACCATGCAATAAACTATTGAAGAAAAAATACTTAAGTAATTGTGATACAAAAAAAAGCCTATAATTTTGATAAATATTACCACATGAAGACCAATCTACAATTATATAGATTTTATTAAGAAGAGCAAAAAGATAAGTCGAATAGAAAATAAAGACGCAATTATGAAAAAGGTTGCAATGTACATACTTGACAATTCAAACTCATCTCTCGAGTTAAAAGATACACAATACATCAATGTATGTACGCATGTATGTATGCATGTATGTATGTATGCATGTATGTATGTAGGTCATATATGCAAGGATGTATGCTTCTCAACGAGCCGGAAGCCTACTCGAGAGCCCTACTTATTAGCAGAAGTATCTCATATGCGAAGTCTTCTGCAGAGGCACACAACATACACACATACACGTTCATGCCACATGCATGCATGTATTTCTCTGTGTACATTTATTTAAAATGTCGCACTGAAAAGAGATGTCGTCTTTTTACCGTTGGCTGGCAACGCCATGCCGAAGCCACTGAGCCCCTGAGCAGGCAATCATTTGGTCCATAAAGCACACGATGCGCCCAAATGTCATGTGCCAAACGGATTTCATGTTACAACACATCAAGTGGTTGGCTGGAGGGCGCAGCGAGAGGGAGGGGCGGCTAGCGCTCATATAAAAGTTAAATGGCAGAAAAGGAAGCGTTGACGTCGCGACAGGAAATCAGTTGAGGCATAGTACACAAAAACTGAACACACACACACACACACGCACACACTCCCTTCCCACCCTCTTCCCCCTCTGTCGATGGCATGGTTTCGGTAATCGTACTTAGGTATGCATTGAACTTTAACCTTTTGACACACAAGCACACACACATACACACAACCACCCAATGGCAAATACTTGATGAAAGTGTCATAAAGTATATGAAAACTATTGCTGGCCACAAAATTGAAAAGAGCGGCTCGCAAATCCCAATGCCAAAATGCCCTTCAGCGAATGTCACTTAGTCGGCAAATTAAATTTAAATGCTTTGTGCTGACTGTACAGTGTACAGTGTACACCAAATATCAGCAACTGTATCACAATTTTTGGCAACGTAAAATGTATTTACTTTATTTACATTTTTCTCCGTCTGCCCAATTAAACTTCAATTGCCACGTGTTGTTTGAATACCCCGAGTGAGCTAATACAGCTAACAGGGTTATACTCTCTGGTTGCAACAGTGTCAGATATGCATATGTACATATGTATATATGAAATCTTAAATCAATATTTGAAAAGCTGAAATTATGTGATAAGCACCTGATCATTTATTCACATTACGCCTTTCTATTTTTCATTAAAATGGGTTCAAATTAACCTGGTCTACAGAAAAACATAAACCAAACAATTTTTCAACTTAAAATATATGTTTCTCAAGAAGAAATGCAGTTCAAATGAGTCTCTGATCTTGATATAAGAAAAAACATTAAAAAATAGTTGTTAACAAATATTTATGAAGAAACAACTACAATTGTCGAAACAAACATACGAGTATTTGCTATATTCTTCAGATATGTACGTTTTTTTATAATATATTTGATCTAACAGTGAAAAGATAATGAATGAATCTAACATTGAAAAGATGAAATTCGTCTTATGGTGTTAAGACTATTAAAAGAGATTTCGATTGAATTATAATGAATAATAAAAAACTCCGAAAATAAAAAGGGTATTAAAAGGTTTGTCACATTCATGTCGTTGACTGCAGCGTAGGGTGCTTGGGGCGTAGTTTTTTAATTAAGCTTCTCTATGGATATGCAATGGCGAATGGATGAATTGAGTTGGGCCCCAGTTCAGAAGCCAGCGAATTGGGCACTAAATCGATGCCTTTAATCAAGCAGCCACTTTAATGACACTTTATGAGACCCATCCATGGGATATAGGATGTAGGATACGGGGATGCGACATGGAAGGATGAAACGGGGCAAGTCCTTATCCCAATAAATTAATCGAAGTTGGTCAGCGGCCGAGAAAATGAAAACAACAAACGAAAAGAGGGACGAAAAAATACTTTGAAAAATGCCACAAGTCAATTTAAGTAAGGTTCCCTTAGCCTCCGCACCCGGCAGCGATAACAAGTTAACCCTTTGTCAGCTTTGGGGGTTGCGGAGTGGTCTTTTTTTTTGCGATTGTTGTTGGTGTTGTAGTTCTTTTTGGTGTGCTTCAATTGCCATGAAATTTATGTGTTGGCGCTCAGCGTGAACTTGAAGCGTATAAATCCACATGAAACGGATATTAAAAAGCATGAAGCAACCCCAAACTAACCCAAAGCCACCCCAGCTGTTGTTGGGCCGGCCCATTACCAATGCCTGCATATAGACATATTATATAGTTGATTGACTTCGATCGGTTTGGCATTGTTGGCTTAAATTATTAACTTATAAATTGACAGGCGGCAAATGAATTTATTATTCTTACGTTGACTCTACCTCTCTCAACCTCATTCTCTCTCTCTCTTTTGGAAAGTCTAAGCAGAAGTATCCAAGGCAAATACTGACAGGCAAAACTGACGTTGGCAGCAAATTAGATATATGGTTTCGAGTATTGTACATTTTGAGAAAGGTATTGGAAGTGAGCTTGACAGAGCTCTAGAATTATTACTTGAAGTTAATTGGATTTGTATCGTCATAGTTCAACAGCTCTTGAAGTTACTTATCCACATGGCTATGCGAGTACTAGTATTGAACTGTTTGTCAACTCAGTTTGATTATTCACAACGTTTTCCACTACATTAGTGCATAAGTGTAAAAATAAGTTTTAGGTTTTATGAAAGCACTTGCTTGTAATTTAAAATTCACAAATATGATGAGCGCATCCTTAGGCAGATAGTCTGATGGAAATGGCAAAGGACGACACTTATAAATATTCATGCAAAAACTCTTCTAATTTCAACTCAATTCATGTTGGCATCAAGCTGCTCACAAGCACAGATACAATCGTATCAATTCATATGATAGTTTTCAAATAATTTAACATGTTTCCATGCCAATAAATTGAATTGTCAATATAGGCATTGAAAAGCGTGCACATGCGTATCTGTATCTGTATATGCATGTATCTGAAACTTTGACAGACACAAGGGCAACACATCCATGTACTCGTGATTCCGTCTGAGATGATAGCGTGTCCACATGTTTAAGAACGCCATGAACACGAATCAAAAGTTTTATCTCATTTTGGAAAGAAGAAAGATGAATATTTCTTATTAGATTAAGATATTAAGTTAAGCGCGCTGTGAAATTATATGGAAGTGACTTTAGAATTTAGAAAATGGATTACATTTTCACGGGGTAGTTTCATATGTGTACACAGAACAATTATATTAACTTCTTGCTACTTAGTTTTTAAACATTATTATTTTACAATTTTACATATAAAAACATTTGAAATAGATTATAAATTCAATTCCATTGAGCTCAAGTCAGTCGAGGGAGCAAATTTAACAACTATTTTCCAAGGAAAAGAAAGAAGCTTTCCTAAAAATAAATAATATTTCGAAATATGTGTCTGAATAAATGCGGTTCTAATTTTAAGTGATTCGTATGCGTAAATATATAAGCTATTTTTGAAAAGTCGAAGCTTGTATAATTTTCATGGTGATTTGCAATATAAGATGATTTTCAAAATTTGAATTAAGTTTGAACACGCTGTCATCTCTAACACGCTCTTCCATATTCAAGCAGTTGCCAAAAACGCTGCCTTCTTCCTGCTTTCTGGCAGCACATTGCCCGAGGGTTCCGACTCTCTGGCCATGGCATATTTGATTTTGCAATTTGCATTTGATAAGCAAGAAGCAAACTGAGCTGAGCCGAGTCGAGTCGAGTGGAGGCGGAGGCAGAGGCGGAGCCTTGGCAGCCTTTTGTTTTGTTTTAATTCCATTGAGCTGGGCGTGCTGCTATCTCATATTATCCATCTAGAAGTTGCCATCATTCTCTATCTGAATGCTCAGTCGCCTGTTTGTTTGCCGACAATTTTATTAGGTACGTGTATTTCCATTCTCATATACTCGTCATCAGTTTTGTTGCCTCAGTAACTTTTCCCCGGGCCATTGTCAAATTGCGTATGAACATTAGCACACTCTCTTGTGTGCGTGTGTGTGTGTGTGTGTGTGTGTGTGTGTGTGTGTGTGTGTGTGTGTGTGTGTGTATGTGCGTGTGTGTTTCCTTTGGCAAAGTTATGCCAGTTTGAATTGACTGAAATTAAAAATTCCCAAGGGCACCGTTTGACAATTGCATGCATAGTATAGGTATTCCCTTGAGTCACAACTTTTGGGCAGCCCCAACATAAGGTCGAATTTCCCCGTAGGTGCCCAATATTGAAAGAACAACATTTTTTCATTGATTTTATTATACCAATTGTATATTTTGCTTGTTTATTGTATATCAACTAATCTTAATATATGTATATTCGTAAATTTTAATTATTAATGACAGTTTCTTTTAGTAATTTACTTTTATCATGAAATATGGAAAGCAAAAGATATTTCGAATAGTATGTTTGAAAAGTTGTAGTATCCAAATGGGCATAACTAGTTCACATGCATGGAATTATGAAAACTAAAAAACACGATTTCGAAATTTCTTACATGCTGCTAAGCAAAAGTTCTGCATCTGCTTTTGATTCCTGAGCCCAACACAATGGAAAATTAATTTTTAAATTACTTATTGTCCTCTCGTCATACAATTTATAATGCATATAGATGGCATTCAAATGAAAAAATGTGAAATACAAAATCCGAGCTACGCTACAAAACAATCATATTCTCTATCATTTTTTCAATTGTGTAAAAGTTTTTGAATTTATCGAGAAAGAATATTATTCTTAAACTGTTTAGGCTATATGGCTTTTATAATCCAAGAGAAAGTTGATAATCGATATAGATCGGCTGTTGATGCTGATCAAGAACTCCTTGTGGAGTTGGAGATATTGACCTATTGTACATCTTTAATAGGTGAGAAAACCGAGGAAGTCTTTTTGAGTTTTAAAGAGTCATCTATGAAGTATAAATTGCGAGACGATTTCATAGGATCAAATAAGAATGCAGGTTATTTGAATATGTTGTTTACATACATCGTACGTATGTACGTATGTGAGAGAACAGCAATGGCGAGAGGTTTATTTTTTGATTATACATACATACATACATACATACTTAGAAGTGACACTTGTTTGGTTCGTTCAGTGGCATTTCAAGTGTGGATTGCACTTAAATCAAAACGATTTGTGTATTATTTCTGTGACGACATCTGACTCGCCGATTCCTACTAGGTAAAGCCATATTTTGTATTATCTAGAGTGTAACTTGAGAAGGCACTAAAAGAACCACTCATGTGCCCTTCATAAGAGAACTAATAATATTTTTGCTAGCTGCATTATTCGATGCAATTCGTTATTTTGACAAAAATTCGAAGTATATAACCCATGGGAATGATAACTATAGTTTTGATTTGTATTATTATTGTTATTTGAACTTTAATTTGAACACGCAAACAATAGATTATCTAACACTGTAATACAAAACTCAAAATATGTAGCACAATATTAGATAATCTTAACCAGCAACGACTATGAACAGCTAACAAAAATCAGTATCGCCCATGGTAAACATCTTAGTGGATATTTATCTAAGGTAAATTTAATTTAATTTTAAAAAAAATACAAAAATATAAAAATGAAAATGAATATTGAATAATAGTTAAAGCATAAATATAATTATTAATACTAGAAACACTCTGTTCAAAAAGAAACACAACTATCACAAATCTGTCCTAAAAACTGAATAAACTATCATAAACGTTTCGGGCAAGAACTATGCAAAACAATTCCAAAAATAAAGTCGAATAACATTTCTCAATTGACATTCAAATTTGTTCAATGTGTTTATAAATATGTATTTGTAAGACGTTAGCTGTTTGTTTATCAAGTTCAAGGAGTTCAAGGGGAGGAGGATGTAAGATCTATTTGAATGTAGACTTTGTAAACGTGGCGAAAGGTGTGACTTAAAGCTTTTATTGTTTTTATTGTTTTTGATTTTTGTATAGCTGAATTGAATATTGCAGCATTTGTTAACACTTACGCGGACAGTTTGAGAGTTAGCACAATCTTTTTGTTTGTATGCTATGTATGTGTGTTTATGTACATATATTACCTTTGAGCTCAGACATTAAGTCAAAAGTTGTAAATTATACATTTTACACACCGAATACTCATGCATAAGAACATAAAAGTTTGTGTACATATCTGTATATATTTGTAATAAAGCATATAATTAGTGTAGTGTAAATAAATATATCTATAATTACATAAGTATATCTGTATATTCATGGTTTGCATATATGCGTACATTTAAATACTATATGTATATGTTTCATCATTTTAGTGTTCATAGTGTGCAAGTAATAATAAATAATAATTCTAGTTCTATACTCATTCAGCACATATATAATACGACAAATGACTATTTGCTTAAGCAACCTACTAAACACTTTATTGTTAGATAATGCCCAACTCGAAACTAATTCAAAACCTATTACTCATCAGATGTGGTTCGGCATGATACAATTCTATAAATACATTCATATAGTATATGTATGTACAAATAAATCTCTAGAGTTCATTGAGTCCTTGTTAATCATACCAAGTTCAAAATAAAGTTAACTGTGTGACACAATACAATTCTGCCAACCTTAGGACATATTGCAAATGGACCAAAAACTATTCAAATAAAATGTGTTCATATAGCTTTTTCTTAAAATTGATTTAATTATCAAAACAGAGAACGAAAGATTGCGAAATTTGTAGCTATTCAAACAGTTGTTTTTTTTATCAGAATAGATAAGGTATTGGTAAATGAATGTTACTCAACAGAGACTTGGTGACTTGGGCATTTGACAATGTTGCCACATCATAAACAATTATAGCTATGCAAAATGATGTTAATGGTATGCCAGAACTCTAAAGATGTATACTATACATACTGATGTCTGCAACAATCCTTGCTATATCTAAATAGGTGCTATGCTTCCCCTTAAGCCATCGTGATCCTAACTGTTTATTCTTGTATGTATCATAAAACCAACCAATAGTATTCACTACAGAATAGCTCTGATTCAACCATTTCGCAGATTTGCAAGCAAGCAGTCAGAATTGCTTATTGCAATAGATACTAACTTATCCCTTTTACATAAGCATTCCAATAAAATACAAATATAAATCAGAGGACAACTCTTAGTTACAGGCTTACAGGGCATACTGCATCCAAATGTCAATCAATCCTTTAGTTCCAGGAGTACTAAGCAAATGGATTGCACGTCTAACATTACAATTACCAGCTATGAGACTAACAACTACGGCTAACAGACTACCACAAAATAATATAAAATTACGTGCTCCGTCTCGCTATCTCTTTCTTGCGCTCTCGCTCTTTCATTCTCTCATTTGAGCTGTCTTCTGTTTTACACCTATGCTCTGTCTCGTTTCATATTTGCTTTTGCTATTTTCATTTGAGTGTGCATTTGTGGATTTTATGCATCATCATGTTTAAATGTTGTAATTGTTGCATTATTCATAGACATATATATATCTGTACATATATAGTATATATATATATATATATAGATATATATATATATTATGTACAAGAATGTATAAGGAGATAAGGTTAGGTTTGGGTACAGGTACATGTACACGGAGCATGAGAATGGAGGAGGAATTCGTGGCGCTACCAACCGCTACTGCTGCTTTACGGGCTACGTCCGATTTGCAACCAAGCGAGCAACAACTGCAAAGACGGCTGTAGCAGACCTAGTTTTCAGATATCTGTATTGATATTGATTCGGGTCAGAAACTCGCCTTGCGAATCGGCCACAGCGCGTATTATTTCCAGCAATAGTTCGCGTGACAAACCGGCTATTTTGGGCAGCCTGGCCACTTTAGCAAAATCTTTCACTATCAATTTCAATGCATAATCTTTGATGTCATAGATTTTTGTTATGTCGGACGCCTCCAGCGTCTGCAGCACATTCTCCGACGTAATGTTATGCTCCAATGAGTATTTGCAGAAGGCGTGCAACCGATTGTTGGACAAACCATAAAAACAGGGTGCCTGGAACAGGTATAGTGCATCCTGTGGCGGCATCTTTGTCTCCCCATAATATGTATAGCGTAGCAGCGAATGAAAGGCCTCCAGTGAGGGTGAGATTTCGCCAATTTGTATCTGTGTGATTGGATTATATTATATTAATTAATTATAATAATAGCCGATAGCAATTACCGGTGCTTACATTAACGGTATTATCCGGTGGCATGAACGAGCGGAACATGCCCTGGAAATAGGTACAACGTGACGATAACACAGATTTGTGAGCTGGTATCACATGATCCTCCAGTATTAGACTTATATCGCAAAAGTCCTTGCCCGTTGTCTCCAAGAACATGGACAAATCGTGCTCCAGAGTAGTGCCTACAGCAGCAATATATTTTTGTGGATGTGAATATAAATATTTGTTTGACATTGTGTTTCTTTTGCATATTGGGGAAGATTGCCACAGATCTCTATTTGAGAATTTGTTACGCTTCGTTTGTTGAGTTGAGTTTAAGTTCTAATTTGATTTCGATTTGCATAGATATTGAATACATTTCAATTCATACTCACCGATATTCGATTCATAAGTAGTGTCTATCACCAGTTTGCTCGGATGCAAACGCTTACGTATTATCTCGACCAGCAGTGGCTTGTCCAGGTCACTGAACTCACTGGACATGACCACTTCGGTGAAGTTCTCCTCCTTGATGATGAACTGCATGCAATGATCCTTAATGATTTTAATGCTGACGTAAATTGACACAAAAAGTAAAAAATGTAAATTGGAAAATGGAAAATGCAAATGCGACAGAACTCACTTGTTTTTGTCAGCATTGTAAAGAGCCTCGAGCACATTTATTTTGTTGATCTTATAATCCAGATACTGGATGCAGCCGTGCGCCAGGCGCGGCATAGTGAACAGACCAGCCAATTGATAGATGTCCGTGATGAGAATGATGATGTTCTTGCTGTATGAGTCCTTCAGGTCAATGCGATCCGTATAGATATAGTTAAGTATTATTTCAAATGCCTCGGGTGAGGCATGCGCCAGTCGCACCTCCAGCATCGGCACACGGTCCCCACCTACGCCCGTATTCAAGGCCAGTGTATCCACTTGCCCAACGCCATAGAGCTTCTCCATCTGCTGTTGACGCGCCTCGCGCGCCGCCAATATCTTGTTGCGCAAATATTTGGAGCGAGCGGCTACGAAGGCAATGTGCGAAAGAATGCGTATCTCCTCGGCGCCCACCACAAACTGAATATCACAGAATTGCTTCTCGTGATAGAACTTGCCAAAGTCGTCGCGTAGCGTGCACTTTGGATAGCTGGAGAACTGAAAGCGATACGTATCTCCGCGCCGTACGCTATTATCGACGGTGCCGCCAAAGATATACATCGCGTCGCCAATGACGGCGGAGGCATGGAATACGCGACCCGACGGCATATCCGAGTTCTGCTCCGCCTGAATGACGGACCACACCTGTGAGTCAAGATCGTAACAGTGTAAATCATTTGGCAGCGTCGAGTCAGCTGAACCTCCAAAAATATACAGGAAGCGATCGTGATGGACCATGGTGTGGCCATAGCGACGCGATGGTGGAGCCGATGTAGCGCCACGCAACACCGGCTCATTGGAAATGCGACGCCATGTGCGCGTCTTAAAGTGAAACTCAAACAGCGAATTTGTTATCTGGAGACCACTCTGGCCGGAGAACACATACATTGCGTCGCGTGCAACGGCAACGGGAAAATTGCAACAGGTGGGCGGACGATCGCCCTGCTGTTCCACCTCCTCCCATTGATGATTCTCGCCCGTTAAATTCAGCGTCCACATATCGTTAAGCCGAGCATTGCCATCATAGCCGGCGTAAATCCACATTTTGTTGTCGTAAATCGCAGCGCCATGCGCCGAACGCGGCACTGGTTGCCTGCATAAGGAGTGAACATTGTTGTTGCTGTTTGTGCTTAGTTAATGGGGTCCTTTGCTATGCTTACCTGCCCGAGAATTTCCACTCCACCCACATGGCGCTGAGAAACTTGTACTCAAACAAATCATTCTTGTTGGTCAGATTCGAGTTGGAGTGTATGTCGCCCGTATAGCCTCCAAAGATAAACATCGAGCTGCCCGCCACAACAGCTGAATGATGATAGCGCGGCGCCGGTGGCGTTCCAGTTGCACATGCCCGTCCCCATGATTTGTCCTTGACACCAAACCGTATCAGATCGTTGAGCATGTTCTTGCCATTGTCGCCGCCAAACACGAACATGGCATCCTTGTAGGCAACCACAGTGTGCTTACTGCGTCTGTTCGATTGCAATTAAAAATGTTAGAAAGTATAAGCGATTGATTTGTGCTGGGACAATCCATTACGCTGAGTCTTATATTCACTGATGCTCGTAGATCTTTCCAAATATATATTTATACAACTAATACGATATACAGAGTCGGATGTTGATTAGATGTGAGCATGTGTCGCATGGAAGAACACGAAAGCTATATGATTATCAGGTGGATATATTCCTTCAACATTTATACAGAAAAAAAATAAACCTTAAAAGAATATCTTCACAAAAAAAAATTCAACGGGAAGATTTGTGTGTATATCGCCTCAGCCACTGATGCTAATATTATTACTACTAAATTCAGATGAATGTATTAGCCAAAATCTATTCTTAAACACTGGCTAAGGGGAAAAATTTTGAAATGTTTTTTTTTCTTTAGTTTTTTTTTTTCAATTAAATAATTCTGATGTGTTAAGTTGATCAGTGATCAATAACACTTAACTAGAAGTAGATTTGCACGTACTTGGCGCCAACAAACTCAGCACATTCGAGCATGCGTGTCCACTGATGTGTTGCCGTATAGGAATTGAAGTCGACGTTGAGGGCATTGCAGCTGTAGCTGTAGCTGCCCGGTGAGTTGTCCTTGCAATTGAAGTTGCTGCTGTTGCAGCTGCCGTTGCCATTGCTATTGGCATCATGGGCCGTAATGCCGCTGGATGCCATCACAGCCGAAGCAGAGGCAGTGCTGCAGCTGCTGTTGCTGCCGCCGCGTGTGCTGCGCGTTGAGCTCGATGTGGACATGCTCAGATTGTTGCGTATATGCTGCACGTCAACGCAGCCAGGTGTCGATGCACTTTTGCGTCCCTTTGCCCTCTTGCCCGATTTCAAATCTCGCTGAAGAAATGCGTCTGCCTGATGATGCTGCTGCTGCTGTGAGCTGCTGGCTACGCATGCAGGGCAATAAACGGTTGCTGGTGTACTGCTCCCACTGCAACTCGCACTTGGACTTCTGCTTCCGCTCGTTCTGCCACTGCCACTGCCACACACAGCACTTAGGCCACTGTATATCGAGCTGGAACCCAGGCCACAACTGGCTCGGCTGAATGCTCCAGCACTGTTGGTGCTTCGACCGCTGCCGCTGCCACTCCCACTGCCACTGCCACTGCCACTCCCGCCGCCCACGCCTCCGGTTGGTATATCTTCCGCAGAACCATTCGTGTCCCCACCAAGTATGGACTTTAGCATTAAAGCATTACAGGTGTATAATCTCCTTCGTTGGCTTATCTTGATCGAAAATAAGTTGCAGGGCAGTGTGCCTTGCTTAACTATTCCGCTGTTTGCCGTTTTCGAGTCTCTTTTCACTACCCCTGCAGGTCAAGAACTAGTGGTGGCACCTGCCAAAACATTTCCAGTTGTATCGATATTTCTGCAGGCATAACAACGATAAGAATATATCGGCAAGTTAAGTTCCAGCAGCCTTGCCACATATATTTAGGGGTGAATAATATTTTAAAACAAAATATGTTACGGATCGGTTTGTGCTCGTGGGGCAGCTCCGGCCAGCCAGTGCTCAGTTAGGGGTGGGTCTGCCCCTGCCCGCACGAAACTACACAAAATCTACACATCACTAAAAAACAGCTGTTCTAACGGCCAGTGGCAATTCAAAACACAAAAACAAAAAAAACGACTTTACTCCCGGCTTCCAACGGCGGCTTTGCTGGTATTGCTGTAGCGCTCCCGCCCTTCCTGTGGGGATACTTATCAAATTTTCACATTCACATTTTTCCTAGCCCACCTTGGATCCCCCTTCCTCCATTTATAACGCTTAGCTTTCCATTTTTACTAAAACTGATTTATTCAAACTTTTAGACTTAATGCTAACATTTAACGTGTCTTACTTCCATTTAAAACTAATGACATGAAAGGGAATTTAATTATCTAACAAATCGGGGAACATTATAAATATTAAACTTAATCACAAAAAAAATAATTTTTATTAAATGATCTGACATATATTAATTAAATACAGATAAAAAAAAAAGAAAAAAAGCGTTAGTGGATGCGGCCGATACCATTTGAAAGTTGGAACGGACTCACTCTTGTTCTTCTGGTTGGTGGTCCGTGGTGGCCTGCGGGGGGGTGTGTCATAGGCTGCTCCGTAGTCCCTGGTCACGTGGTGTTTGCTGCTGCCGCCTCAAGGTGCTTTAAATTCGCACAGCCAGAAAAAAAAATTTTATCTCCAGAAAAAAAAAATCAATCCCTCACCAAAAAAATTTAAATAAAAAAAAAAATATTTTGGGGAATTTAAAACTCTCACAGGAAAGACTTAAACTCAAAAAAAAATTATCACAATTAAATTGTGCCAAAAAAAACGAAACTTTCACAAAACTCAACAAAATGTTCTCAAAAAAAAGTTTAAACTCAACTTCACAAAAACTAAACTATACTGGATCGTCCCCGACGCTAGACCTTCATCCTTCGTCGCTTCTCACTCCCTCCGTTACTTTTCTTGACCTACACCAATCTGACAAAAATCGGACTTTTATTTGCCCTTCACGTTCTTGATCATTCTTTTAATTTACTCTCGAATAATCCTCCGTTATTTTGAAGCTTTTGGGCCCGCGCACTCTCTTGCTCTCTTATGAACCTGGGGCTACCACTCGTTTGCCACTGTGGGCAGCCCCAACTATCGATAGCATCGGCACCGCTGCAACAAATATAAAGAAATTGTTTGCATAATGTAAATATTTAATCAGTTAATACAATCGAATGTTACTAAGCCGAAAGTATTTGCTTGTATATAAAGTATAAAACATCTAAGTTTACATTTATTTGTAAGATTTATGCTTATGCATATGTATATCAAATATTTTGTTTTGGTTACTTTTTTGGAATTGCAGATACGCAGCAAAACAAGTTGATGTTTGGAAATGCATTTGAAATAGTTTGAAACTTTACTTCATGACATGGCAACTAATTTGTAATCGAACTATCGCGGTGTTGTCTTGTGATTTCGATAAATATGGGCAACCCTGATTGGTAGATAAAATGCTGCAAAATGTTGCAAGCAAAACATAAATAGGAAACAAAAGGAAATAAATCAAAACAAAAAACTAAAAATTCAAGTAAATGTATAGTCCTGAAGCAGGTTCGTTAAACAGGCAATGGCAAGCAGCTCGCGGATCACAATATTACCGCAGTCGAAGGAGGCGCTGCTGAAATCCTACAATGCCCGCCTCAAAGATGATGTGCGCAGCATGTTGGAGAACTTTGAAGGTAACAAAACAAAAAGAAATAATGATAAATAAAGTAGACTTAGAAGGACTTAACGCTAAGGCTACTTACGGCACTGGCACGCTGACGACGCTTTCGTATCAAGCGATAGAGTAGTTCCATGCCCTCATGGAGGCCTCTGTCGTAGGTGGCGCTGATGCCGTGCACCTTCCAGCGCTGGTGGAGCTCATGCAAACGCAGTCGCTTGGCCAGATCGACCGGTGTGACGGCATGCGGCAGATCCTGCTTGTTGGCGAGTA
Source organism: Drosophila nr. perissopoda 5 BK-2023a (assembly GCA_035044105.1). Classification (NCBI taxonomy): domain Eukaryota; kingdom Metazoa; phylum Arthropoda; class Insecta; order Diptera; family Drosophilidae; genus Drosophila; species Drosophila nr. perissopoda 5 BK-2023a. The sequence goes on from JAWNMK010000287.1 coordinate 961,378, forward strand.
CTAGTAAAACGCTGTCCCTTAGCTCTTTCACACGCATCATTGAGTGCAGCTCGATCATGGCCTCAAGGAACCGTTCCTGATCGGAGGAATCAACTACAAATATTACTGCAGCTGCATTATAAAAATAATAGCGCCACAAGGAGCGCACACGATTCTGGCCACCAATGTCCCAGACGGTCATACGCAGGCGCTTATACTCTATCATTTCAACATTGAATCCAACCGTCGGTATGCTTGTTAAAGCAGCGTCCAACTTAAGCTGGAAGAGTGCTGTCGTCTTGCCTGCTCCATCCAATCCAATCATCAGCACGCGGACATTCTCCCTATCAGCGAACCGATCGAACAAGTATGAAAATGATGTGCCCATCTTGTTGTACACAATTATTATATCCGTATAGAAGTAATGAATGACCAATATCCACAGGCGATCTAACTCCAACTGTGGCCGACCACAATGCAATTAAGCCGTATTCAACCAAAGCCTCTCTTTAAGCCTAAAACCATTTGTTTATAAAGAGCGTAACCATTTAGAAGTGACTCTCTTTCTCTACTCTCTACTTTAATGGAAAACTGAATCGGTTTGCTTGTGCATTTGTTTCCAGAGATACTGAAGCTAGCTCGGCGCGAGAGTCATAGTCAAATTTCTAAGATAACACAGTGCGAGCAGGATGCCCTTGAAATGCAGGTGCGATCGGCAAATATGGGTAAGCATGCATGAAACATGAGTCTATATATATATATATATATATATATATATCTATATATATATATACAAGTACGCATTTGGTATTCTATACAAATATTCTTAAGCTGAGGTTTGTCCGTCTGCTTGTCTGTCTTATTTCTATGGAAAGTAGTTTCTGAATTCAAAGGAAACATAAATGTATGTATATTTATATATTCGCCATTATAGTATGAAAGTTACTTATGGATCGGTCGAGACACTTCATGTTAAACACCGCATTGAAACATCGTTAAAATCTGAGTGTCTTGTATGAATAAAGATTTTGTTCTTCGAGATGTTGTGGAAAAACTCACCAGTTACGAGGTTTACTCAACGCCTAATTGTCATTGGCTAAAAACTCGAAAATTATTCGTGACGAAAATCAGAAATCAGAAAGCTTATAAATATTTATTTTCTTAAATGTCTGGAAGGTATTTAATGTTCATCAATACTACTAATAGGCCTTATGCTTACTCTTTAAGCCATAATATGACACGAGCCTAAAGTATTTATATTATTGATCAGCATCAAATGACGACCAGAAGATCTAGCCATGACAGTGTGTCCATACGAACAATCGAATCTCAGAGACTATAACAGCTTATGTCCCCAAATTTGGAATACAAATTCTCGTATACCACACGTAGATCAAGTTTATTTTATTTGACCGATATATTTTCCCAATTGCATCCCGATGCATTTTTAAATACACAAAAAAAAAAACCAAAAAAAGATATCCTGCTATTTCTGCCCTAGAATCTAACAGCTGAGTTCAGAGTATCGCGTAGTCGAGCTCTATCGACTACAGCATTCTTACGTGTTTCTTGGCTTTATTTCCTTATCGAGCTATTGTTTATTTATATTTATTGTATGTAAACTTTTTATTGAGCGTTCACCTGCATGTAAACCAATCTTTTGTTTGCTGTTGGTTCATTTTGTTTAATTTCGTTGTAAGAAAAATGTAAGTCATCAAATAAATAATCAACAATCAAGACAGTGCGAAAATGGATTAATAAATTTCATATCTTTGTCTCTTTCATCTTGCTAAATAATATTGGTTGAAATATACGTTCAATTTAGTTTAAGAATTTGTGTATATTTAACAACAACAACAATATTAACCTTTTGTCAATGTCTTTCAGTGCGAGCTGGTGAATCGTTGATGAAGCTGGTGGCAGATCTCAAGCAATACCTTATACTCAATGATTTTCATTCCGTGAATGAGGCAATCACAAACAACTCACAACTATTTCGGGCCACACAGATTGAGTGTGATAAGAAGTTGATGAAGCTGCGCGATGAGATGGCCATGGATCTGTACGATCTGGAGGAGGAATACTACACGAGCATATTTAAATAGCTACATATGATAGAGAATAGTTAGCTTCAGATATGTATATGTGTGTTTATATGTGGAGTAAAAATGCATGCGTTTCAATCGAATCATATAACATCTATTTAGGAAAAACACTGCTGGCGCTGGGGATCCTTTTGATTGTCTTGATCACCATGCGATATGGAGGACAACGATGCCGATGTATTCTCCGCTGTGTACAGCTCATCGTTAACGTTATCCACAATGTCGCCGGTGTAGAAGAGTATGGCCTTGGGTACGATTTGGGTGCGCAGTAAATAGCCCACCTCAAAGTCGGCGCCAAGCACAATTTTTGTCTTCTCATCTGCCATCGAGAGATCCATTGCTTGCGGCGGTGAAAAAAATCGAAAGAATGACTCGCGTGGCATCACCTTTGGCATGTTGCGTACACCCTTCCGCAGTCGCTTTTGCTTGATTGTCTGCAATGTGAGATTGGAGCCATCGCGCCAGTGTATGTGACAGCCCTTGCAGCGCACAATCTCCGGACCCTCGAACATAAACGGATAATCCTTGTGCGCCTCGTGGCGCAAAATGTATTTCTTGGTCAGCAGCAGCGACGATGTGTGCAGATACTTGTTGGGCCGGAACTGAAAGTGTATGGTGTAGCTGTCCGACTCGTATCTGATGCGCACATCCATCAGACACTCCAGCAATGGTTCGTCATGCTCCTGTACCAGATCCGAGATGAGCGCCACATTGCGAAATACCGTTAACCAGAAACGTGGCACACCTTCCGCATCGGCGGGCAAATGCTGCAGCTGTTCGGTCAGTTGCTTAAACTCCTCAGTCGACTTAATCTCCTCGAGCAGCTCATCAGGCTCCTCATGCCAGTAGCGCTCCATTACCGGCGGTTCCATATGACCAGTAACAATGTCCCGACGAGCATCGAACAACGTACAGCTCTGCCCATAGAAACGCTTCTCCAACTCATAGACTTCACGAAAGAACTGCTCCGAGATCTTAATCTGCTGCAATTGATTGTGCTTTAATGCCAGCACCCGATTGTGCACCGTCGTCGGCAAACTCTCCACCATATGCTGCAGAAAGGCCCGGCGGCTATTTGACGGCATCTCCGACGGGTTCAATTGCGTATCGTCGGAGATTTTTCCGGGACTTCGACTGCGACTCCTATTACAATTGCGATTTTGAGCTTGTGAATTTGCCGTATTCATCTCCTCCCTAACAGTGACAATGGTTGCATTTGAGCCCACATCCAAACTGGAGCCAATGTTCAACATCTTAAAATCTGTTAATTTTGAAGCTGAATTTGAAACTTGGAAACTTTACAAATTTGTTATATCTTCCTTTTTGTCGTTTTTCAGTTAAAGCAAAGTGAAACCTGTTTTTATAGTACAACTGTAACATATCACATAAACCTTCAAATTTGAAGATAGACAAAGTCAATAGCGACGAAGACCGAAAAACTTTCTTAGGTACGCCGAAGATTACGTACCCTTTTAGACCACAGGCAAATTTTATTATAAATTATTGAAACATATTGAAAGAAATTGAATATTGAGGTTCGATGTTGATAATTTCTTAAAAATGCTACAAGCGTAATAAAATGCATGTTGAGAAAGTTCAGTGCAGATATTATGTTAAACTAAAAAGATTTTCATACAAAATAAACAAAATTATATTATATATATATATATATATATATATATATATATTAATACAATGTGTGTTTTAATTAGTGCAGATACTCTGTCAAAGCTTTATACTTTGTTCGTTTTTATTATCATATCTATTGATATGAAGTGAAATTTAGTATGCGTCGATATAGATCATATGAACTAAGAAGACTCGTTCTTATGAATGACTCTGCAATCTGCTTAATTATCGTTGTTATGTACATTAGTTATTAACATTATTTGTCCATCTATGTGTAACATAGTAAATAATTCACTTCCGGTTAGCTTTCCCAGGAAAAATACTCTTTGCCAGCCTTGGTACTTGAAGTTAGCGTTATCGCATTCCCAGTCAGCTGCACTATATAGCTAGTAATCCTGGGATTTAGATTCAGACCGTTGCGATAAGACATTCATTGTCTTTGGCTGTATAAATCAAGTAAAATACAATACGTTACGACTTCGATTTTTATTATTTATTTATAACAAAGCCAATACGTTTTTGTAATCTTATCCCACATTGGCTATGATAGAGAAACCTGCCCCCGCACACGCCACACCGTGGGTACTCAAGCGGACGGCGACAAATTGTATTTATAAATATTTAGATAACTGGTTGGATGGTCCACAAATAAAAGTCTGTTGTTGATACACCTCACAAACAGGTATTCAATTCTACAATCTATATGTATGATAACCAGCTGTATGTATGAGAAATGCTCCAATCGAGAGAACACTAAATTGAAGTCCTTACCTATACCTATATGTATGTATGCATACTTGGAATAAATGCAAATGCCTTGTATATATGTATTTATAATATACTCATGTATGATGTGAGTGCATAATTATATAGAAAATGCCTGCGCTTTCTGCTGTATAATTTGGTAAATATAAATATGCGATACCCCTCCATTTTTTTCTTAACTCATCTTAATGAAATTTGAATAGTTGATCAAAGTTATCACCACTTATAGGGTTTTTATTCAATTGTAACTATATTTGGATGGACGACAATTAAGTCAAAACTGTTTGTGACATTCGTCACTACACTTTTCACATAGTTGATTTAGCAAATTAACATTTGTTCTACAAATGTGTATTATCTCTCTCTCTCTCTCTCTCTCTCTCTCTCTCTCTCTCTCTCTCTCTCTCTCTCTCTAGAACACAATGGAATCGGCATGAAGAATATATAAACTGTATTCGGAAATGCTCACTTCTGCCTCTTACAATATTTGCTCAATCCTGATCCGGGCACAGAGAAAAAAGCAAATGTTCTATTTACTTCTCTGTGTGTTCCGGGTGTTGTAAATAGCGCATAAATATTTTTTTTTTATATCTGCTTTTATTTAAAACACTATTAGAAAATAAACAACAAAAAAACATTTATCACATATGCAATCAAATGATATAGTTGGTATGCACTATATATGTACATACTAAAGTGTGACTTAGAATATAAAATCTTCATCGCTGACATTCTCCATGTTGCTTAGACTACGCTCGTAGCGCTTAATGCGCTGATACCACTGCGGATCCTGGTCGGCAATTGCCTGGGGCCGACCATTACTGTGCCTATACAGATATTCGGCATGTCCTTGGCCACTGATGCCATTAACGGTGCAGGCCACAAATTGATTGTATACCTTGGACTCCCAATCGCCGCCCACATACCGCACGGCACTGTGCTCAACGCGTATTTGCACCAGATATGTCTGCTCGGCGGTGTCCACTATGAAGTTCTGATGCTGTGGCGGTGTACCCTTCTCCCCGTACGAGTACAACTCGAAATTGCTGGCCGTAATCGGCTGATAGACGCCGTCGGGTGAGCAAACGTAGCCCACCTTGAGCGAGGATAAAAAGAACGAGGGCTGGCTAAGATTGCCGACAACCATGCTGCAGCCATCGTCCAGAAGCAATGCAAAATACACATAGCGATTAATGGTGCTCAGGCAGCGCTCGGTGCCAAAACTGTGATCCCGAAAACCGCGCAATTCCAACGGCAGATGTCGTCCGTCCAGTACAATGCTGCCATCCAACTGGCCATGCTGCTCGTAATGCGTACGCTTCTCAACAATGTGGCCAACGCACTTGAGCATGCCATAGAATCCTTCGTTCCATGCCTCGCGTGCTATCGAGTCGGCAATCAGCGTGGAACTCAGATCCCGATTGTAATTGAAATGATCCTGGGTGCTGATGAATCTCAGATCCAGCAGCACCGGCAGCAGTTCGGGCTCTGCTGCCGTGGACTCCTTACGTAGCTGTCCATCAAATTTGAGTTGCCAGTGTCGCATGGATGCCAACGGATAGAAATGAAAGCCGGCACCACGAAATTCGGTGCTTTCATCGCAGCCATCGTTGGTGAAGTGAACCATGTCCGGCAGTTTGGGCAGACTGTACAGACCGCTATCGGGAAGATATAGATATAAAGCTGCTTTCAGCACTCCCCGCCTACGACGCTCCAGCGTAACCATCAGCTTCTGACCAGCAGCATTGGCGGCCATTAAGCTGATCACATCATAGCTTTTCGGATCATTAGACAACGGCTGGGGCCGATCCAACGTGGCCAGATGAGTTGCTGAGCTGAGCAGCTTCTCGTTACGCTTGTAGATGCGATAGCGCAGCTGGCGCAGCACACGCAGCGCAATCACATATTTCAGCTTGTAGAAGATGCCCTTGCATGGATATTTGCCAAATATCAGCGGCGACTTACGGCTGAGCAGCAGCAGCGCCAGGCCAAGCAGAGCAACCACAAAGCTCAGGCCAAGAGAGATTGCCGTTAGAATTAACATGTTGCTAGCACTTGATGGCCGGTAACGAGACTGAGCGATTTCCAGCACAGCGTTGACAACAAATTCTTAGCAATTTCAAAAGCAGCTGCGATAAACAGCTCATGTTCCCAATTCTCTTAAACACCAACCACACCCCACCACCCCTCCGACTCACCCTCCTCTCTCTCTCACACACACACACACACACCTATCTCACCGCCACACTCACACACAAGCCACTGAATGGGGGGCACTCGAGGACAACGTTAACTTATCTACATAGAGTGTTATCGGTCCCCTTATGTACTGTCCATCGATTGCTCCCTGTGGTAATGTTTCCAGTTGACATAAATCAGTTGGGATTGCTTACATTTCTGATTGTTTCTTCTTTGATGTGTCATTCAGCCAAATCAGCTTATCGATATGAACCGGAATGCTTCCGGACAATACGCATTTGCCATATTCTCCAATGAGTTTTAGGTATTATGTGCGACATAGGAACTCCGCCCTTGGCACTTTTAGTTACTAATTAAATACAATGAGGACTGAAGATATTAACAACAAAAATAATACTGACTGTACAAAAATGATACAATCATCCCCCAGTGATGCAAACATTACGAACTTTTTCATTTTATTCTTTTTCTTTCATGAAAACATAAAACATCAGGTAACTGCTCCCTTTTGCTCCATAAACATAATCACATTTTAGATAGATAAATTGGAAAATATCATCTTTTTAAAGTATACAATAAAAAATATTACATAAAAGACAACCTTCAAGGAATTTCAATTTAATTGCATATTTTCAATTCTTGCTGGCATATTTGAAGCGATTATTTTCAAGTTTTTCGTGCACATCAATATTCCGTCTCATTCATTTTGGCGTAACTTATGAAAGTTGAAGGAGAGATATATAGAGCACCTGCCGTGAAGGCTTAATCTCACGGTGCCAAGCACATGAATTAATTTAAGCGTCAATTACCGCCCCCCTGGAACTTCTATTCCGCAGGTACCAATTGAAGTCACTACTGTTTGGTCGTGAACTTCCACCTTGGCTTGGAGGGCCGCCTATCTAAACGACTTCCGATCTATGGGATCACGGCACCCTGTTGTATAGCGCAACATCACGCCGAGTTAAAGAACTCTACCCGCATTTGGGTATTAAACCATTAACCAGGACGGAACAATGTTCCGCGGGCGCCTGATTACCCGTGGTACCAGAAAATAAGCCTCCGGGCAGGCCTCGTACCAAAGGTACTACCAATTTAAACTCCAAACAGTTACAGGTTGGTGGCCCAATCTATTCGAGTATGTGAGCATAACGCCATCACTTTTAAAACTACCTTGATGAAACTTGACGTATATATTTATCTCAAAATACGTCGGAGGCAACCGGAGCAGACCACTGTATCATGTAGGTGCTAAGGAAATAATCGTTCCAAAGATTTGATATCTCAAAAAAAATCAAGATATCCAATCACTTTGTGTTGTGTTTCTTTAATTTTTGTAATTTAAAGATTTTATTTTCAAGTGCAAATGAACAACAGTGATAACATCGAATTGTAGGTCTTGATTCAATCGTTCCAACGAGCTTTAACGAGCAAAGATAAAAAATATGTATATAACCTAATCACACCAACCGAGGGTGACATCGTTGCTACAATTCTGCAAGCCGATGACTATGTTGTACACGTGCAGGGCTTTGCCAAGTTTCAAACCGAAGAGATCAATGATGTCGGCACGTGAGAGTACCATTAATGCACCGCCATCAATTTCCTGCTCCATGAAGATGTGTGCGTGCTGTGGATAATGCTGCTCAACAAAGTCATAAACCTCTTTGACGCTCCACGTAGAGATGTCCTTCTCCATGGCGCTCATGCCCATGTCTGTTGCAGTCAGCTGCTTATTCTCGCCATTCTCATTGTCCTCAGTTAAGCTTAGCGAAGCAGAAGCAGAAGCAGAAGGAGAAGCAGAAGCAGAAGCAGAAGGAGAAGCAGAAGCAGAAGGAGAAGCAGAAGCAGAAGCAGGGGCAGCTGCAGAAGCCTCCGACGCCAGTAGAGCAGGATCTGGCGCAATGTTGAACTCTGGTGATTGCGCGCTATCATCGCTGGCTTTATTTTGTTCGTTCTCGATTGGATTCATTGGCTGCTTATTCTCATTCATTGGCAACCAATTTTTCTTGATTGTCGCTGCGCTCTCTGAGAGGTCGGATTCAATTTTGATTGACTTGGTGGCAGGAATGTCATCTTCGTCGTCGTCGCCACTCTTAGTATGCAGTCGCTTGTTTGGCAATGGTTTCTTGACAATGCTAGTTGCAGCTGGATCGGAAGGGTCCCGCTTCTTGAGACCAACTTTGGATTTACGGGGCGCCAGCTGTATCTCAAATCTGGCAGCAGTGTCCTCCGATTCCCTCGGATTATAGGAGTGATCGCAGCTATTACATTTCCATTGCATGTCATCCATCTTGGCCGGCATCACACGCGGCCAATGGCAATCCAAGTGGTAGACATTTACGCAGGCACAGCACATGACCAGCTGCTCCTCAGTTGTTGTGTCCACACTCTTCGTATTGCAAACTCGACAGCGTCGGCATGCATCACACTTGTATCTCTTCCGTGCATTCGTCAGAATTCCAAACTTCATTGGCAAACAGTCAAAGTGCCCTGTGAATCATAACCACCAGTAAATTAAAAATGAATCGGATGCATTTTAATGAAAAGCCAGCTTACATTTCAGAGCGCACGTCTTGCAGGCGAGAAAGTGGTTTCGATAGCCAGAGCCACGCCTTGGCTCGCACTTGCCGCACGTCATGCACGTATCGAAGTAACGCCGCACCTCCAAGCTTGGCACTGGCACACCATCATCAATTGGTTCCTCTGTAACGATTAAATTCGCAATTTCTGGTTGCGCATCCTGCGGTGGCTGCGGCGATTGTTGCTTCGGCTGCTGGCTGCCGTTACTATTTTGTGAGGGTGACGGTGGCTGTTGCTGAGTTTGTGCCGTCGTTAAAGCCGTTACTGAGCTGCGAGGTCCGCGCGATATGTAATTGTCGGACGGATCGTAAACTTGTTTCGGTTTCTGTTTGAAACCAAACGTCAGAGCAATGTGAACACAAAGTAAGCAACACTTACCTTGACGCGACCCGTGGTGCGCACACTGCCTGTCGGTGTGGTGCCGCCGTTGTTGACACTGTTTGCATCGTTGCTACTGCTGGTGCCGCTAATGCTCTGTGGAGTGGTATTCGTCGATTTGATATTGTTGCTGGTGTAGTTCGCATCATCAGCTTTGTTTGCAGCAACATCATCCATATCGCCATCATTGATGCGCTCCATATCGGGCTGTTTAAATGGTTTTTCTGGCATTAAACTAAACCAAAATGTCGACTTCAATTCGCGTTGGTCGCACAATCCGATAAGTTTTCGATACCAGCACAGAGAATAATCGTGTAATTATATACGTATATTTTATATACGTTTTTATATATATGTACACTTATATATCCAATATTTATGTTCGAGCAGCATTTACATTTTTGCACCCGCTATTTACTTAATATACTTATTAAACAAAATCTACCAACATCAGCAGATCGATTAAAATATCACGCCTAAAAGTATCCAGTATCCCAAAAAAAATACCAATAATAATTACAGCTGGGTCTGCAATGATTCCATTTCATTTTATACATATTCATGAAAGTATAGTAAGTAACGGTGATTACATCAATGACAAATAGATTTCAAACAAAAGCTTTATATATATATCGGAAAGGACATTGTTGAAGTAATGTTTAACGGCAACGATTAATATCGCTACGTCGATTAATATTGTTGCTATGGTCACACATGTATCGTGTTTGGCTTCATGTATTCTATAAGTCAGTTGCTGTAAATCCTTCACAATGTAAAGACACAGTTGGCGCGAAATGAATCCACAAAGACAAAAATCAACAGATTATGGGCCCAGGGCTTCGAAGAGCAGTGTTTATTATTTTTATTTGCTGTGTGCGATAATTAATTGCTTAGTGCTATAATAAGCATGAGTGGATCAGGATCATATGCCATTAATAAGTTGGACGGCGGAAACTATGCGGCGTGGTCATTACATATGAAAAGTGTGCTGGTGCAACTTGACCAATGGCCAATTTTTTGTGGAAGAATTGTGAAATCGGAAAATGCAACTCGGGCTGAACTCTCCAGCCAGAAGATGAAGAGAGAAAATTGCTTAATCAACTGAAGCACCACCATGGGCAATTCCAGATGATAAGGGAGGATAAACAGTTCAACCTGTTCCAGCTCCATTTTCTACTATACTACTTACTAACAAAAGAGTTAAAGCTGGTGGTAAAAGTCAATAACTTATATTATTTATTCGAGGAAATGCTATATCAGGGGGTCCTAACATTAAAGGAACTAATCAATTTCCGAATCCTCCAATTATAATTGGTATAACTATAAAAAAAATTATAACAAAAGCATGTGCAGCTACAATAACATTATAAATTTGGTCATCTCCAATTAAAGCTCCAGGATGTCCTAATTCAGCTCGAATTAAAATTCTTAACGATGTGCCATCTATTCCAGCTCATGCACCAAAAATAAAATATAAAGTTCCAATATCCTTATGATTTGTTGAAAATAATAATTGTCGCGATTAAGTGGCTGAAGTTTAGGCGATAGATTGTAAATCTATTTATAAGAAAAATTCTTCTTAATCATTAACATAGAGGTCTTATAGTCAATAATGACATTAAACGAGAGAGCAGTTGCCATTATTATCGGACCTTAAAATCAAGATTATTGAAGAAACCGAGAGACAAAGAATAAGCAGCGGAGAAGACGACAACTGCGTACAGCAACCGTTCGTTTCGTGCGCGAATATCAGAGGAAGCAGAAACGTCCAAGAGAATATCAGAGGAAGCAGAAATGTGCAAGAGAATAACGGCACTAAGCATAACAAACAGCGAGCTTTCCGAAGAAGTCCACATGAAGCAGCCGGATGGATTCGTTAGCGACAAAGTTTTGAAGCTGAAAATATCTCTGTATGGTCTAAAGCAAAGTGGCAGAGAATGGAATACCAAACTGGATGCAGTACTGAGAAAACATGGATTTACTCCATGCGTCAGCGAGCCATGCGTTTATATACGCAATGGGAAAGGCAAAATTAATATCATTGCAGTTTATGTAGATGATCTTTTAATTGCCAGCTCAACCAAAGATGACTTGTTGAGCATCAAACTGTCAATCGCCAATGAGTTTGATGTAGTTGATGGAGGCCAGCTCAGTCACTTCTTAGGTATCGAAGTTGGACGCGAGGGAGAAACTGGCAAAATAGCTATTGCTCATGAGAAGTACGTGGAAAACATGCTACATGCTTGGGGCATGTCAATGTGTAAGGGTGTTGCTACACCACTGGAAGCCGGTCATCAAGTCAAGTGCGACGACAACAACTGCGAAGCTATTAATGAGAAAAAGTATCAGTCATTAATGGGCTCTTTAATGTATTTGGCCATAACTACAAGGCCAGATATATTACACTCCGTGGCAAAACTGGCGCAAAGGAACGTAAGTCCTCACAAGGAACAGGAAATTGCAGCGAAGCGTGTGCTAAGGTATCTCAAGGGCACAGCTAATCTGAAACTTCATTATCAGGCTACGGGAAAACTGTTGCATGGCTACGGCGACGCGGATTGGGCAAATAATACTGCAGACCGCAAATCGTATAGTGGATTTATTAATGAAATGAATTGTTATTAATCTTGTAGTATGTAGTTAAGTATGTAATCGTTGAGAGAGAGTGTTGTAATACGTCTGAATTTTAACGGCAACGATTAATATCGCTACGTCGATTAATATTGTTGCTATGGTCACACATGTATCGTGTTTAGCTTTATGTATTCTATAATTCAGTTGCTGTAAATCCTTCACAATTGTAACACGTCTATTGTTCGCAGTGGGCAACCTCAGCCAGCTCAGATTTCTCAGAATGGGGTAGCTCCAACCCTGCCCATAGACGGTACAGATGTCGAAACACAAACTTGACCTTCACAACACTACATATCAACCTACATGCACACACAAAATAAACGAAACAGTTGGCTGGCCTGGTGTATCTGGCCACGACGTACCCGCCCTTCCTGCAATGTACCTGTGTGGTTTTTGTAGGTACATCGCCCTTTTTTTTCTTCTTAAAACCCACTCGGATAATTTTCAATTATCTAGCTCTGAGCCCGCGAACTCTCTCTCTCTTTGTGGCGGTATTCGATAGGCGCTATCGATACTCCACGATGAATGCAACACAATGTAAAGACACAGTTGGCGCGAAATAAATCCACAAAGATAAAATCAACAGACATCAATCAAATGAAAACCTAATAATTATGTTTAGCCCATTTACTTAGATTGAATGTGGTGCCTCTCAGCCCTACCATTATTTTGGATTACTTTCATGTTCGTTGTCTTTTTATGCGTATTTAACAATTTGTAGCGGATAGCATTAAAAATTAAGAAAATCAATAATTATAAATGTACAATAACTTAACTAACAATTAATTTATTTTCAACTAGATATATATATAGCCTTGATGTGCGATTTGTGGGCAGAGAGCTTAGATACTGCCCTCCAGAGTTGGAAAACAAACACGAAGTTTTTAGCTTCACTCGATCTTGATGCGTCGTCCATACTTCCAGAACAAATGCATCAGATCCCGATGAGCCAGAGCCCAGGCAAACAAACATAGAATGCCAGTGGCCAGACCAACGCCTATATGCGTCCCAAATACCGCATTCCGATACTAAAGAAACAAACAGACATTCCATTAATCAATGATGGTAACTAATATGAATCCACTTACGCAGTAGCAGATCAGGCCGGCAATTAGTAGGGTGCTACCAAATAGCTTGCCGGGCCAAAGTCCTTGGAGTGGATTCAGTCGGAGCGGCTGATACTGGCGGTGGATGTACCAAGTGCTATACATAATGCGACCCATCATATTGATGCAGTTGGCAAAGATGAAGCCGACGGGTCCAAAAGTGCCCGTCAGAATATACGACAAGACAAGGAAACTTATTGAGAATATGGCCATCAGGTAGTTGTACTTGTCAATGTCGCGGCTGGTGTTCGTCGCAAACATGTAGCCCTCGCTGATCCCGTTCACGGATAGCAGATAGATGGCCAGGCAGTGCCACTGCAGCAGACGCTGCGGCAGACCGCCGGCAACGAAATCCTCGCCGCCATACAACAGCAGCAGAGTGTGCGAATAGCTCTGGCCAAAGGTGAACGCCAGCAGGCCAATGGAGCTGACGCCCAGCAGTAGATTGTTCAGCACGCTACTGGCCTGACGCACCCGCTCCGGCGGCTGCTTGGTCAGGCGTGTGTCGCGTGCAATGGTCTGCGTGAAATAGAAATAGGAGCTGTCCTCGATCGGTCGGAAAATGAAGCGTGCCGCCATGCTGCCCAGATTGTTGACCACATCGTAGGTGGCTTGCTCGCCAAAGCTGAGCACCGGCGACACAGACATCACATATTTCTCGCCCTCGGTGAGTATCTGCTTGAGCACACCCTGCTTGACAAAGCTTAATGTCAGCGTTTGCAGCTCTCTGTTGAAATACGCGCCATCGCCGGAGCAGCTCAAAACACCCGGTAGCAATTCCGATAGCTTTGTGATCGGAAAATCATCCATATGCTCGAACAGAGAGCGCTCCCAAGAGCTCGCTTCCTGTACTACCTTAGTCTTGCTGACTGTTTGCTGCTGGTGCAGTTTGTAGCGATTAAACCGCTTAATGTAGTAGAGAAAGAAACCGTATTGACCCAAAACAATGGTTACAGCGCTTGACAGTTGAGCGATGGCAAAGGCGTTAATAGCCACATTACGATCGCCAATGACTATCCACAGAAAGATGGCCGACCGCACAAAGATGTGCAGCGTGTTAATCACAATTTTGAGCTTGACAAAGCAAAAGACTTGAGCCACAAACACCGCCGACTCGGCCACAAGCTCCAGGACACAGGACAGCGCCACCGCATAGCAGGCAAACTCATATTGTGCGCTATATGGTGCATCCACAGCTGACAGCCATTGAAGCCAGATGTACAAACATGGAGCGCACAGAGCGGCGCAAATAGGCACCCTGAATGGTAGGAAGAGAGTGAGAGCAATTAGAAGATAAATGGAAAGCACCATACGATCGTTATCGGTCTATCTGTCTGTCATCTGACTTACGTAAGCCACATCTGATTGATCAACTGCGCCCAAGAGCACTTGTCGCGCTGCTGAGAATTGGCGCTCAGCGCTGCCCGGTTGATTGCCTCGCGCGACAAGAAGAGCAGCGTGCTCTCGAGCAGCAGCAGGCGCACATTCATAATGCCAAGCACTTCGCGACCTACATTGCGCACAATGTACGCATTGATGCCGAACGTTAGGATGCGGCACAGTATCTGCAATATGAAGAACTAATGACAAATGTGCAAATGACAAATGGCAAATGACAAATCGAAAACACGTCTGCAATTCTGACTCATGCATTTTGTGTGTTTGCCAGGGTTTTTGTCCTCACCTGAAAGATGATACTGAAACCAGCGCCCCACAGGCTGCTCTCTAGCACATTGCGCGCCATCGCAAGTTGTTTTTACTTAGTGGACATCAACTGCTAAATCATAGCGTTGATGAACAATGCAAATCAAATCAAGTGCCAACAAAATAACAACAAAAATCCATCCAGGTGCTCGAAAATCGATAGCATAATATCCCAAAATATAATAATCGATAAGTAAGCAGCTGATGCAATATGCAGCTATAACAGTTGGCAGCACCAAATTCCTTCGCCATAGGTGGCATCATCTGCGCATTTAATTCAAATTCAGGTTAAAACAGTAGCAAATATTGGGAATATAAAAGCAATGCTTGTTTTACCAATTATGAAATTAGTAATATATTTTGAATATCACTTATTAAGTTATCGAAATGTTGGAATACATGAAGTAACCAAAAAACTTAATTACAAACAAAAAACTTAGTTAATAGCAAATTGATTTCAGTTACTTAAATAACAAATATTATAAAATAAATATTGACATAATAAAATAAAAATAATGTAATCTGTAATCTGTTCCATACATTGTGTGGCTAATACCCACTGTCGCACAGCGTCCTTGTCATTCAAATAATTTTTTTTCACCGCAAATCACCGTTTTAAAAGCATGTCCTTTGCGCTAATCGGCCGCCACTCAATGAAGTTGTCTTGTGTTTTCTTGTTTTTTTTTTCTACTTTTTTTTTTTTTTTTTTGCACAACGTTAAACTGGTTACAACAACTTTCGTTGGGATTGCGTCGCCGAAGAAGTTGTTCACTCTGAGGCCGCTCAAGACAGTCAGTCAGCTTTTCAACTTGGCCAGAGTCGGTCGCTTTTCGCGCTGCAATCTCTGCACAGTCTGAGGTTAAGCGTTGCTCGCTATTGCAATTCGTTTTTGTTCGGTTATTTTTTTGTTGTTTTTTTTTTTATTATTATTTATATTTTGTTTTGGAAAGGTGCGCGCGTGTGCCGTGCGCTCTCGTTTTTGGGAAAAATACGAGTGAGTGTTCTGCAAGACGAAGCGTGAAGTGCAGCACGCTGTTGTTGTTGTTGCTGCTGTTTTTGTTTTGTTGTTGTTGTTTGTCATGTGTTTTGTGGCAAAAGCATGCGGAAAATCTGATCTGATCTGACGGCTACAAAAAAAGCAATTGCGCAATGCGATAAAAACAAAAAACAAAAAACACACATAAAGATATCGTATCAGTAGCTGAGTATCGGTTACAATTCTTCGCTCGTGTTTTTCAAACAACATAACTGACTGCTGAGTGACCAAACCGTTTGCAAACTGGTTGCACACACTGCCCTAAAGCACCGCCCCTACTTGTGGTCTTATTGTTTGTTTTTTTTTTTGGTTACCTGCATCAGCGCAGAAAACACGGTCATGTTCATTGCATGCAGTTGCTGCTGACGCTTAAGCTGCCTCTCAGTAAAAACAGACGCCGCCAAAAACACCAACAGCCACTACTAGAAGCATTGAAGAAGCAGAAAACGCTGCTTGAGGATGTCGGACATTTACTACTGCAGTAATAGCCAGGTGAGTTGTTTGTTAACAACTAAATCGATTTCGATCTCAATTAGCTGGCGCGCCTTTTGTGTGTAGCTGTATAAACAGTTTGCATATCAAAAGCTGGCAAAGGCTACAAATTCAAATCGAGTAATTAATTTCAATTATGGTTAATATAAGCCAGAATAATTATTTTCGAATTGTATCAAAAGAATTTGTGTGCAATTAAAGTACAATTTTCAGAAAATTAAAATGTTTATAAATTAGATTCACTTCTTAGGATGAAAGTGTTGCATATTTCGAGATATTACTGCAGCTGGAAGGTGGAGGCTGACAGGTGTTGCACAAACTAATCTTGCTTATTCATTTTGAATGATTTTGTTTTTGTTGGTCAGTGATTATTTGAAATAAGCGATGCAAAAGACGCAACTCGGTCATTTTTGTACAAGTTAAACGGCTTGGGAAAATTTGTTGCGACGCTGATAATTAATCAGCCAAAAGTAAAAGTGCTACAAAAGCAAAGAAAGCTACTGGTTGATCGATTATATAATCGGTCTGTCCCATTGTGCCTATCGATAAGGCGTCGATTATGCTGGCAAAGTAACGGGACTGCGAGTCACAATAGTTTTGCACAAGTCACAATAGATATGTGCGTGTTGAAACAATACAAGACGCACACAAATACACACAAGGTGCTGGCCACTGTGAAAATTATGGAAATGTGGCACGCCCCGCAGAAATTTGATGGTCAGCAAATTTGCAGTCGGCAGTCCACATCCACCAGCCAGTGAAAGTTCGTCCCGTTATAAGCTAATTTGGCTTAGTAACTTACATTTCTTGGTAACGTTTTTGGTGTTGTTGTTTTGCTGTTGTTTTCTTGCTGCGACAGCTATTTTTGTTATTGTTGTTGCTTTGGCCGCATGGCCGCTCAACATTTTGCCTATTGTATTGCTGTGCCTCGCTGCTGTTTTGTATCAAAAGAAATCAAAAGTTTTGCTGAATGCGTTGCCGAAGTCTTTTTTCGTTTCTTGTTGTTGTTATTGTTATTTTAATTTGCAACTAATTGAATGGAAAATGTTTATTTTTGTTGTCTTTCTGTTGTTGTTTTTTTTTTTGGTTTTGCTTTGACTGCAAGCTTAATGTCATGTCTGAATTTGTTTTGAGAAATTAAGTTTGGGAGACTTGTCTTTTGTTTTCTTGCAGCCGGCGGTGAGAATTTTTCCAATGCAAAATATGTCTCTGTTTACAGCAACAGCAACAACAACAACAACAATGCAGTCAGCAGCAGCAACTGAATCAAGGTTTTCACCACCGACGAAATTGTTGTTGTTTCTTAATGTTTGTGTTGTTGCAGGGCTTGCAATATTGTTGTTGTATTGGGCAATTTACAGTTTATGATCGTATCCATAGTTTGTGTTTATAAATATGCATGCTGTATGAGTTTGCGTGTGTGTGTGTGTGTGTGGCAAACTAACATTCCAATGAGTGTAGTCTAGACTGCAAAGTCGACTCGCACAGCCAAAAGTGATTGCTGCGACAACATTAACAACAAAAACGACAAACTCGTTTGGCTTCAAAAAATAAAACGCAACAACTTTCAGTTGTCGGTTGGTCTGCGGCAACTTAAAGCTGCGCTTATCTTGCTTTTTTTTTTTGCCATAATTGTTGCTGTTTTGGTTTTAGTTTGGTTTTTTCTTTGCACAATCGCCAAGAGTGGAGCCAGCGGCTACGCTGACGCCATCGCCTCAATATAGCACCAACTCCTGATTTCGACTTTTCTTTTGTTTATATTTATAATATATTTGAAATGCACAAGGTGCAATTGCAGTTCATTTTGATTTTGATTTTGATTTGATTTGTAAAGATTTGAAAATACAAATCAATATTTTATAACTACAACTTTTAAGCAAGAACATTTATTTTGCGTGGATTTCTTTTGTAAAGGTTTTCTTATATACATTGAATTCCGTTTGGTTTTTGGAATAAAGCTTTACATATGCACATATTTTGGGCAATCAATCAATCAGTCGATCCCATTCCACAAAATGCCACAGTCATTCAAATCGAATGCTTTCAAGAGAGTGAGAGTAAATGCATCCACTTAAATACTTTGATATGTATGTACGTACGTATGTATGTGTGTGAGTTACATGTTCAAAAGTTTAAATCAACATTTCACACCAGAAAATTATAGCACGGTTTGTGGTAGCCGCTATAGCAACTGCGGAGTTTTCTACTCAAATTTTGTGGCCATGTGCTGCAACAGGTTCAACAGCAAATAAAACAACAACAACAATAGCAGCAGCAGCAGCAGCAGCAGCCATAATAAAATGTTGCCATTTGCCAAATGCCACTCTGCAGGCAAACAACAACAACTACAAAAGTCGCAGCAACAGCTGAGACTAGAAAAAAAAAAATGGATAATAGTCAGTGTTGTGTACTTATCGAAGCCATGCTCTGTTTTGCTTGGTTTTTTCTTCTTATTTTCATTTAAGCTTAAGCTCACATATACATATGTATGCATGCATGTATGTGTGTGTGTATGCATTTATATATACAAAATGTATGTGTGTTGTGAGTGCAGAAGTCGAGCGTCAGCTTGAGTGACCTTTCATTATGGGCTACCAGCATCGAGATCTGGCCACCCGCTAAACGACCACTGATGGCAATGCGGTGTGCCCACACACACACACACACACACACACACACACAGTTGCGTGAACTTTCTCTGTTTATAAGAAGAGGAGAGGAAAAGAAAGAGAAAGATAATAGCACAGCAGCCGCGGCTTGAGAGACTTGAGAGACTTGAGTCGACGTTTTGTGGGCTAACATTTTTCTTATTCTAAGAATGTCATTGAAATAAATTAGAAGCAAAAGGCAACACGCTTCCAACCAACCAAACAACAACAACAACAATAATGACCATAGCCTACAACAATATAAAAACAACAACAATCACATGCAATTCAAAACTCTTAACGTGTCGTCGACAGCACTTCGGATTCGGCCTCGAGCGCTGCTGCTGCGACTGCTGGCAAAGAAAGTAGCACAATTCATTGGCAGTGCCTGGTTTGTTTGTTCACCGTCGTCGTCGTCGTCATCATCATCATCATGATCATCATCATCATCATTGCTGTTGTCGTCTTGTGGTTGTTGGCTTCAAGCATTTTATGAGCATTTAGAAGCAGCGACGCCGAAGAGCTGCCGACTGGCAACTCCGATTTATTGTATTTAAAAATGTGTGTGTATGTGTGTGTATGCACGTGTGGGTGTATTGAGAATGTCTTTAATTGAATTTCCTTTCGATTGTACTGTATATTTCGTACAGTATTCGTGTCTGCTGAGTGCGCCCTTTACTTTCCAATTGGCCGTGCTTTATTATTATTGTTATTATTATTATTGTGGCCGCCCTATTGCCAAATCGTTTTGTTTTCTTGGCTTTTTCTTTTTTGGGCCGCTGCCACGCCCAGACTTTTACGCGCAGCCGCCATGCGTCGTGCAATTTGCTTAGCCTTGAACTGCGGCTGCGCCGACGTGTTGCGTTGGCGTCGCTGACCAATTTATTGCCTTATTCATTGTTGTGACTGCGTTTTACCTGCTTTGTTTTATTTCGTTATTTTTTGGCTTTTCCTGCCGCCCACATAAATGTATTTATTTATGTACATATGTATTTAGTTGCAAAAACTAATGTTATTGGGCAATGCGAATTTGCTAGCCGCTATTAAAATGCATTTTGCGGGCTTGACAGCGATCATATTTGGAAACAGCCATATGTGTAACATATGCCATATAATCAAATGTATCAATTATCGAGCCCAACTTGGAGTGATATCGATGATATCCATGCAATCCCAATTGAAACTTGATCTCTGTACGCGTTGAGCTGCGCAGTGTGTTATCGCATTGATTGCATATTGATACATTTAAATCGTGCATATATATATATATATATATGCATTCAATGACTGAAGCACAGCAGAATGTTTCGCAATTATTCGCATAATGGGCATAATGGAGTTTTGCAAAAGTATATATTCTTGATCACGATCAAAAAACGACTCGATTTAGCCATGTTCGGCCGTCCTTTTGTCTTTAAGCTCAAATGACTTTAAGTGTAAGGAAAAATTTACTTCCTTTGATCGATAACTTTCTCAGTTATGCGAATACCGATACAAATCGATTTATGTTAGCAATGAAAGCAACAATTTTAAATATATATCTCTCTATAACACAATATTGATTTACTGCAAAAATGTCATTAAGTGCGGTTGAGAAACAAGAACGGAAGGCGTATTTTCATGTGTATATGCCTTACTCCAAACCAGCAATATCAAGCCTTTATACATACATATATGTACACTCAGGAAAGAATATACCTAAAAAGCGTTCAATTATGGATAGGTAAGGACTGTCTCTTAGTCGAGCTCTCGATTGGCGCATTCGCTTTTCATTAATAAAGTGAGTAATATTCAAAATAAGGTGTCAACAGAATATTGTCTGAATCCCTACGTGAAGGCTTACTTTTAAGGTGGAAACACAAAATATTTATATCTATTTTTTTTTCTCTTTAGTAGAGCATGTGAAGTTGTGTAGCTGATGATTTGAATACTTAAAGCATAACATACATCTTCAATGACCTCCATACATATGTAAGACTCTTGTATACATATATATATATACATATAGATCAGTTGATTATGCGATCATGGTTTTGTTTTCGTTTCTAGCCTTGTTCCCATACCATTGACTATATAGGTGTGTATCCACCCACTAATCTATTTCATTCCCAGAGCCCAAGACACATCACATTCTGAATAAACAATTTGCTTGACGAGACCAGAAAAACAGAACAGAACAATCGACCAGACAGAGCAGCGAGAGCGAGAAGAAGAGATAAGAAAGGGATCGCGACGTCGGCATTTCAATTATTTAAATTCGTATACGTATTTCACTCAGCATTGGACATGTTCACCTTTTGCAAAACTTTCTACTTCATTTGAATGCAAAACAAAACCCATGGGGCCTTTAGAGCCAAGCCAAATCGCGGAGACGAGGCCAAGTCTTTGTGCTGGAAGTGCCCAATTGTTAATTTGTTCATTTGTGTAGATGAGCAGCTTTGAGCAGTTGCATTGCATTTTGATTTGATATCTGTAAATATGTAAATACACTCAGAAAAAAGATGTTGTCGTTCATGAAATACACGAAAAACGTTAACACATCATTTTATATAATTTTTTGGCATTTGTTTTAGATCAAGCAAGAATAATTTAAATAAATTTTCAAAATTGAGAACATTTGAAAAATGTATATATTTGAATCTAGAAATTCCAAATAAATGTTGTATACCTTTGCCATAGGTTGATCAGCGTACCCAATATAAATATTGTATATAAATAAAAATTAAAAATAAATTTTAATTTTTAAATATAAAATATTTTTGAATGCACAATTTTTCTCATATTTATGAGTGTAGGTGGCACTTGGCCATGCCCATTTGCTCGTTCCGTATGAGTCAGCTGACTATTTTGAGCTCTTGACACACCCATAAAACGCCAAAGAAGGCAATAACAAATTCCATTTGGCGCTTGGGAAAATCAGTATCGACTTTGTTGATGCCACAGACACGTCATTGTCGCCTGGAAAAGGCGCCAATCACGCGTTGTCGTCGTCACGCACGTATTGGAGGCGTGGCAGCCAAAAAGATCAGCACCAACAAAATGTTGCACTGTTGCACCGTTGCACCGTTGCACTCTTGCGCCGTTCGGCGTTCGGCGTTCGTCGCTTTCGCCAATGGGGTCGGCAATGTTGGCTGCATTTTGTGGCCGTTATTAATTCGTCACGACTGAGTGGCAGCTGCTGTTGTCGTTGCTGCTGGAGCTCCAAACGACGTCCGCTGCAGCTGTTTGCTTTAAGGGAAATTAGTGAAAAGCTGTGATTGTCTCGCAGTTGTCGCTGAGCATCGGCACGTGGCCTCCTAACTCCGAACGTTTTCCGATCTATACCCTTTCCAAAATACCAGTATACCTCCAGCTTGGGCACACTCCAACACACTGCTAACTGAAAACAAAAGCGAGATTATTTAGCTTATTTTCTTAATTTATTGCTGTTTTCATTTGTTTTTGTTTGTTTTCAAAGAAATGTTGCTTTTTCAAATTGCTTGGTTAGTCATCAATATAAATTAGTTTGTCCGTCGCGTTATTCATCTTACGTCGTCTTACGCTTCATTTGAGCCAATTAATTTGACTTGTTTTGGTTGCTAGCTTATGACCGAAGCCACATGTTCCATCTTCCATGTTTGTGCAACTCGTATCCGCTTATTGTATTATTGTATTATTAATTGGATATCATATAATATGGCATTAACTGTAGCCACATTCATTCACATGCACCTGGCCAAATACCCCATTGACTTCCGCATTTGACCAAAGATCGCCAGATCTTGAAAGTCCCGTTGCTTTTGCTCAAAATGGCATTGTTATCGACGTACATTATGAGGCGTACTTCTAGTTCATATATGCAATATCATTGATAATGCATTAGTGGATATTCCAGATCTCCAAAAGCCGCCTTTCTCTCAAATTTCGCAAGTTCCGCAATAAAACAAATTACAAATTAATTGTCAAGAATATACATACATATATGTATGTATGTGTATGCTTAAATATTTGACATTTCAAAAGGATGGCAGTGCCAAACTGTGCTGGCGAAGTCTTCCAGTTGTTGTCGAGCAATCCTTCGGCAGCATCGTCAGTGGCATTGAGTTGCAACAGTCTTGTCGGGAATAATGTGTAGAGACAAGCAACATCTACATCATCTAAGAGTCGGCTATATTTAAAACTTTGACAGATTTAATTTATTGCTAAAATTAACATACCTTATAGAAATGTCAACTTTTACACTCGACATACATATACAAATCCAAATACTCGACATATTTCTTGATAATTTCATTATGCCATGCAAATATATCTCAGAAATTCATTTGTGTGCCAATTATCCGGCACGTGGAAATTGAATTCACACAAAAGAAATCAGGGAATTGGCGAAAGATATTTAGTATATGTATGTGAAACAGTCTGTCTCTCTCTTGATGGATTCCCTTTAGATACCATCAAATTTGTTGTTTTTCTTTCTTTTTCGCAATGGGAAATTTGTAAAGTATTTTTTGTAAGGGCATTTAAAATGCGATTTTTCCAATTTAAGAAATTATTTCGAAATGCAATTGCAACTTTCGTTTGTGGCATGCAGGTCAGGTAACTGGCAGACTGGCTGACTGGTAGCGGGCGCAGCAGGTGGGGGTCAAAGGGGCCGCTGTGAAAGTGCAGCGTGCGACAGAGTTCAAAAGACTTAGGCCACGAACTCGTTTGCCATTGACAAGTGACATTTCCAATCGTTTGTTTGCCATTGCAATGTTTGTCGCTATTGTTGCAGTTGTTGATGCTGTTGTTGGTGCTGCTGCTTCAGCAGCGAAAGCTATTTTTTTTTGGTGTCAATTGCAGTTAAAATTTTCAAAGCCAAGGCGAACAAAAATGCGCCAACGTCGCCAGCGAAATGAAAGTGTTTGGTTTTGGTTGTTGTTGTTGTTGTTGTTGTCCCCAAAACTGGTTATACCAAACATTGCAACAGTAGGCAGCATTAAATACTTGCCACGATTTACAAAAAAAAATGCAATTGTTGCAAATTTATTTAAATTTAAATCATGTATTTATTTAATTTTAGAATATATTTGATGTATGATGTATGTATTTTTACTGCTAATGTTACATATGAAGCCAACATTCCACTGTGCGTCGGCAACATGTTGCGCCCCAAACATGTTTATAAGCTGTCTTCATGCTGGCGTGTGTTTGATCTGTGTGTGTGGGGATTTTAATGAATTTTCGTAATTAGCCATGTGAAAGAAAAGCGAAAACGCCACATGGCATAAGCTGTATGTTGCTGTGTGTACAGCTTTTGTTATTGTTGCCGCTGCTTTTGGTGTCGCCGAAGCATTGTTGATACAAAATGTTGATCGCAACACAAAAAGACAAAGTAAAAGCTGCTGAATCGAAAATAAAAGTTCAGCACCACCACCGACAAAATATGTAAATGTGTGTATGTGTGCATATGTATGCTTATATGCTTATGCACATCGGTATGTAAATAAAAAGATGAGCAAGGGAAACGCAGTCGCAACTTTCTTTTGACGCCGACGTCACGACGTCGACGTCGACTTGGTCGCTTGGGGCGCTGATTACTTGACATTGTCTCCGCTTACGGGCCGTCATTGCTGGCGATGGTATTTTTTTGGTTTGTTTTTGATTTGTTGCTGTTGCCAACTGGCAACTGCCAACTGCCTACTGCCAAAAAGCCACAGCAAGAATAAGAAAAGTGATGAGAAATGCAAACACAAAACTGTTAACTGGAGCAGTTTGTTGGGCTTGAGTCATGACCTTCAGACCCGTTGCCCCGTCTGGTGATTTTAATTGTTTGTGACCACGCCACAATTAGCACCTGTTGGGCGCGCATGTTGCTCCCATTACCATATCTGTAAAATATGAAATAGTTTGCTTGTGTTTTGATTTTGTTTATTTGTTTGCTTAATGTGAACAACTATTTGAACAACTTTTCGATTTTGCAGATGAAAAAATCTCGCGAAGCTGATAAAAGTGCTCCAGTGGCCGCAACTGCAACAAATCCAACAGCAACAGCAGCAACAATAACAACGACAGCAACAGCAGCAGTTGACAAAAAGAATAACAATAACAATTGCAGTAATCGCAGAAGCAGCATCAGCATCAGCAGCAGCAGCAAAGACAAAAACAAAGAGATGCAAACGAATGGAGGAGGAGGCAAAAGCAATTGGAAGGTAAGTGATTACCGTACGAAAATCGAATAAAATAATAAACACACACACACACACACACACACGCATTGTTAGCAACGAATTGTCAGCATGTGTGCATGTGTGTGCTTTGGCTTGTGCAATAATTAGAGAAGAAATGAAGCTGCAGATGAAAGGAGGAAATGTCCATATATCGAGATATATACATATATATATATATGTATGTATAATATTTCATATAATATGAAATATTTTCACGTGCGCGCACTTCTGGCTCCCAGCGACCGAGTTGAGTGAGTGAAAATGTGGCTCTGCAAATTGCAACATATGCAAATCAGTCGCACTAATCTGTTAACCCAAAACACACACACACACACACACACACACACGCACACACACGCACACACATAAGACAGACATGGTCAATAAACGCAAATGCTGATTATGAAATGAGGAAACCATTTACGCGCTCTCTTTTTACCCGCACTGTTTAATTACGTCTTGTGCTTTTTGCTGCTCATTTATTTGCATTATTGTTATACATGTGTACATACATACATACATGTGTGTATGTATGTGTGTCTGTTTGTACGTTCGTTGACGCTTAGCAGCGTCGGGCGGTGCCAGCATCATCACACGGAGAAAAGTAGGCCGCGTCGCGACCTGCTTACTGCCCGACCCGCCCCGCCCCGCACCGCCCCCATTCCTCCACACATTTTCTTGGTAGTTGCTTTAATTAATTTTCTAAAGTGTGTTTATGTGCGCATACAATATGTGTACATAGTCATATATACATACATATATACATTCTCTTGTGTGTTTTGGGTTTTGCAATCGCAACATTTAGCTCGACCGCGTGAATTTACATGAAGTTACTTAAGATTGCTGGCCAATTGCGGCGCAGTCTGCTTCAATCAACGCGCCATGCTCTTTGATCCTGCCACAACACAGCTGGGTTTGGTCTTATTTGCAACTAAGAGAGAAACTTCAGCAGGCAACTGAACTTTGAATCTTCCGAACGAAAGATTTTCAAGTGGTGCGAAATGGTTCCATTTGGTTTAGCTACTTAAGTGCCTTATGGTTTTTTTTCCGCTTATCGCGAGCAGTCAATTTTTTTCCGTAATTAATTTATTAATCATATTAAATGAAATTTAAAGCGCCGCTTCCTTGGTTGCATTTTGTGGTCATCATGCTGCATGCAACTGCACGTTGCGTTTGCATTTGCATGTACAGCATCGCCAAAATCAAATTGCAAATTGTGAAAAAAGTGCATTACCAAGGCACTTGGCGTGATGGAACGGTTGGTGGTTACAATGGTTGATTTTACGGCATGATTTGGCGCAAAATCAAAGCGTCGAAACTTTTAAGGCGCTTTTGTGGTCATTGACCACTGGCCCGTGACCGAAAAAAAAACTCCGTTTCGGCTTTGTCATTAATTACTTAAGTTGTTTCTCGTACAGGGCCTCGTCCAAAGCAATCCCAATGGTAATGGCAATGGCAATGGAAATGGCAATGGCAATGGCAATGGCAATGTTAATGTCAATGGCAATGGCGTTTTGTCAGCGACAGCAGTATCCCAGCCACCTAAGGTATTCCACAACACACGCTGTACGCGGCACCACAAACCCCATCATACGCACAGCAATGGAGGCGGTGGTGGGGGGTTGGGAATAGCTGCGACAGCAGCTGCCACAACTGTTGCAGATCAGCATGATCGAGATCAGCAGCAGCAGCAGCAGCAGCACCACCACCATCATCATCAGGCCCAACAACAGCACCCCCTGCACATGCATAGCCACAGTCATAATCATGCCCATCATGGACTGCGTCGCAAATCCGAATCTGTGCTTTCCACGGACTCGGACATACGCTTCACACGGCGCAAGCTGGGCGATAGCCAGAAATGCGGATGCGCTGTGATAGCCGGCTTCCTAATCGCTCTGCTCGTCGCCGGCGCCTTTGTCTATATAGGCTGTAAGTACACAATTAACCGTTTCAGATACCCGATTTGACCTTGAAGTGTATCAAACATTTCAGATACGTACTTTCGACCGGAGCCGTTGCCGGATCGCGTATTCCGCGGCAAGTTCATGGTGCTCAACGACAAGTGGAGTATGGAACTGGCCAATCAAAACTCACTGCGCTTCCAGCACAAGGCGCGTGACTATCGGGAGCGCATCAATTTAACTCTAAGACGCTCGGACTTAAGGGAGGCCTACGAGGGCAGCGAGATTCTGGCACTAGATGGGTAAGTCAGCAAGTACAGCGGTTAGAATAATGGGGCACTGAACCAGGAAGAGGGTTACATTGAGTGTATCCGATGTGCTATAAACCTCTCTTCCACTCTCATAATCTCCAACAGCAGCGAGGACAACAACAATATTGTTGTGCATTTTAACATGATATTCGATCCGTATGCAGGCCTGGTGAGCAGTGGCGAATTGTTGGCGCTCTTCCACGAGGAGCTGAGTGATGCACAGAGTAGGCACTTCGCCAACATGACCGTGGATTTGGCGAGTGTGACGATTAAGGAAACCACAGGTCTCATCGAGGAGCCCATCATGTCCAGCTCGCCACTCGGTGGCCACGATGAGACGACGGAACCAGCGAGTACAACGCCACGTCCGCTGCCAAGACGCTGCCAGCCGCTGCAGCTGAGCTACTGCCGCAATGTGGGCTACAATGTGACCACGTATCCGAACCTGCTCGGGCATGCCTCCTACGAACAGGTGGCCGAGGATGTGATCGTCTTTCGTGAGCTCGTCGACGGCGAATGCTTTCGCGAGGCGTATGACTTTGTGTGCCGCTTGTTGCAGCCGCCGTGCAAGACGCACGGCATCGGCCGCGAGCCGACACCGGGCGCCATTTGTCGCGAGTACTGCGAGGCATTCATGGCCGGTTGTGGGGGTCGGCTACCTGCCCGCTTCCGACAACACTTCGACTGCGAACGCTTCCCGGAATCGACGGGCACCCAGTCGTGCCAGCAGAAGCCCCACTGCGTCGGCGACATGCAGACCAATGTGCAGAGTCCACGACTCTGTGACGGCTATGCCGACTGTCCCGATCTATCCGATGAGCGCAGCTGCGCCTTTTGCGCCCCCAACGCCATCTACTGTGGACGCGGTCGGGCCTGTGTGCCGCGCAAGGCGCGCTGCGATGGCAAGGCCGATTGTCCCGATGGTGCCGATGAAAAGGATTGCCGTGAGTACAGCGTCATCAATTGCTTGTTTCTCTGCCGCTATTCACAATATTCACAATAATACCGTTTACAGTGTCAATTGCTCCATTGGCCGCCGATCTGTTGCAGCCAGAGCCATGGGTACCGTATTTGCCGCGATTCCATTCCGTTGGCTATGCCGTCTTCTCCGAGAAAGGCGTCGTTGGCAAACTGTGCGCCGAGGGTCTCGAGGGTGATACCAAGCTAGTGGTACGCCAGACCGTCTCTGAGTCCCTTTGCAAATCGCTGGGCTATGAGTAAGTGCATCTATTTCGATAAAAATGAAACTGTAAATCTGTAGCGGTTATATTCAAATGCAAATCATCGTTGAAAATTTGCCATATACATTCAGTATTCAGTATTCATTCAGTATATTTGCCACATGTTCTATGGTGTTGCAAGTTGCCAACACTGTAAAATTGTCTTTTAAGATTAGTATTTATTATAATTTCGATAATAATCGATAAATATCGACATCATGGCGAGAGTGAATTAATTTTATGGATATTTTGTAATTACTCTTTCTGTGCCGCAGATCTGTGGAAATTTTTGATGTGCAAAACGATACGGAAAGGCTGTCGGATTATGTACGGGTCTTAGATCCGCATGCGCCCGAAATCAGTTTCATACGCACCCACTGCCCCAAGAGGCAGGTGCTCTACGTAGGCTGTGGCGAACTGCGCTGCGGTCTCCAGTCGGCGCTGCCCAACGCCAAGCAGCATCTGTCGCTGCCGAAGATGTCGTCGCCGGGTGATTGGCCCTGGCTGGTGGCACTGTTCCGTGAGGATATACACGTTTGCGATGGCACGCTAATATCGCCGGACTGGGTGCTGACCACGGAGAGCTGTTTCCAGGGCCAGCCGCGGGCTACCTGGATGGCCATTGTGGGCGCAGTGCGTTTATCGTCGAAAGCGCCATGGACACAACGACGCCGCATCATTGGAATGATCAAAAGTCCAGTTGAGGGCTCCACAGCAGCTCTGGTGCGCCTGGAGATGCCAGTTAGCTTCTCGGATCATGTGCGTCCCATTTGTCTGCCAGACGCACTGCAGCGTCAGCAGCCGCCCATGCAACGACGCGCCTATGTGCCAGTCGCCGAGCGATGGGAAGCGCCGCCCAGCATGCATGTGCAGCGCCAGCGACTGGCGCAAGAGACGCAACAGTTCTTCCTCATACCGTCACAACAGGTACAGATGGAGGGTTCGGGTGCCGGTGCCGAGGATCATGAGGAGACCGCCGGCTATGACTATCTGCGGGTCGAGGCAGCCGCAGCTCAAATGCCGCATCCCGAGGCACTGCAGCAGGCACCAATCGCTGGCCAGGATCAGCAGCTGCAGCGAAATGCCTATCCGTTGCCCGAGAGTGCCCCACAGCTCAACCACTATGAAGCATTCTCGTCCGCCTCCCCCTTACTGGCGGCGAAAACAACAAAAGCACCGAGCACGCCGGAACAAATCTGGACAAACTGCAACACTCTCGGCTGGTCCCGTCAACGCGACCATCTGCAGCGCGTCCAGCTCAAAATTGGCGATATGGCGCCCTGCGAAAACATCTCCATAACGACGGTCAACTCGATGTGCATGGAGGCCACCTACCAGAAATATGATTGCACGGTGAGTAATGTTTCTGACGATTCTACTCGAGATCAGGCTATTACATCAGACTCTTAATAGTAGTTCCGATATGATGAATCGGTCGATGAGCTCTTGTTTGACAAATGTAATTGTTTTCCAATTTATACTAATCCTCCTAACCAGTGATACGGCAGCTATAAGTTACATATACATATATATAAAAAAAAAACTTTGGTGAACTTCTTGAACACGATACGATATACGATATTGCATACGAATATATTCATCGATTTAGTATTGTTGCTTATTTGCTAGGCAGTGTGGTTCAAACCTAAAAAACAGGAAAAAAAAGGTCTATGTACAATTTGGTGGTGGTCAGGTCAAGTGAGCAACCCAAGTGATCCGTGCTGTTAGATGCGTATGGAGCGCGGTGCTGTTGCCAGCAAGGCTGCATGCGTGGCAGCGGATGGAACTGTTCGCCGAGACTTGTTATTCAGCTGGAGACGCATACGTTTGGGCTGAGATTGTGTGTGTGACTGCGCCTGATCCTCTTGCTGATGTTGTTGATGTTGTTGCTGACGACGCATTGAAGCAGCAGCAGTACCAGCAGCAGCTGATTGCTTGCCCGGCAATGTGCCGATAAAACAATTCTGGCGATACACCGGCACAGCCGTACACTCCGATTCGGATTCGGATTTGGATCGATGAGTCCTGTCGTGGATTTCGTCATCTGCCGATCGTCGTCGCTTGATTGGCTCGACGAGGGCGCGACGCAGCTGCTGCCAGTCAAGGCGCAGATAGAACAATAGCGTGGGGCATGGAAACAACAGCAGAAAATATTCCAATAGCTGCTGCTCAAACACGTACCCCTGACCATTGGTCAGCACCAGGCCATCGCGTTGTACCTCGGCGATGTGGAAGCGGGCGCAGGCTGCAAGCAAATATTTCCTTCAATTGACTATCGACATTTCAATGTTGGCTCACACATACATACATACATATGTATATATGTATGCACATATGCATGTACATACCTTTGGTGATTATCTGCTCGTAACTGCTGCCCGCCTCACAGATGATGAAACCCACTTCGCCCTGAAAACTGATCTTCAGGCAGCTCTTTATGTCCAACATGATGAAATGTGATCGCTTCGCTTAACTGACTCTTTATAGTCCAATGCTTTGTTCCGTTGCCGATCGATGGTCGCGGTGCGTTCTCTTCCAACTTTGACGCTCAAATGAATGCAAGTTGGCGCGCGCTGTGTTTTTTATGCGTACATGAGACAGAGAGAGAGAGAGAGCGACAGAAAGAGAGGTGGAGGGAGCGGTGGCAGAGGGTTGCCAGAGCCAGTTGATCCGGGCGGCACTGCAGCTGCCATTGCCTTTGTAGGTAACGGGGATGTTTCTAGCCTTTACCTATCTCTGTGCGTGGATGTATGTTTGTGCGTGCTCGTATCATGCTCAGAGCGCGACAATAGGAGAGCGCCTGTCGCCTTTCTCTTGTGGTTGTTGTTGTTTGACGAAATAGCGTTACTCATCTATGGAACGCTGGCTGACGCTGCATGTCGCTGCATGTCGCGTTTGAGACGTGACGTCACGACTGATTAAAACAGGGTGTTGCGTGCGTTGGATCATACACTAAAGTCAGACAGAATACCAACAAAAAAAAAAAAGATAAAAAGAATTGTATTTTGAGTGTCAAATAATTTGTTGCTCTTTTTGTTTTTGTCCACTTGCAGCAAGAGGAATATTCTGGGGCGCCCGTGCAATGCCTGATTCCGGGCACCAACCAATGGGCCCTAATCGGAGTCTCGTCCTGGCGCATCGCCTGCGGGCCGACGGGCGTCGAACGGCCGCGAATGTACGACAGGATTGCACCGAATGCCGACTGGATACGGGAAACGGTGAATGCGGCCTAGCAGAAACTCAGAAGAAAACAACACTCACACGTACAAAAAAGAGAACAAGAAAAAAAAAAACAAACGTGTATTATGTAAAAAGCAAGAAGAACAAACCCTAATCATAACTAACTGAAAGTTTTAATCTAATATTTTAATGTATTATCATCTGTTTTTTCCCCAGTACTGTTTTGTGTAATATTTATTAACTAATTTAATTGTATTTTAAGCGAAAGAACCACACACATGTGCATATATGTATGTGTATGTATATGTATTTAGTATGTAGTAGTTGCTGTAACTGTAATTCTGTTTGTATTTGTTGAGAACGATTGTTTTGTTCATGCAAATATTCTTTAGTTGAATAAAAATGAGTAAAATACAGGCGAGTGAAGTAGAAGTTGCCCCAAGTATTAAGTGGACACGTGCATCACATGCCACTTGCATTCGTCATGCTGGCGATACTGCAAGCGATCCGCAATCTGATTCTCGCCCACCTTCAGAAAGTCCCAGCGCAGTGTCGGAAACTTGAAGGCGGTGCTGTGGGCGGTAAACGGGGAATATGTGTACTTTTGTGATGAGCAGCGATTGATAGATGGACATACAATGTGGGTGGACGCTGCAACGGCCTCTCGCTTTCAAGATGATCCTTGAGGAATCGATCGTGTTTGGCCTTGAGCTCGTCATAGTTCACCGGCTTGCCGCAGGGGAAGATAGTATCACGTATTTGGGCAGGCAGCAGCTCCTTGGCCCACCACGCATCCAGCTCGGACTCGGGCAGCTCCACGGCTCTGGCACCAATTAGACGCACCTGCCAGGTAAGCGGATTGGGTCCTTGCGCTGGCAGCAGGGCCTGGGGGAATAGGAATGTGATGGCACACTTGGCATTCGCTTTCAGGTTCTGGTAGTTGCGTGTGAATCGCTGGGTGACGTAGATCACACAGTCATCATCGCTGAGTCCTCGATAGAGCACGGTGCGGTTGAGAACACCGAACTCCTCATCGATGGTGGCCAAGTTCATGTATTGCAGCACATCGGGTTGGGCGACGGCTTGCAGAAGCTGCTTGAGGAATGCCACCGGTTCGTTGGGATAATCGACTATGTGCGCCACAGTCGATATGTCCATTTTTTTTTTGTTTAATTTTGTATGAGACTGTTAAAGTTGTGAATACGAATTAAATTTAAATTTAAATTTGATTTCAAATTTTAGTTTAGTGCGCACAAGTTGGCAGGCCGGCCAGCTGTCGTACTATCGCATACTCATATCGATAGTTCGATATGTCGGTAGCCGTATGTGCCTGGTACGTAAATGAAACTACATCAAATTGTTACTGTTTATAAATACATACATCCCATTCATTCATTAGTTTGTCAAAGAAATCGCTGCATGGCACACGCTTAAGCATTGAGGCTTGCTTGTGGTGCCTGTGCCTGTGTCTGTGTCTGTGGCTGTGTCTGTGTCAGCGCCAGCGTCTCCCATAAATCCGCTTCGAAACACACGCGCAAACATACGCAAACACACACACACACACAAATTCACACACACTCAATATGTCAATACTGGATATGAAGTCCGGTCCGCCGGACTACTGGGCGGAAATTGGGAATTTTTTTTTGCCATTGAAGTATCTGATAACCAACGATCGCTTCGATGCGCTCCTACAAAATATTGATGTGCATTACCTGATAAATGCTGTCTTCTGGATATTTGTCGCCCTCTCCTGCGGCTTCTGTGCCTTCCAGCGCGTCTTCCAGGTAAGCCTCCCAACGAGTGAGCGAACAAACAATCGTGTGTAGCACTAAGCAGCAGTGAATCGCGAACAACGACGACAGCGCGTCGAATCATATGTGGCTCAATGCTGTGGCCTTAATTTTGCGATGTTTATAAATAGTCGGTAGGCATATGTAAAGTGACGTTCTGGCGGCGACGACGATGACGCCGACAGCGACGTCGACGGCAACAGAGACGAGCTGCTGATAAGACGAGCTGCGACCGACGACCAATTAGAATGAAAGAAAACCGAATTGTATGAAGTATGGCATCCCCTTGGAAACTATGACCATCTACTCACATCTATGTGAATTGAATTTTTATTAAGAAGAAGAAAAATGATTGTTTTGTTTGACTTTGTTTCTGTGTGAGCTCTGTCCGATCTCTGCTGTGGCAGCTATATGAATATAGCGATACGAACTGACTATAGTAAACATTCCGAGAGACCGCCAGACGGATGATTTTGGCGGATCACGAATATATATCTATATACAGTGTCTCACAGCTTATTCCGATCAGTGTCAAAGAAAAAAAGTAATTGCCTGCCATAAACTAATCATTCATTATTTTTCAAAAATTCCAAAGACCGATGGTAGGTACATGTATTAACCACCAAAATTAATATATGACCCCAATACACTGGGGTTTCCCCACCTGCTAGGTAGAGTTATGTAAAAAAGTACCCTATTTCGAGGGGAAATTTTATTTGGATCAGTCTAAATAAAATAATATATTTTGAGTATAAAAACATAAATAAGGATGTTAATACTTAGTATGATATCCTTTGGCCTTAAGAACATCCCTTAACCTAATATTCATGGAAGATACCAGCTTCCTGGTAGCTTCTGGGCTGATTCTGCTCCACTCATCCCGCAGAGCATTTTTGAGGTCTTCTTTGCTGGATATGCTGTGCTTCCGGATGTTATTTTCCAGCACAGCCCACAAATTCTCAATGACATTTAAATCTGGAGACTGGGCCGGCGGAATTATCATGTGGGGGCAGTTCCTGATGAGCCAGGACTGCACTATCTTGGCCTTATGCTTGGGATCGTTGTCCTGGTTGAACCGGAAAGTACGTCGGATTATTAGCTTCTCGGCACTTTGGAGTAAATTTTCCTTCAGTAAGTCGAGGTATACATTCTTGTCCATTGTTGTCTCAATGAACACCAAATTCCCGACGCCGGCTGCTGAGATACATGCCCACACCATGACACTTCCTCCGCCGTGCTTGACTGTTGCCCTTAAGTGTTTGGGATTCAGCTCAGTATTGGACTGTCGCCACACCAAAGTCCGTCCGTCAGACCCAAAAATGTTGAATTTGGACTCATCCGCAAATATGACTGTGTTCCAGAACTCCAGATCCCTGTCCAAGTGGTTTTTGGCGAACGTCATCCAAGTCCCTCTATTTTGTACGCTTATAAAGATATTTTTTCGTGGTACTCGGGCATTAAAGTCATGTTTGCGCAGAAAACCTGCGCACAGTTTCCACACAGCACTTTTTCCCCATTTCATCCTCCACCTGTTGAGCCACTTTTGGAGCCGATAGCTTGGGATTTCCCTTTATTTTCCTGGTGATCCTTCGCTCCTCCTCTTCGGTGAAAATCTTGTTTGGTGCAATCCTCAATCCGATTTGCGTCGACGAAGCGCCGAATGATGTTATACACAGTTGAGTAACTCAGATTGACCATTTCAGCTATTTGGAGATGTGAATATCCGTTTTTGTGGTGTTCCAGGATGAGTTTCCGTTGAGAAATGGTAGTCTGTTTGTCCATAGTCCTTGTTGGCTTATTGCACCCAAGATGCAGGATAAAACTAAACTGACTACGAAGGATTGGTCTATTTATACCGGAAATACTCAACTTTAGGTAAAAAATCCGGCTTTTATGGCACCCAGGTGTCCACAATGTACCTGGTCCAAATAAAATTTCCCCTCGAAATAGGGTACTTTTTTACATAACTCTACCTAGCAGGTGGGGAAACCCCAGTGTATTGGGGTCATATATTAATTTTGGTGGTTAATACATGTACCTACCATCGGTCTTTGGAATTTCTGAAAAATAATGAATGATTAGTTTATGGCAGGCAATTACTTTTTTTCTTTGACACTGATCGGAATAAGCAGTGAGCACACTGTATATATATATATATATATATATATATATATATTTACTTTACTTTATCACAAAATTAGAATACCCTATGGAAGGGTTAAAAGAAAAACAAATGTGCAAACCACACCGGAGCAAAGCTCAAGTGCACCTACATACATATGTACATGGCAATATAAAATATATATAGATATATATAAATATATAAATATGCATGTTTGTTTCATATACCATTGATGTACTAATTGCATTTTATTTCTATTTTCGCTACAGTTTTTTTTTAAATCATCGAACATCAGGTATTTTAAGCGCAAACAGTTCGCTCGATTAATCTGGAACATTGCGTTTTATGGGGCAGCTTGTCTGTTTTTGCACTTCTACAATGAGTTCATGATATTGCCGCAGCTGATGAAGAATCAGGGACGCTATTCGCTCTTCTACAGCTCAGACAATCTCATCTTCTATCGCTCGCATCATTATGAGAAGTTTCAGTTCTATTCGATATTCATCATAACGTTCTATTTGCATGGAGCAATGCTCGATTTCAAGGAGGCGGACATTCTGGAGGCCGCATCCAAGGGACTCTACCTGCTCGCCCTCATCGCCATCGACGTGTACAGGCATGTCCATCCAGCCATCCATCCATCCATTCATTCAGCTACATAGTACTAATTAAGCTTTCACTACCTGCAGATATGAAAACTACTTCGTTGGCCTGAATCTCACACTGGGTCTGTACAGCATACTCGCGGAGTGTCTGTCGCTGCTGGCGCTGCAGAACTCCAATCGCAATCGCTTGATCTACCAAATGTTTATGGGAATGCGGATCGCGGCATGGCTGCATGTGTTCATCAATCTGCTGCCTTTTAATTATTTTATACCCACGCTGTTTGCCAAGAACTTTAAGCTGCCGCTTAATGTGGTCATTTGGCTGTGGTACGGCCTGTCCATTTGGAATTCACCGGTGTTGCAGTACTTCTACCATCAGATCTATCATACCACGCCCTCCGACTGCTCCGGCGAGGGCTCAGCAGCAAAGTGAGCAAGCAATCCCTCCCCCCCACCCCCCTCCCTGACTCAATCAACACTGCAATTTTAAATGTGTTCATTGCAGATGCATCTTGATGAAGGATACCAGCGAATATCGCCACTACAAGGCGCTCACGAGGGCGTATACTGAAGTGAAGCTGGCACACGAGAAGGCCACATCCAATCCGATTCCAGCCACTGAGTCCGCCTCGGCCAAAACCTATCAGGCTATCAAGTGTAAGTCAGATCAAGAAATAATCAAATCAGATTTGAAATATGCAAATTTTTATTTGGCTGCATTGCAGGCGTTATGATGCTGAAGCGCAAATTGAAGCGTATACGTGAGGGTCGCGGTGCCGAGCCGGAGGATGATAACGAAGAGCTCTGCGCCGATTCCTAAATGTGTTTGCTAATGTACTGCGCAAAACCAAAAACTTTCGATTTCTTCTGCTTATAAAAGACAAAACCCTAGGCGAGGCGCTTCTAGCGCTGATTTCCTTAGCTACCTCCCAAGTCTTGAACATGCGTATATATCTACACCTATACATTGCATTACAATGCAACATCACAATAACATCACACAATCACACAATCACAAACAAACGCACATCCACACCCACTCACAGGCTCTCTAATGGCTAAGTCAGTTTTCAAATATCAAATGAGTTCCAAAGCAATACTTATTTATGTACTTATGAATTGATGTACAACGAATTGTTTTTTCGCTGTATTGAATTATTTGTAGTTTGAGCTAAATAAAACGCATAACAAATTGAAAACAATGTTATTTCAACAAAAAGAGTAAAAAAGTAACAAGGAGGCATACGAATATTGAGTAGAATATTGAAACTCTGGTTATTGCTGTTGTTGTTTTTAAATATTCTTGCTTTATTGATATTTGAAAAGAATTTCTATTTGAATTTTTTTTCTTATATGCCATTTGATTTTTGTTTTTTTTTTGTTTTGTTTCCATTCACTTTTCCATTAATTGTTATAAATAAGTAGTTGTTGTTTGTTATCTTATCGAAGTTATTTTTTTTTTAGTTCTGTTCGGTTTCTGTTTCTGTTTGTTTTTTTTGTTTTATCGTGTTGCTCTTTAAACCTTATTGTTTTGCATTAAAAATTCTCACTAGTTGCTAAGTTTTTTTGTTGTTTCCTTTTTCCTTTTTCAATTTTCAATTTTCTCATTTGTTTTGTTTTCTGTTTTGTTTTGGCATTTTTACTTTGCATTAGTTTAATTTTAGACGTTTTGTGATGCCAATTTGCATTTTTTGAAAATTCTCAAATAGCATTACGAACAAATTTACGTTTTTCATTTACGTTTTTGTG
Organism: Drosophila nr. perissopoda 5 BK-2023a; assembly: GCA_035044105.1. Taxonomy (NCBI): domain Eukaryota; kingdom Metazoa; phylum Arthropoda; class Insecta; order Diptera; family Drosophilidae; genus Drosophila; species Drosophila nr. perissopoda 5 BK-2023a. The sequence continues at coordinate 999,705 of JAWNMK010000287.1, forward strand.
TGCCACAAAATATTTGTGTGTGTGTGTATGCATGTGTGTTGTGTTGATGTGAAAGAAAGGGACGTTGGGAAAGGGTATGGTCAAAGTTGTTTTGGGCGCGGGGGGCGGGGGGGCGTGTGGCAGATTGTGCATTTTCAATGTGTGATTGTGGTAGTTATTGTTGTATTCGTACTGTGCAAGGCAAGGGATTGACAAAGTAATCGACGCTCTTTCCATTCCGCTGCCCATCCAAAATTTATACGTTGAGCAAAAAAATGTGGGATTTTTACAAATAACTTTTAGGTTTTGTAAATCGTATAATTTTTAGTTTGTTTGTTTTGTGTTGTTTTTTTTTTTTTTTTTAGTTTTTAGTATATTTAATTTGTTTTTGTTTGGTTTCTGTTCTTTTTCTTATAATTTTGTTTTGTTTTGCTTTCTTTCATTGCTTACAAATAAGTTCAATTCGTATTTTGTTTTCCCAAGTTGTGTTTTCATTTATCATAGTTTTTTAAACAATTTTTCAAAATTTTGTTAACAATTTGCTGTGTATATCGCTTACCATTTCATTAATGTTAGTTTTAAACTTACTATTAAATGTATGTTTAAAATTAATGTTAGTTGGTTGTTCATTTTCATTTTCGTTTTCGTTTTCGTTTTCTGTTTTTCGTCTTTCCATTAAGGTACGTTCTACAAAAAAAATTTGTTGTTGTTTTGTTACTGTTATATAATGTTATAATGTATATTTAGTTGTTATATCCCCCTTTTTATATGCACACAGGCATCTCTTGCATGCATAGACATACATATACATATACATATAAGTTGCTTGCTCTTCACTTGATAATACACACATACATATATACTTTTTTGTGACTGTACCTCAGTACGAATACTTGAAAAGTTTGATCTCACTTGGATACCGACGTTTTATATATATATATATATATATATTCATTTTCAGTGTGTTTTTTCATAATGATGTTAATGTTTTATTTTATATTATTATTATTATTTTTGTTTCGTTTTGTTTTGTTTTTTTCTTATCCCGTGTTTGCATTGGTAAAAAATATTTCCACATTTTACATTCTGCTCTGGGACTTATCAATTTGCAATGAATATGTTTTCACGTGTTTTCTTGAGTTATTTAAAAAAAAGTTTTTATGTAGTTTAATGACTAGTGATATTTATATGCGCTGAAATCGTCGCCACTCAAATATGGGCTTTATTATAATTTATTTTTTGACAGTTGGTAGACAGTCTTTTTCTGCACACACTTAGCCAGAAAATACTTCAAACATTCCCAAATCGAATATCTGTACTCTTTTATAGTGAAAATAAAAAATATAAATTTTTTCAATGTTTACCTTGCTTGTTATTTAGTAAATTTAAAAAAAAAAACACACACACATACATATGTATTTAGCCCGGTTTTCGATTACCACATTTTCCACTAATTGTATTTTTATTTATTTTGTTTATCGTAAATGCATTTCATGTTCATTAAAACGATATTATTAAGTAAGTTTCTGTAGTTTTTGTGGACAATTCAATTTTCAATGTTCGGTTCGTTTATTCGGTACTCTGAATTGGAAATTGCAACACGTGGTGGCAACACGGTCTGATGATAATGGAGTTGACATCGCTAAAATGGCACAGCGTAGCTGACAAAAGCTGACTGCTGCAAATTATTGTGAGGCCTGTTAATGGCTAGTGCAAAGAATGGATTTTCAACACTTTTCTTGGAATTGTTGTGTTGTGTGCGCGTTTTTGGTTGAAAATGTTGAAAATCCGCATATATGTGCGCATACCTATGTATGTTTTTGTGCTTACATAATCTGTTTTTTGTCTGCCTTAATACATATGTATATAGATCAATTGGCAAGTAGCCTTCTTCCTGTTCAATCATGTTCGCTTCGGAAAACCATTTGCTTTGCGTCGCTTAAGAATCAATTAATAAGCAAGCGAATAAATGCAATAAACAAGAACAAAAAGCACTTACGGTCGCCATCATTCGCACTTGTCGCCCAAATCGAATCAATGCGAATCAAACGAACAAGCCGACAAGTTGGCCAAACATTCGAAAGCTGGCAAACAAACTATTCAACGAAAACATTGCAAATGAAATTAAATTCAAATTATACTCAAAATGTTGCCCAAGGTGGTCTCCAAAAGACGTGCGGGGAGGGGGGCGTAGCCTGATAATGAGTCTGTCGAAAATGAGCAGCACGCGTGCGAAATGTTGAGCCAACAATGAACAAAGCTTCGGCTGTAATGAATGAAATTATGTTCAAAACATATTTTTGTTGCCGTCCCACAGATGGAAGACGGAAAAAAATAAAATAAATAAAAACAAAATGTCGAAAAACTGTTTGCTTCCGGCTGAAACTTGGTCCTTTTGTCCATTTTGGGGCTGTTTTCCTATTAGCAAGCAATAAATTTGTCTCTTCCATTGAGCGTCGGCCCCACACCCCCTGGTTCCTATTTTAGCAGCAGCTAGGTGGAATAGACACCCATTACACAAGTCTCGCGCGCGCGGCACATATTCCCCCATAGGGGTGTTGGGAGCAAGCAGACTGGAGGCTGTAACTTTATGATTGCTTTTGTATTGCCCGGCAAGCAATGGGAGTTAGAGATGGTGGAAGTGAGGGGGTGAGAGGAGATGGTATGCGCGTCTCAGGGCAATAGATAAATGCTCTAACATACTTTTAGGAGCTGTGCTGTAAAAGTTATAACAAAACTCGCTGATACGCATCGCAGCACAGGCAGGCAGGCAGGCAGGCAGGGAGGCTGGGAGGCTGGCAAGGACCCTGGCATCAAACAGCAAAATGCATGAGACAATGAGAATTACAAGAACAACAGCAAATATTGGGCAAATGCAAGGGTAGGGAAAGGTAGGGTTTGTGAGCGTGTGGGGTGGAGTAGGGGGAGGGGTGGCTGTCATGGCGATAGCCGGGCTAATGTCCTTTTTCTGGGTGTATGTGTGTGGCCACAGTTGGTATTATTGTTGTTATAGCTGTTGTTGCCGCAACAATTATGATTTGCGGTTGGCTTCAATGTCGCCTAGCCTTTTTTATTCCCCAACCCCCATCCCCGCAAATCGCTCAGCGTGCTTATGTCCAGTCGACAAACGAGCAAGAAAGCAGCAGAACATGAAAACTCTAAAAACTATGAAAAAATAAATAAATTGAAAGAGGAAAACCCGCCTTGTGAGTTGATGGTTGGCCCGTCATTAAAAGCGCTTTAAAAACTTTTCAACATTTGCGCATTTTATGTGGACTCTGCACTCCTCTGCACTCACTGGGTTATGTGTGTACAAAATTAATTTGTTATTGGTTAATGGCTTTATTGGTTAATGACTTTATTGCTCGCTTGTATTTGAATTTAATCAAACTAAAAGTGTTACTGTTTCGCCAGTGAACCAAAAAGCGGCTGCCAATAATTAATTGATAATATAAAATGACGCTACAGATGTAAAAGAAAAATACACCCAATACTTATGGCAAACAACAGAAATGGAGATATTTCTTTGAATACGGGTTGTTGCCAAAGATCTCAGCGACGACTTGCTTAAGTGATTATTACTGATTGCATTATTGTTTTGGTCTCAGAGTACTCATTTCCCATTTCTTGAGAGAGTCTCCGTCTACAGATTGCCGGGCACTCTCCGAATGTCTTCTGGAGACTCGTCGTCCTTGTTACATACATGTATACATTCATAAGTTGTATGTAAATACAAGACCGAGCTCCAAAGAGAATAGTAAAATCGGTGATGGCTGTTCCCAAATTTTAAAAATGTTGTAGAAAAAGAAGAAGAAATATTTTTTCAAAAGAAATGGAAAATGTTGAATATTTTTCTTTGTCAAAACACATTATTAATTCACAGTGCAGTGTTTTCATGTTCTTGGTTCTGGCATAAATGTTGGCTGCACAAAATATGATCATCAGCAGCATAATTTGATTGTTTTACAACACTCTACCCACCCCCACCCCCACCCCTGCCAGAGTAACGCACTCGCAGTACAGCATTTCATATGTAACATGGGCAATTCTGTTCGGCGCTGTTAAAATTTCCCTTGCCAAAGTTAACGTTGCTCGATTTGGTTGGGTATTGTTCTTGTAAACGTTTTTCAAGCACTTTTAATAACACTTTTTTTGTTATGGTTCCTGGTGCCTAATCAACATTATTTGATTTTTATTACCCACTGAAATGCAGATAAGCGAAATGGCGAGAAATTAAGCAATATCATAAAACCAAACCAGAGCAAACAAACCAAGCAAAACCAGGCCAACTTCACAACCAGAGACAAGGCAATTTTTTGGCCTTTATTCTTGTTGTTGTTGCTCGTGTTGTCAAAAATGTTTGTTGTTTGTCGTTTTTTTTTTTTTATGTTGTTGGCACGTGACCCGCCCAGGCAGGTAACCTGTGTAAATTGTGCACATACATGTATATTGCAGCACAATTGTAAATTTGCATAAATTATTAGGCGCGAATGCATTAAAAACGGCAAATGTACTAAGGAAAACTATTTGAATAAATAAGGAGAATGTTATTATGGGTGTGATCAACATAAAATACCCATGCAGGATTTAACACAAAACTGATCTTATAATAACACTTTTATTTTCTTAAGGAAAAAAAAACCAATCTTGAAAAACATGTTTTAATGTTTTTATTATAACCATAACTATGTTATACCGCCTTAGCCGGAATAAATTGCAGTATCCTATGGAATCATGGCTTAAACTCGAGACACATAGATATCCTCAAATCGACAATAATTCCTCAATTTGTGCAAGAAACAAGAAGAGGGTCAGAAGCGGTCGCAATATATCTTAATAGCTCGCAGAGCATGAAGCCCCCTACTAGTATCAGAAAAATATATAGCTAATAACACAGACACAGACTACGACATACAAATGAAAAAAACAAGAAGTTAAATAAATAAAATGGGAAAATGGAAATACTTTCAGTTGCGAACATTTCATATTGGCAACTTTGCTTGGTATAAACATACGGAACACCCTGTCGTTGATCTGTGGCCTTGTTGCTGGCTGATGTTTTCCGGCTGTTTGGGCGATTGTGGCCAATTATAATGCGATTTGCACGTGCGCGCAATTGGCATACCATGAAAATTGAATTTGAATTCCAAATGTTGATTATTTGCCGTGGACACACACACACACACACACACACGCACATACACTCTAGATTCTCAGGCGGCATAACAACTGAAGCTTTTCAGCTGACTAATTGACGCGAAACGTGTTCGCTGTTTATTTGCACTAATTCGATTGACGCAAGCAGCTAAGAATCTCAACGGGTTTGCCTCATCCTTGCCCTATCCTTTTATGTCAAGAACATTAATAATGATCCTGCATTGCATAATAACTAACATTTTCTGTGCTTGGCAAATTTTCAATTTGTTTTGATTGCTGTCAAATATACAAAATCAATAAAAACTGTTGATCAAAGTATAAATTGTACAATGGGCTACATAAAGTGTGTAGTTGCAACATCAACACTTAACACAATTCTTATTTGATAGAAATGGAATCAATTTCAAAATGTAACTGAGCAATTTCCAATTGCTTCGAATTCGATTTGAGGTGCACAATATTCAAATATTGGAATTGTATTTGATTGAAAATGTTTAGCCAATTCTGAATTGGTGGACGCATAGTAAAATCAAATTTGTATTACTTTCTTTCGTTCTTTTCATGCATATATATTCTTACTTAATTTGTGCTTACTTTGTCTTATTGTTGTTACTGATGTTCTTGTTGTAGTTGTAGTTGTAGTTGTTGCTGTATTCGTTAAACATTGGTGTACAATTTTGGCTACTTTAATTAGTTAGTTAGGGTTCGTTCCTTTTTTCATTTCCATTACTTATGTATACATACATGTATGTATGTAAGTATATAACCAAATACAGTTATTTCGCTATGTACGAGTATCTTTGCTATATTTATAGTTACTTGGATTTTGATGTTGTTGTTGTTGTTGCTGTCGCGATTGATGCTGTTGCCACGATGCAAAAGCCAAAATGTATAAAAACCAGAAAACAAATGCAAGTTTTTCTTTTTGCTTTTCAGACTGTATATGTGTGTGTGTGTGTGTGTGTGCGTGTATGTTTGTGAGTACTGTTTTTTTTTTTTTTTTTGTCCTTACGGGACTTACAAGACAGGTCTCGCCACATTCGGTTTAGCCGTCGTGGATGCAATCTCCGACAGCTTGATGTCAATGGGCACGCGAGTGTCGTAGAGCGTGGGAGCCTGCAGGATAATGCCAGCGGTGCCCACAACGACAGCTATTGTGAATATCCAGAGGAAGAGTCGATCCAGCACCATGGCAACGTACTTCCAGTCCTCTTTGACCTGTTCAAAAACATTCAAATTAATCAATTGCAGCTAAATAACAATGCCAAACATTTTAATGAATGCGATAAGTGAGTAATCTACTTGATATGAATATTTGCATCATTCGAAACATTAAACCCATCAAATTGTTGATTTCTTCAGTACTCGAATAATAATTATGATTTGTATTATTCAATAAAAGCTTCTTCCAATCCTGGTTTGCGATATTCCTCCAAAACTTCTTCACGATATGATTGTTACCTTCATTTTTTCACATTGTAGTTGGACATAGTTGATTGCGGAATTCTCTTATATCAGTATAGTACCAACTGGTTACAGGTGGTGGTTGGCAAGAAAAATTTCAACATGGGAAAAATATATCGTATAGCTTGGTTGGCTTCAAGGTAGCCTATCTTTCTTCTTATGACCTGATCCCATTTTAAATAGGCTGAAAGAATGTTTGGAATATTCAGTATGAATAAAATGAAGTCCCGCCGTAATCATTTATTTGAGTATGTGACATTTTATTGTAACAAACCTGATCTAATTGACTACATATTTTTGTTGGAGAGAAGTTTCCCCGCGTCAGGGAATGCCTGGATAAGAAAAATAAAACCCAAGTACCACCGTCGTCGTGTACTCTAGGAAAGTTTATTCGGGACTAAATCAGTTGCTTAACATAATTAGTAATTAATGAGGGACTTAACATATGTAGGGATGCACGGTTGCATTGAATGTAAATCAACATAATTTTCAACAATTTATTTTTTAAATTAATTAATTGACAAATTAATTGATGACGCATTTGACTAAATAAATTGCAAATCAATAGCTTAATGTGCAACAATTTATTCGCATTAGTTCCAATGAGGCATTAATGAATTGACATTAGACATTAAATATATCTCAATCTGATAAATATGTTGTATGAGTAAAGATGATTCCAACTTAGTTTAGTCTATTTACTAACAGTGAGACGCTGTCTGGACCTCCATTCCATTCAGTTGTACTTCATGTATTCACCGTCACATTCCTGTGGCAACCTTTACCCCACCCCACCAATCCCGCAGACTTTCATGTCGCATTCACACGATTTGTACTCAATGTAAATGCCAGCACATTGCCATTGTTAACTGTTCTATTATGTTCTATGGCTGATGTTCTTCCCGCATATCTCAGTACTTGCGGCTTGTCGTGTTGTGTCCTGTGTCCTGAGTGCTGCTTCCTGTGTGCGGTGTATTGTGTGTGTGTGTGTGTGTGTGTGTGTGTGTGCTGTGTGGCATAGTCAAGCCCAGCATGACATTTCAATAATGATTGAATGTGTGCATAATTTTAATAAAATACTTTTATTGGCATTTGTGCCGCCACAATACATGCATTATGTCATGGCAACCTACTCACACAAGGACAGCACAGGACAGGACGTGGCGTGTTCATAAGGCGCATGAAAAGTCATTAAAACTTTTGACGGTAGTCTAGTCTCGTCTCTACTCTCTGCTATGCAGTGTAGTTGAAGCGAAGGATATGGACAACGACCATGCCACATGCATGTTGAAAGGTCGACGAAAAGGCCAAGGCTAGACTGTGTGGACAATATTATCAGTAACATCATTATCTACATACATCATTATCTTCGAAGAAACGGTAAATGCTAACGGCAGCTCATTTGTCCCGGCATTGTCCGGGTGTCCTCGATGTCCTCAATGTCCTCGGTGTCATCGCCTCTCCCATCGATTATTGGCATGTACAAGCAGAGACTGCTCCCTAATTTATTGCTACCGCCAACGTTGGTCTATTGACATTATACGCCCAATTTTGTAGGCCATGCAGGCCCCCAGGCAACACCCCTATATCCCTGATCCCAAGTGCCGACCCGCCTGCTCCCATTGACAGCCCTGCTCCCTCAGGCTGCGAGCTGCTTGAGACTTAGGCTAAGCTGCGCCAAATGCTAAGCAGCTTTCGGCTTTGCCAGACGACCTACTTTAACCTGATTGCCGCCTGCTACATTGAAAGAAATTATGCATGACCATGACCGGATCGATAATGTTATATTGATAGGAAACAATACAAAGGGAACAATTACCAAAAATATTATCTGAAGCTTACGAATCGGCTGGCAATATATGAATATTACTTTTTTTTTTTTTAAGAAATATATTTAAAATTACATTTGCAACGTTTACAGATATCTGGAGAACACACCATGACCAATGAAATGTTATCGAAATTGAAGTTTTGACCAGTACAATTTGAATAATTGATATGAGCATAAGTTTGAAAGTCTCATATCGATAATTCCCAATTATGTGCATAAATTTCTGTCTAATATAGAGGACAATAGATATCGTGCGTAACCCAGGAACTACAGTTCAGAACCACTCTGTACAGTATTTGGCCCATTCATGAAAAGCGGGGTACGCACCTGGGTACGCACTGATTCTTGCAATCAGTAATCGACTTTTTAGCTATTAAAAAAAAACAGTTGAAGAGTATTGATAAATGTATGACGGAAACTTAATTTGGGGGTGTGCATAACTTACATACCAAAGGTCGCGGCTGTTGACGCTAATGCAGAATAGGTTCGTGCATGCTTCCATTGGCAGTATGTGCTGAGCACGTGTTGTGGCTGGCAATAGTGTCGGCCAGCATCAGTACTGTTGGCGCCCTGATATACTACCAAATGTGAGAGCCAACAATGCAAAACGGTCAACCAGTCAGAGTCACTGGTCGGGTCGTTGATGTACTTGAAAGTTACATCCAGACTTGACTTTTTACATTCAGCACGTAAGCTGCCCCAAAGGAATGCGGACCCCCACCAAGAGCACTGGGCAGCGGCAAGACAAGTGCTGAGATATCGCAAGACGACATCTTCAATGGGCATAATATTTGCAAATACTGGCAATCCTATTAAAGGCTACGTTGATGCAAATTGTGGTGGAAATAAAGCAGATCTAAAGTCGTTCATCGTCGTGGATACGCGTTCGTTCTTGGAGGTAGGGCATTCTGATAGGAAAGCAGCAGCAATCTTCAGTAGCACTAAGTAGTACTGAAGCCGAATGGGAATTTGGGCATATCTGAAGCAGCTAAAGAGAGAGAACTTGGCTAACAATCTTGTTTACCATGCAAGAAGCAAGCAAATAGATAAACGCTTTCACTTCGTGGGCGAATTTTTAGTAAGCTTGTGATTCGAAATATTGTCCAACGAATTAATTGATGGCAGATGTCTTAATTCAGACTTGGAGCAAGTAAATAATAATGTGCATTGAGATTTCAATTTCAATTCAAGATTCAATTTTCTTCTTTTTTTTTTTTTTTTAAATTTTAGAAACCAACTTGACCTTTTGTCGTGCTTGCGATTCTCTGCGAATAGCGCGCAAAAAACAAAAGTTGAGTCAATCAACTCAAAGCCAAGCGATTTGTTCGATATTTTTATTTGTGAGTCAAATTATTGTTGGATTGTTAATGATAATAATGAAAGCAACGGAACTCAAAATGCACCAATAAACCAAAGTGAAAAAAACTAGAAACAAACGCTTCTTCGGCTTCAGCAGCAAGTTCAAGTATCAATTTTAAAGAAGCTGCAAATCAAACTCAAACTGGAAGAAGAGTTGCGCATGTAAATCGAATTGAGCCGGTTTTTGGCAGCGTATCTCATGCAGCTGCTTGAAGCCAGTTAGCTTTGACCCAGTGAACCAAGCAAGCCCGATGCTTGACCGGTCACGCTGACATTTATGATTGAATTCGGGACGGCGCGAACGCCATTCCCGGCTACCACAAATCACACGCACGAGTTATTCACATTAGGAATAATCGCAGAGGTCAACTCAGCCGTAAGTGCAATGGCCAAACCTCGCTCCGGAGGAACCGCCTTCGTGATCACGGCTAACCTCTACGCCAGGTAAGTACATATATAAAAAATATATCAAATATCAATCCAACATTCCGATAACCTATTACTAATATTAACTGCCACCTCTATGTTTAGGAAACATATTGAATAAACTATCTTCTTTGTCTGTCCGCCAAACGTAAAGCATCACTTTGCCAACTTTGCTACAAATCCCAACATGTGTCTTTTGCGATTGAATGCGTAACTCACCCGTGTGCTCTCCTCCTCCTTGCGCGTCTGATCCGCAATGTACGTGACGCCGTCCATGGCTTTGTGGAGCTCCGGGCAGGTGTGCCAGCGCTGGCGGACATTGCCACGCCCCGAACAGCAATGGGGGCCGCCCTCGCGCTGGCAGGCGGGCAGTATATCACAGGCCGGCGGTGGTGGTGGCGGTGGCGTTGCACCACCCGCTGCTGCAGCAGACGCAGCCACTGCTGCAGCCGCTGCTGAGGTGCTTGCGCCCGAAGCCGATGCTGATACGGCTGCAGATGCCGCAGCGGCGGCAGATGTGGTGGGTCGATGCATAGGCAGGAGCTCCGAGGATTGGCAGGCGGCGCCGGCGCCCATGCCCTGGTGTTGAATCTGTATGCCGCTGCAGCAGGAATCGGCCAGCGTTGAGGCGGTGGCCACCGAATTGACCGTCGTCGTGGACTTTATCACATTGGAATTGTGGTTACCGCCCAGGCCCAGGTCGCAGGTGGTCGTTGAGGCATGCGCCTGATGCGCATGCACCGGCAGTGGCGAGAAGTTTGCCGAGCAGCTCGACTGCTGCCGATACAGATGATAACTGCCTGCCTGACTCGCCTGATGTGCCAGCGTCGAGGTGGAGCTACTTTTGCCAGCCCCACTCCCACCGCCACCTCCACCATAACCTCCGCCCGCACTGTAGTGATGATGACCGGCACCATTCTGCGCCGTCTGACTCGAGGTTGAGGTCATCTGCCGGAACTTGGTCGGCGTCAGTGGATGATCCAACAGAGAGCCGCCCGTCTGCTGGTACTGATTGTGATACTGTGCATCGATGAGTGAGGACGTTGTCGAGGTCTGTTGATGTACTGTCGAGATGGTCGGCGGATACAGCGAGCTCAAGTGCCCAGTGATCGTTGATGCACCACCCCCAACCCCACCCATTCCCATGCCTATGCCACCAACAGTGCCCAGATCGTCCATCAAGTTCATGGCCTGGACTCGATGCTGTAGATGTGGCGAGGTGCTGCGCGACGTCGTCTTGGGGCTGTGATGCATGCTGCAAATGAAAAAATTAAAAATTTGAAAGTTTTTCATTTTAGAAATATGTTTAAAATATAAGAAAACAAATTTATAAATTTAGAATAGCATCCCCTAAATCGACAATTACACAATTACAAAAATATTGTGTTTATTTAAAGAAATTGTAAAACTATTTTATATTATTATGAAATGCATTTTTCAACATGTGAGAACGTTGCATTCGAACTGAACCGACTGCGAAATACTCTCTCGAAAGTAAAATCATCTGATGACAATCTCTGAATTTTTGAAGGGTGTTATTTGATGACTTTGGATTTAAACTTATGCGAGATATATGGTTTCTTCGATTTACACTTTCTGAAACATCGGCCTTGGCGATTATGGGCGCAGGTGTGGGCATGGCCATAACTATTTGTTATCGGTTCCTAAAGGCGGTCACTAGTAATATACCTACAATTTGGATAATTTAACAGCTGTAACTCAAAATGTGGAAGATATATGGCCATTTCAAATTTTAAGGACATTGCCAGCAACCTACCAACCTAGCTTTCAAATTGTGGGAGATATGTCGCTTTACCGATTTACAATGATCGATTTGATCGATTTCTTAGCAGTCCACTCACTTTGTTTGACGCGGGCATAAGCAAGTGTGTGTACCAAATTTCAAGTCTGTCTCTCTAAGGATGTCGAAAACAAAGCGTTCATACAGAAGGACAGACAGCATGACGGACATTGCACATAACCAATATAGTATACAAAGAATCATTTCTAAAATTAAGAAAATGCTGATGAAATTGGCTCTCTTTATTATAATAAAATATAAAGCTGCTTTTAATTTTGGGACTGCGTAGGTCTCCCTAACTGGGAATAAAGGGTGTCAGGTCGGATTCCCCGCAAAATACAAAAAAACGCATGCTTCATAATAATAATAATATAATAATATTAATAATAATAATAGTAATAATAATAATAATAATAAAAACATATAAGGGAAAAAACTTTCCGCAAAACCTGAGACGAATTTAAATGTCTTAGGGGGAGCATTTTATTCGGAGTGTGTAAGTGTGTATGCGACTGCAAATCATAGCCAATGACAAACTTATTTTGTTGTTTGTTGCACTTACCGGGACAGGGCGACGGGTGGAGGCAGCGGTGGTATTTGATCCCTCAGCTCGAGACCATTACAGGTGCGCACCATGAGACGGCGTGATGACTTGCTGCAGACCAAAATATCAAATGGCAAAGGATATGGATGAGTAAGTGCTTTAGAATGTCTGGTATGTATGTGTATATACAGTGTCTCACAGCTTATTCCGATCAGTGTCAAAGAAAAAAAGTAATTGCCTGCCATAAACTAATCATTCTTTATTTTTCAAAAATTCCAAAGACCGATGGTAGGTACATGTATTAACCACCAAAATTAATATATGACCCCAATACACTGGGGTTTCCCCACCTGCTAGGTAGAGTTATGTAAAAAAGTACCCTATTTCGAGGGGACATTTTTTTGGATCAGTCTAAATAAAATAATATATTTTGAGTATAAAAACATAAATAAGGATGTTAATACTTAGTATGATATCCTTTGGCCTTAAGAACATCCCTTAACCTAATATTCATGGAAGATACCAGCTTCCTGGTAGCTTCTGGGCTGATTCTGCTCCACTCATCCCGCAGAGCATTTTTGAGGTCTTCTTTGCTGGATATGCTGTGCTTCCGGATGTTATTTTCCAGCAGAGCCCACAAATTCTCAATAACATTTAAATCTGGCGACTGGGCCGGCGGAATTATCATGTGGGGGCAGTTCCTCATGAGCCAGGACTGTACTATCTTGGCCTTATGCTTGGGATCGTTGTCCTGGTAGAACCGGAAAGTATCTCGGATTCCTAGCTTCTCGGCACTTTGGAGTAAATTTTTCTTTAGTATGTTGAAGTACACATTCTTGTCCATTGTTGTTTCAAAAATCACAAAATTCCCGAATCCGGCTGCCGAGATACATACCCATGCAATGTCACTTCCTCCACAATGCTTGACTGTTGCCTTTACGCGTTTGGGATTCAGGTCAGTATTGGACTGTCGCCACACATAATTCCGTCCGTCCGAGTCAAAAACGGTTAATTTGGACTCATATGCAAATATGACTGTGTTCCAGATCTCCAAATCCATGTCCAAGTGGTTTTTGGCGAACGTCATCCAAGTCCCTCTATTTTGTACGCTTATAAAGATATTTTTTCGTGGTACTCGGGCATTAAAGTCATGTTTGCGCAGAAAACCTGCGCACAGTTTCCACACAGCACTTTTTCCCCATTTCATCCTCCACCTGTTGAGCCACTTTTGGAGCCGATAGCTTGGGATTTCCCTTTATTTTCCTGGTGATCCTTCGCTCCTCCTCTTCGGTGAAAATCTTGTTTGGTGCAATCCTCAATCCGATTTGCGTCGACGAAGCGCCGAATGATGTTATACACAGTTGAGTAACTCAGATTGACCATTTCAGCTATTTGGAGATGTGAATATCCGTTTTTGTGGTGTTCCAGGATGAGTTTCCGTTGAGAAATGGTAGTCTGTTTGTCCATAGTCCTTGTTGGCTTATTGCACCCAAGATGCAGGATAAAACTAAACTGACTACGAAGGATTGGTCTATTTATACCGGAAATACTCAACTTTAGGTAAAAAATCCGGGTTTTATGGCACCCAGGTGTCCACAATGTACCTGGTCGAAATAAAATTTCCCCTCAAAATAGGGTACTTTTTTACATAACTCTACCTAGCAGGTGGGGAAACCCCAGTGTATTGGGGTCATATATTAATTTTGGTGGTTAATACATGTACCTACCATCGGTCTTTGGAATTTCTGAAAAATAATGAATGATTAGTTTATGGCAGGCAATTACTTTTTTTCTTTGACACTGATCGGAATAAGCTGTGAGACACTGTATATATATATATGTTTATATATTGGGACATACATCATCTCGCTGATCGGATAGAGCGGGCGACGCATCACCAAAAAGCGCGGCAGCTGATTGATGAACACCGTGCGCACCCATGGAGCCATCGTGTGCGTTTGCGGTGACCGGAAATGGATATTCAGTACCAAAACTGTAACACAGATGCTGCAAAAGGAGGCAAGTTATTAAAGATTTTCAGAGGCGGAGAGAGTATGGAGTAAGCGTTGTCTGAGTCCCTTAGTCTGGCTAATTAACTTGTGACGTCTAATTAGCTGCTGCCCCAGACGGAGGCGCAAATGGAGACGATGGTGGTTCTAGGCTGAGTGTTAGAGTTCGGTGTTGTTGGTGGTTTGGTCATTGCCTTATTTACATCATTAGTGGTCCAAGTCTGAGACGGAGTCTTGTTGCGCCAAACCATCATGGCCATTGTTCTCGACCTGAGCAGCAAGTAATGTGCTCCATGTGCAAGAGAGAGAGAGAGGGAGAAAGCGGGAGATGGAGAGGGAGAGAGAGAGGGGGATACAGCCTCGCCTTTTGTTTACCAACAATTAGACGACCATTTGTGCGGCGAGCTGGGCATGGCAAATGACTGCAAATTGCCTGGGCATTTTTGAGGTTGACTTGCGCTCAAGTCAAGTCGAAGCAAGACCAGTCGACTACCCCTTGCAGGTTAAATTAAATGGGGAGTGGCATACGGGCAGCTGGCCAAAATGAGCATCAGATTTAAAGAAACCCTAATCTACACTGAGCCGAGCCAGCGAGAATGCTCTATTCTAGCTAAATCCAATATACCCTGAATATCAGAACTAATCGAGCCATTTTAACTGTTCTTTTCAGAGCCCATATTACTAATTTTACAACGAAATTTCAAAATCAAGTTTATTATTATTATTATTTTAATTTTTTATTATATTTATTTATTTATTTATTTTAAGTGGAAATCATCTTCATCCGGAGTTGAATTAGAGTTCCCCAGGTCTTTAAACTGATGACAAAAAGTGCATCTGTCTTCTATCCCAGACGCCATAGAAACCACCAAAGACTGAAACATTTGAAGAAACACCTTCAGTCTGACTTAAAAATATAGCAATTGCAATTATGAAATTTGCTGCTGACTTATTCCTCAATTTGTGGGTTAAGCACCACCAATTACTGCACTATTTATCTGTTCGAAATACATGTCAATTTGTAAATCAAGATCTCAGTTATGTTTCAATATTGTCACCAATCTGCACTCATTCATCATAATAGTAGGATGCAAAAGAAAACTTTAAAACTTCACCGAATAAATGCAGAATAAAAATTGACCTCGTTGGGATTTTATTTTTTTGCATTCTTTTCCGTAACAGCAGCTGTCTCATAAGCAAGGGATACCCTGACAAACTTGGGGGGGGCAAAACATCCACCAGGATAGTCCAAGTTTATGTGTACCGTTATCAGTTGGCATGCAAATCGAAAGAGTGCGTGCCTGCCTTGGAATTTACATTCGTATTCGTATTCATATTCATATACACGTTCACTCACCTGAACGTATCCAGTATCATTGTGAAGAGCACAAATTTGCCGAGCAGCGGCACCACCAGCGACGTGGGCGGAATGATTTCCGCCAGCAGCAGGAAGAACACAGTGAGCGACAGTAGAATGGATATGCTTAACGAGACCTGCAATAGACAGACAAGCACCGAGAGCGGGAGCAGAGAAAGAGAGAGAGAGAGAGAGTGAGAGTAGGGGAATATAATTAATGATGTTTTAGTCAAGTTCATTTTGCAGCTTTTTGATGGGAAAGAATTTGGGAAATTGAGTTGAACGTGAGCGGAGAAGAGAGATGAACGTTAATGACAAGGGGTGGGGCCGATAGAAGTAAGTGGGAGAGTGGTGCGGTGGAGGATGTGTACAGACTGTGTGTGCCAACATAAAGAAGCGACAATTGTGAAAAGGACGCAATGAAGATGCTGATGATAAGGTTTATGTCAAAATATGAATTTGTTTGACTTTTACTTAATGTTGTGCATGTTGTGCTTGCCGAAATACATATATACAAACTTGTGTATACACATAGATATATATATATATATATATATATATATGCCTTCAATGCCTTCAATGCTATATGCCAAGTTCTTTCTTTTTAACAATCCAAATAAATCCAAATTCTTAAAAGTATTTCGTACACTTTAAGAATTAAACCTATATTGGCCTGCAAATCAAGTCAATTTGTGTTAATTTTCATTGTCAAACCAAAAACTTTTACTGGAACATTTTTAACCTTTCATAAGATCTATTTACTTACTTTTATTTATTGCCTATTTCGGACTATATGCTTAATCAATAAAGGCTTTTGTTTCCACAGCTTTTGTTTTCCATTAGAAATGTATAAATATGAAGAAAAACACTAAAACCATTAATTGCCAAAATGCAATTTGAATTCTGGACGAAGAAGAAGAAGCTTTTCCACTTGTTAAGCCTATTTATAAGCCAATTGACTTATTGGCATTGTTGTCCTTCTTCATGCATCTTAACTAAAATTTAGAAAAGCATTTTATTTGCGCAGCGAGTAAATTAACTTTTCATCAATTGCCAGTATATTGTTTGTATTTTGAAAATTTTTTAATCGAAGTCGAAACATATTCAAAATTGATTTGCATGTGTGTGTGTGCTTATGCATGTGTGTTGGTGTGTGTTTGCAATGTACGAAAACAACCACAAGATTAAGATGATAATGATGGTGTAGAGGAATACCTGTCAACAACAACAACATCAACAACAACAACAACAAGAACGGCAAGCAATATAAATAAACACACGGCATAACATACATGCATATACAGTGGCTCACAGTTCGAGTAGACCAGTGTCAAAGAAACAAGGTAATGGCCTGCCATAAGCTAATTATTTTTTATTTTTCAAAAATTCCAAAGACCGATGGTAGGTACATATATTAACCACCAAAATTAATATATGACCCCAATACACTGGGGTTTCCCCACCTGCTAGGTGGGATTAGGTAAATGTAGTCTACTTTTAGGGGCAATTTTATTTGGACCAGTCTAAATAAAATAATATATTTGGCGTATAAAAACTTAAATAAGGATGTAAATACTTAGTATAATATCCTTTAGCCTTAACAACTTCCCTTAACCTATTATTCATGGAAGATACCAACTTCCTGGTAGCTTCTGGGCTGATTTTGCTCCATTCATCTCGCAGAGCATTTTTGAGGTCTTCTTTGCTGGATATGCTGTGCTCCCGGATGTTATTTTCCAGCAGAGCCCACAAATTCTCAATAACATTTAAATCTGGAGACTGGGCCGGCGGAATTATCATGTGGGGGCAGTTCCTCATGAGCCAGGACTGTACTATCTTGGCCTTATGCTTGGGATCGTTGTCCTGGTATGTCGGATTCCTAGCTTCTCGGCACTTTGGAGTAAATTTTCTTTTAGTATGTTGAGGTTCACATTCTTGTCCATTTTTGTTTCAATAAACACCAAATTTCCGACTCCAGCTGCCGAGATACATGCCCATACCATGTCACTTTCTCCACCATGCTTGACTGTTGCCTTTACGTGTTTGGGATTCAGGTCAGTATTGGACTGTCGCCATGCATAATTCCGTCCGTCCGAGCCAAAAATGTTGAATTTGGACTCATCTGCAAATATGACTGTGTTCCAGAACTCCAAATCCTTGTCCAAGTGGTTTTTGGCGAACGTAATCCAAGTCCCTTTATTTTTTTCGATTATAAAAGGATTCTTCCGTGGTACTCGGGCATTAAAGTCATGTTTGCGCAGAAACCTGCACACAGTTTCCACACAGCACTTTTTCCCCATTTCATCCTGCACCTGTTGAGTCAGTTTTGGAACCGATAGCTTAGAATTTTGGCTTATTTTCCTGATGATCCTTCGCTCCTCCTCTTCGGTGAAAATCTTGTTTGGTGCCATTCTGCCCTTGCCCTCTATCCGGTTTTCGTCGACGAAGAGTCAAATGATGTAGAACACAGTTGAGTTGCTCAGATTGACCATTTCAGCTATTTGGCGATGTGAATATCCGTTTTTGTGGTGTTCCAGGATTAGTTTCCGTTGTGCAATGGTAGTCTGTTTGTCCATAGTCCTTGTTGGCTTATTGCACCCAAGATGCAGGATATAACTAAACTGACTACGAAGGATTGGTCTATTTATACCGAAAATACTCAACTTTAGGTAAAAAATCCGGGTTTTATGACACCCAGGTGTTCACAATGTACCTGGTCCAAATAAAACTGCCCCTAAAAGTAGGCAGGTGGGGAAACCCCAGATTATTGGGGTCATATATTAATTTTGGTGGTTAATATATGTACCTACCATCCGTCTTTGGAATTTTTGAAAAATAATAAATAATTAGCTTATGGCAGGCCATTACCTTGTTTCTTTGACACTGGTCTACTCGAACTGTGAGCCACTGTATATACATACATATGTATATAGAAATGCATATATACACATATTGCGGTGTGAAGCACATAAAAAAATGGCATACTTCCAAGCTCGCCCAATAAAGCAAAGTCAATATAATTTGTGTGTGAGCGAGTGAGAGAGTGAATGTGAGTGAGCTGCAGTTAGCGGATGCCAAGTTGTACGATTAACTGCTAAGCACAGCTGGCTCAGTTGAAGGTCAGGACAGGTGCGCTCAGCTGATTGCCAGCCCCTCTGTTTCCCACCCTCTTCCACGTTTTATCTAAGCTGCTTGTAATGAAGTGTGTGCAAAAAGTAATTAAATGTCGAAAATGAGACGGGCTATTTGAGTTCTTCTTCAGCTGCTTTTGTATGTGTGTAATTGTGTGTGTGTTCACAGAGGAACACAATCTCAAAATGAGTCTCTCATTGTCTGTGTGTGTGTGCCATAAATTGTCTAATAATTTTATGATAATTAGCCTTAGTGCCGTAAAACGATTAATGCGACTGACTAATTAAGCTTTTGACATGCAACATGAGGTAAAGTCAAGCTCAAGTAGAAAGCATATACGTCTCTCCAGCCCCTAATTATTTATGAAAATATATTAATGTGGATGTATGTGTGAACATGAAGGTGTAGTGCATTTCCACGCCTGTCGCATCAGGCAAGCAGCCGTGGGGCAAATGACCCTTGCAAAATGTAACTGTTTCAAGAATATTCAAAAATGATAATGGCCACTGCCGCCACACAGTGCCTGCCACAGTTCACAGTACTATACTGGCTCGGCTTGACTCGCTACTTAATATTGGACACGAATGCTGTCCGGCAATTGAATGAATGGAGTGCGTTGTGCCACATATGCATGTAAATTGCCAATTGAAATTCCGATTCGAAATTCGTTGCAGATGCCGATGCCGATAGGGGATGCGGACCCCGTTACGTGCAAGAGCTAGTTATATTTTTTTCAAACTTCACTCGCTGGTATGATAAGGAATGGACACAATTTATCCACCACCACCACCACCACCACCACCAGTAGCACATTCCGGGACAATGCGACTGCTGTTGCTCAGCGCTCAATATCGTTGACTGCTCTTAGGCGTAAATATTTGTGCGGCCTCTCTGTGGGTATGTGTGTGATATATCCAGCTGACCATTTAGCCATCTGTCTGTTGTGTGTGTGTGTTTGACCATAAAAGGAACAAAAGTATAGTACAGACACGCAGCACGACCGGATGGCCTCGTAAAATAAAAGCACAATGAATTGTTTATTCGAGTGTACCCAAACTCTGGCACTTTATGATCCTGAGTTTCCATTCTACACTTAGTCGTTCTCTTTAACATATGCTTATTCATCAACCTGTTATCGCTTATCCATTCAATTCATCATTTTAATCGAGCCATACTTCCTTCCTTTATCTTCATCACTCAGTTAGCTTGCTGCTTACTATTTCTAATCAATCAGTTAAGAATATCAGGACTGGATAAATATCTTTAGAGATTAGAGATTGTTTTCAATGTGCATGGACTTTGATTAATTGCTTATAATAATACCTATCTGTAAGCTAAATTTGTACTCTTTATCTGATTCCCTTTGTTGTTAATTACCTTATTTTTAGTCATGTTTTTCGTGCAGCTACTCCCGTAGTATATAAAAGGCTTGTCCAATTTTCTCTTCTTACTCCAACGAGTGTTGTTGTTTAAGCTATCAGCTTTTTGATAGCTTTAGTTCCAACAAAAGATGATTTGCATTTCGTTATATATATGAAGGCTTAATGCCAAGCTAATCCTTTCCACAACAAGAGTAGCTAAACTGATCAATAAGCGAAATGAAGGTTTGAAGCCACCGCTAAACCTTCTCAATATCGAGAGTAACTAATGAACATAATCGATCAGCTTGAGTTATGCTAAAACAACAAATTGGCTGCAGCAGCCGGCCGATCAGCGAACGCACTTTATCGAGAAGGAGAGCGCTGCACCAGGAGAGCGCTGTGCCATGAGAGCGCTGCTAACGCCAGCTGTTACAGCTCAAACTGAACTTAACATAGTGTGGCTATGTAATTAAGACTAACAATAAGCAATTTATGTTAAGCCACACAGGGCTCCAAATTCAAGTGTGTTAACAATTCGGTGTCATTCAAAGTTCTTTGCTGCTGCCGCCAACAGTTTTTTTTAATCGCTCTTATTAATTCAACGAGTGTTGCTCTACATGCTCTTTAAATGTTGATAGTTTGCGCTTGATTCCTTTGCCTAGCCAACGAATTCTTTTGTATATTTTAAACGCTCCTCTTCAATTTATCAATGAGTGCCACTTCCCGCGCGTTTACAATAGCAACGAGAGCAGCTTTCTGAGACTTATTTGCATATTATGTTAAAGAGTTGCAGTTCCATTGGAGAGTTGACTGGCTCTTTAATTATTGAAATGGCATAATTTCTATATGCGGATTCGCAAGAGAATTGCTTTATCCGGCAATAGGTACGGCACTGCCAAATGCACGGTTTGCATCGTCTATATTTATTACACAAATTATGCATAATGGACGCTACCAACGTTGATGTTGACGTCGACGTCGACGTCCATTGAGATTCATAAAACCACGCGCAAATACATACATAGTAAAAATTATTTTTGCGTTTTATTTATTTTGAAAATTGGTCGTAATTTATTCATTGGTCTCAGCATCATGTAAATATTTATATATATGCATTATGCCGCTTTTTTTAAAATTATTTCTTGTTCCATTTGTTTCATTTTTATTTTTAGCCGTTTTTCGGCCACTTTGGCCGTAGTGGCAGCTGAGAAACGCCCAGAACAAACCACAAATCGCGCACGTTTTTTAACGCTGGCTATTAATTTGCGTCACTTTCTTTATGTGTGTGTGCCTGTGTGCTCATATCTGTCCACATTAAATTTAATACATCACGTTAATTTTATTTGTTGAACGTTAAATGGCGGCAAATAGTGAAAAGAAAGAAAATCACGAAATGCATTTTCATTTTCATTTAAGTCTGAAATCATTTTTTTAAAACTGCCATTGAAATGGTGGCTGGGAAAATAATGTATAGGGTGAGCAATAAATTATGGCAATTGCAGTGGATAGGAAACAACAACTAAATAGCAAGCAAATAAAAAGAGACATTTGAATGTTGATGCATTAGTTGGGAGTCAATTGTAGGTCAGTGATGGTAGATGAAAAAAGGGAGTTCGAATGATTCTGAACATTACTCACCTTTTCACCGCTGTCCGATGGCAGGTAGAAGACCAATATGGTTAAAAAACTGATGCCCATGCAGGGTATGATCAGGTTGACCGTGTAGAAGAGCGTCTTTCGTCTCATTGTGATGTTGAATGTTATGTCCAGATATGGCTCATCACAACACGTGTAGAATTTCTCATTGCTACAGAAGATACAGAAAACAACAGAAACATGAATCGGCTAGAGTATGTGTGAGTAGCACGTATATGCTTATTTAATATGGGTTTTTGTTGCAGCCTCGCAGACACCACACATCCGTAGCGCCAACATATATATTATGTGTGTGTATCTGTGTGTTTGTTTGTGTCTGGGCAAGTCCATAATTCATCAGCGCCACAATAAATATTGAAAAATACTCAACATAATATTTGATTTGCCAACTTGACCGTCAAACTGCGACTCAAGCCTGATTAAAGCCACAGTCGGGCGTAACCTACCGCGAAATACTTCGATACCATAAGTAATTCCAGCGGATAACAAGTAGCAAAGAACAGGGTGGGTGTAGCCAAGAAATACTGTCCAAGTTTTCTTTTCCAGTTGCGGTAGATATAAGCTAGTAACCTTCCTTCGAAGTTTGGTAACTGTAGTTCTTAAATTATGGGAGATAAGGGATCTTGGAATTTTTGGGGGCGGGAGTGGACGTGGCCAAAAAAATTATGGAGAAGGTTCCTAGGAACTTTCTTTCCAAAAATTGGAAACAGTAGCTATTTAATTGCGGGAGATAAGGTCTTTTATCGTTATGGGAGGAGTGAGCGTGGTCCAAAATGTTTTCCGCATATTTGAAGGGTGTTACTAGCAATGTACCCTTTAAATTTGGTGGATATGTAGTCTTATCGATTTACACTAACAGATTTATCAGTTTAGGGAGGCGGATTGGGCGTGGCTATCCAATTTCAGATCGATCTCTTAGGGGAGTTGCCAGTAACATACTTTTAAAATTTTGGTGACTCTAGCTTACAATTTGTAGAAGCTATGAGTATTTTAGGTTTCTAGGGTCGGAGATCGTGGGCGAGTGAAGGCGTGGTCTGAAAATGTATATGTCGATCTTTAGAGGAGGCTACCAGCAAGTAACCTTCCAAGTTTGGTTACTCTGTTTTCAAAACTGTGGGAGATATGCGTGCTTATCGATTTACACTTTCCGAAATATCGGAATCGGCGAATATGGAAGCAGGTGTGGACGTGGCCAGAGCGGGGAGCCTTGGGGCAGCGGAGGTGGGCGTAGCATATTCCGATCTTTGAAGTACATCGCTAGCGACATACCAACCAAATTTTTCAATTTGCGAATATCGATTTCATCGATTTCCAAGCCTCCTAGTGGACGTAAGGCTCAAATTTTAACACTTTGTCTGACGCGGGCAGAGACCAGTTTACATATGTGCCAAGTTTCAAGGCTCTATCTCGAAGGGTGTCGAAAAGAGTTGCGTTCATACAGACGGACAGAGAGCATGGCGGAACGGACATTGTAGAAAACTAATATACCATGATACCTTCGGTATCAAAGTATAACAAACAAAAGGAAATCCCAATTTAAAATTTAATACTCAGCCCGTATAAATGAGTGTCGTTGGCTAATGAACTTGACAGTTGGCGGCATAAGAGTCGCGATGTGTCCCAGTCGTCTAAATAATTTAAAAGTTAATAATCTTTGACTGCCAGCGTAACATGAAAATAATAAGCAACAAAATATAAAGTGAAAGGCAAATACAAAACAAAAACAGAATGCAAACAAATTTTGTAAATTAAGTCAAGAACTTTTTGGCGACCGCACTTGACAAAAAGGAGAAATGAAAAATAAACGCCTGGCAGCTAAGGAACACCAGTTCCAAAGGCAAAGGGTTGGCTGGGTTTGCCCTGCCCTGGACTGTTGTGGCCGAGGCAAGGACTGCCATCAATTTTTCTTTTTTTTTTGCCATCAATAATTCTTAGCGGCTAGCGGCTTCATTTTGAATAAGAAAATATATTGTAAATAAATAATAAGCAACAAAAAAAAGGGGAAGCAGTCGGTTGAATGTCGACAGTGCTACTGCCAGGGCAAATAACTGCTTCTGCCATTTGATTTTCCAACCAACATGCACACACACACACATACATATATGAAGTATGTGGCAATATACAGCACAACTGAGTTTAGCAGCGGGTCCGTAATGATGGGGATGAAACAGTCGGAAGATGGTTCGACAGATGCTTTAGTGCCCAAGCAAAACTGAGCGTGCAAAAATAAGACGATTAGGATATGTCTAGAAATGCTTTTGGACAGTGACCCAGTTCAGTGAGGGGCAGTTTGCTTTATTTTGCCAATAGATATAACAAAATTATAATATCACATGCAAACTTGAAATGACAGTTATTATATCAACCGTAGAGATTCGACTAAGCCAGGTAAGCAGGCAACAACAGGAAGGGCAAGGACTGATTATGATCTGGGATGAGAGATGGATTATTGCTAGATAATCACGCCCAGAAGTGTAAGAAAAGTAAGTCACGTAAGTCATGGGGCCCACTGGAGTGGGGCCGTAGATGAGTTGTGGAAGTGACGTATATATTTGCATGTCCTAAAATGGAATATTTAAACAACTCAAAATCTATTTTTGTTGGCTTTTTTCTCTTATATTTATTTGTAGTATCTATGAAAGCAATGCTCAAAAGTAAGTCATGGGCCCAACTAGAGAGGGCTCTTAGATGAGTAGTAGAAGTGCCGTTTATATTTGTATACCTAAATCTATCTATCTATCTATCAGTAAATCAACAAATCAAGCTATACTGTGTAGCTGGGAATATAACTTATAACTTATATTTATTTTTTTTAATGGGCTACCAAATTATATAGCCATTGGGTTCTCGGCGACCAATTGAAGTTCTTACCAGCTACCATGAAGTTTGACAGGATACTGAGATGCGTCGTAGAATGAAAAAAAAAAAAATTAATAAGCACAAGAAATTAGGTGGCTTGCGTCGGCTTTACTCAATGAGCTGGACATCTTTATTTCGAGCTCACTAACCAACACTACTTTTTTACTTGCTACCCTCTACGCTCGCCTCTCTCCCTACTTGCAACTTACTTTGCTGTGTCTTGCACAGACAACTTGGAAAACTCTTAAGCTTCAAAGCATCGACATGACACATTTTTGCTTTGGCATTTTCATTTTACGTGAGCTATGTACGCATGTATTTGTGTGTTGTGCGTGTTTTTGTGCCTTTGTGCAAAGGTTAGTGTAATAAGCTCTGTTACGGCTAAGTTAGTTGGTTAGCTGGGCTGCTGAGAAAAACAAACAATAAATCATAAAATAGGCAAAGGCCACAAGGCAGCAATTCCAACCGAAAGGAATTCCCTGAGGGCTTATGTTAATGGTGGGGGAAGGAGGGGGGAGGGGGGTAGCCGTGGTGTTGCGGATTGAGTGTATGTTGTGTTAAAGGTGGAGTGGCAGCTAAAGTCGCACACACACGAGGCCCAATGCGAACGCGTGTCTGGGCACGTCTGGACACGTTGTCGCCGTCGATGCTGAAGACGGTGGCGCCACGTAGGCAACATCAACAGCAACGGCAATCGCAATGGCACCACCAATAGCAACAGCAACGGCAACAGCAACAATCAAGCTACAAAAAATAACAAATAGAATTGCTGGTGTAACAAGAAGCAAACAGCAGCAATTCATCAATGCCTTGGACGACGCGTCGTATGCGAAATGAAAACAGACCAAAATCAAATGAAAATGAAAATGAAAATGACCAGCATAAAAATAAAGAGAAATTGAACAGAAACTCAAACTACAGATTCGACCCAAGATTTTGTCTAGAGAATTGGGCACAAAAGCAAAACAAAACAAACAGTTGGCGAAATGCACGCGAAATGGTTGTCGAGAACACATAACTCAAAACTGACGCGGCACGAACCTAAAGCAGTTGAGCTAAGCGTATGTTGACGGTGGGGAGGAGCGAAGGGGGGTGCTGGAAGGTCGAAGATTCTGACTTTGATTCTGAGTGACCGAAATGGCTGAAATGCTGATTGGTGGCCGACATACACACACACACACAGTCACCGAACAAAACGCATAAATACTAAATGATTGTCAACATAAGAAAAAAGAAAAAAATAAATAAATAAATAAGAAAATAAGCAAAAAAAATGGAAGCGAAGCAGGGTGAGAGAAATGCCACACAAAATGACCGCAGAATGACGAGGGATGCAGGCGGCGACGCTTCAAAGGGAATCTGCGGCGACCCGTAGGCGCCAATTGCCACCTTGTAGCTCAGTAGGGGAGGAGGGGGTTATGGTCGGGGGAGGTTAGTGGTATGGCTCGAACGCTTGATTGATTTCTACAACTTTGTGCCAAGTTCAGTTCGCTTTTGAGTGTTTTTCTACACTGTACTCAAAATGTGCAAAACCGGGTACCAAGAACAAATGTTATGTACATACATATATAAATAAATAAAGCCTATTACCCAACGCACTTATAATTAATATGCATTAGTTACTATATGTTAGCTAAAGGGTATCTGCTAGTCTCAACTCACTTTTGACTAAAATACTCTAAAATACTCTCGACAAAGCGCAGAAATCAGTGCCTGGCAGTTAAAGAGAAGAACGAAAGGCGAAAGTTAATCTCGGCACATCGAATATCATACACCCTTGTGGATGGATAAATTAATGTCCACAATGGGTTTCATTATTGATTAGAAGAAAAGTACATGATTTACCAGATTCCGTTATATGTAGTCCCTGCAGAATGAATGAATGACTACTTTGGCTAGTACCATAATGGTAATAAAATCATCTAAAAGGGCATATAATGAGAGCAATGTATGTAATATAAATTTCATAACTGAACTTACGACAATAACTTGAAGATCTACGGAAATTAGTGTCATTTAAATTGGGATGGTTAAAACTAATTAGTCAAAAAGCAAACATTGTGGGGCGTTGCTTGGTCTTCGTTTGTTAAATACAGGCTATTTTTTTGATATTTTTTAAAATTTTTATTTTTGTTTATTGGATTACTTGAGAGCTTGCTAATGATGATGTTTTCGATGTGGAGCTGGATGGGAGGCAGCCTTCACCTGGCACCTTGTAATCAAGCCATCAAACTCGAGTAAAAGCGAAAGTAAAAGTACCAGAATCTGTTGATAAGTTTAACGAGTAGGCGAGGTGGCCTATGCTGCGTGATACAAGGGCTAAAGGGCAATCGTGTGCATGTGCGTGGCATGCTGATTTAGTGTGTTGTTACGCAGCGCACGACGCACTGCGGCAATTAGACAAACACTGCCGCAGGGGTTAGCAACACATCCGAAGGAAGGTAGTTCAACGAGTGGAGAAAAATGGCAATAAGATTGGGAGTACGAATGGAAGAGGGAATGGGAATGAATTGGGTATGAGAAAGGTCATGACAGCAAGGACAGGAATGTGTGTTGAGGCATTGGCATTTGGGATGCTTACAAGCAAGACGTTTAAGTTAAATTTGGCCAAAGACATGTGTAGAACAGTCTCAAATGCGCTGTGCTCAAGATAATAATAATAATAAAAATAATATTAATAATTATAATTTACATGGGAACCAATTTTTGTTTCGTTCTTTATACAAGTTATTAACGTTTGTGACAAACTTCAGGAACTTGGCTTTCGTACCACCAATGATATGAGCTTGCTTCTTTCGGTGATGTAAATATACAAGGATTAAGTATACGGATAGATGCGATCCGACTGTTATTTAAGACTACGGCTTTAGTTGATTGGTCATAGGTCAATGGAATAAGTCACATCTGTGAAATAGAGTAGTAGCCAATAAATAGATACAAAATTTGAATTGGACCTTGTTAAATTTGAGCTTTAAATGATGAGGAAAATACACAGAGATGACAAGCAAATTGTAAGTAAAATTAAAATTTGTAATTAAAGCTTCGAGTTCCCTTATGGACATTCAAAGGTATACAATATATACTCATAACATGGGCTTACAGGTAAAGGCTATAACCATTTAATGCGATTAGTTATTATTCTTATTGGGATATTTTCCTTCAAAAGTGAGTGTGAATATTAGGGAGTAAGGACGGAGAAACACAATTTATTATAGTATTTTAATAGTGAAGACTGTTTCTTTTGTCTTCAGTATCATATTACCATATAAATTGTGTTTCCTTATTAACAAAGGTATAATTTAAATATTAGCTAAATTCGTATCCTAGATACAATTTTAAGCAGAAAATAAAGAACGATACAGCTATGCTGACATTTAATGAAAAATAACTATGCAACTTTTCTGCATCACCATGTACAAGTTCTGGAAGAAGGATATTTTGTCGTTAGCCAGCAGCATAAGCACACAAATACTAAGGGCTTTTATCTAATAATAATAATATACACGTTTGACTTCTTGAACATGTGTTTCTTATTGGATGCTCTAGTATTCATAATAACTAACCTGACATGGCAAACGTACAACTTCGAAAGCGAAACAGCAACAAAAATATCAAAGCATGGCCAAAGCGCAAAGAGACTCAAGTCATTGAGGGGAATTAAAAGTTGACAGCCCCTACTCTACATACACATATTTGTCTATGGGTGGGTGTTGGTGTGTGTGCGTGTGTGCCGCAGTCGACAGTAAATTATACCACAAGTGCGTGACACAAACCAGTGGCGGACGGTATTGCGGCTTTTCCCCTTTATGGGCGGGGCAGGGTAGGGTGTAGCGGAATCTAAAGTGTGGCAGGTCGTTTTATTGTTTGCAGCTGTTCGTCTGTGGGCTGGTGGTTGGGTAGCTGGGTGGTCTTAAAATGCTGCAGCACAATTCACAGCACGTAGCGTAATTTTGCGATGAAGGAGTCGCTGTGGCACTGACACAGGCGGTGGCATTGGCAGCAACAGCGCGAACATCTTCTGTGGCAGTCCTCCTCCTCCGCCAGCATTTACTTTAATGCGCATCAGCATCGACAGTTAAATTAACTGAAGCGCCCACGTGCAGCCACGCAGCATTGAGCGGTGGGGCGTGGTTGAAAACACACATTCAGAGAAAAGTACGCCTTACAAGCTTAGATGATCGACGAAAACTGAAAATTGCCTTGCAACTTAGAATATATTTTATTAATTTTCGAAATAATTTCGGTATTCAGGATATATATTTCTTGACATTACAAACGATTTATTTTTTCGTGTTTTCCAAGTTTTTGGCAATAATATTTATATTTAAGAAATATATTTCTAAAAGCATAAATGAAAACCCACCAAATTGCATTCAATGATTGAGATACGAAATATAGCTTAATGTGAGAAATCGCAAAATACCATTGATTAATTGAGTTGACGGCAGAGCAATTTAGGCTCAATTTCAGAACTCTGCTTGAGTAATTAAAGCTTTTAATTGTTCTAAATTTGGGCAACATTGAATTTCGAATAATGAAATAGAAACCATTATTATTATTAGGGGTCAACTATTTATTTCACTTTCTGAGCGTCCAGAGCATGATGATTTTCTTTCAGAGTTTGTTTGTTTTTCTGAGTGCACAAAGACATACGCCCAAGCAGACTGCAATCAGTCGCTGATTGACAGACAAACAGACAGTGAGATGAAGTGGCCACCACCAAAGAAGAATATAGAGATAGAGATAGAGACAGAGACAGAGACACTGACAAAGAGAGAGAGTGAGAGAGAGAGAGAGCGATGGTTGTAGCCACCTGGGCAGACAGTCACATTACATAGTCGAACTGAAACCACAAAGCCATAAAATTAACGCAGAGTTTTAGCCAGCTATCAAGAGCAAGCTGAAATGAGATGTTTTGGGGTTAAAGCGTTGTCCATTGCTTTGGCACACAACTCTAAAATAGTTCGACTAAATGCATGTGTGTGAGTGCCACACAATTTTGCCATGTCACGCAGCAGCAGGTGAGCAACTTTTATTTATATGTGTGTTCCTTGTGCTGCTGGTTATAAACAATACTTTCACGGACACCCCAAACGGCGACGTGCGTCGCGACATGTTTGTTGCTAGCGTTCGTGCCAACGACAACGACAATGAAGGTACCAACAACTACCAGCCAACAACAACAACAACAATAACAATAACAATAACAACAACAGCAACAGCTACAACAATAGTTGCGCGTTTTGTCGCCAATACTTTCCATTTTCCTGTGGTTTTTTGTAGTGCGCTTTTCCATTTTTTTATGATCATTTTCAGAAGAAACTTTTGTTTTGCTCTTAAATTTCATTTCAGTTGCATTGTTGGAGGCAAAATTTCGAACGCAAATCTTAAAAAGTTGCGCCCATAAAAAAGAAAACAAAGCAAAAAATCGAATCGAGAGCGAACTAAGTCAGGTGTTCAACTGGATAAGCCAACAAAAATATTTTGAAAGTATCGCGAATGTAATCAAATATTGTTCATAAATGCACAACATCAACAATTCGCAGATTATCAACAACAACAACAACAACAATAACAACATTAAGGTTAATGTCTGCAGCGCAACACTCACCTGAAACTGTAAAAGTCACGTGTGCATGCTCGGTAGTTGGTCAGGTAATCTGTAAATTGCAGCCATAACAAACTTTATTGGACTAAGTGGGGTGAGGGACAAAACCTTTGAACACATACATATGCATATGCATATACATATTTATTTTTAGATTTTGTTTATGACAAGTAAGAACTAGGAGATACCCTGAACCAAGCTCTTATACACTGTAAATCGGTTAAAATCCAGGATCTAATAGATACATTCTTGCTCATACTCATGTATGCAGAAAATGCTTGCGCCTGCTTATAATGATGAGAACAACAGGAAAATGGGTCAAAACTTTCCCATCTTGTTCCAATTCGAACTGTTGATTAATAATATGTCAAGGTATATAAAATATCAATTGGAATGCTATACATTTTCAATTGTGACTTTTATTGCTGTTATATTCATACAGACAGACCGGCATGATCGGTGATAAAGAATACATGTACATACATATGTATATATATATATATATATATATATACATATGTATGTACTTAATATGGTCGGAGTTGCGTTCTTATGCCTCTTACAAACATTTGTACAAGTTCTTTCAAGTCCGCGCTCATAGTGAACCTGAATTAACAGTTATATTATTTACTAAGTGCAGAAGTTCGACCATATAGTGATTCAAAATATGTGGAAATTTTACATAGTCCAATTAAATAAAACTTTAAATTTAAATTCCAAGTAATTACGAATTATCTGTTTCCATTTTATACGTTCTTGAAGTAATTAGCTTAGATTAGATTTATTTTTTTGGAAAACGGTAGGAAACTGTTTAATAGAATTCATGAGATGAATTTGAGTGTTGGTACAATACAATCACTAAATTTGACTTTTAAAAATTTGAAGTTGTCGCAAATTTATTCGGAATCATCTTTGAAAATGATGATATATAATAGACCAAAAATCGTAATCAAATGCACCTACTGTTAATCTTTTCTATTTATTGTCTAGACTATGCCAAAAGTCTTGAATAAAGTTAATAAATTCAAGGACTTCAACGAACTATTAAGGTTAATAATGATACTTTGCTTGGTTTCTTAAGTAAGTACGATAACCGTTACTTAAAGTCTGTGTAGCAGTTCGATACAGTTGTCTTACTCATTTTTTATATGACTGCCAAAAGTTCAAAGTGCGTTTGATTAATTAACATTCGATATGACTTGCAAATTGTACATTTACGTGTCTATGGGTATGAGTGTGGATGTGTGAGGGTGTGTTTGTGTGTGTATGTGTATATATGTACGTATGTATGTAGGCTTGTTTATTCTTTGCCTTCGCAGTAAGAGAGGCTGCTTATGGGCAACAACTTTTTGGCACTTTGCGAGGCGCAACGAAATGTGCGAAAACTCTTTGAAATGTTTGTCTAGGGGTAAACGCATTAGGGACACGCCTCCCGCTTTCCATGATGCCCCATCCCCACCAGGCCAACCCTACTCAGAGCACATATGTTGCAGATGTGTGCTCACAAGCGTGCCACATTATGCTGAGTCGTGTAGGTGACGTAAATGAGGGCGTGGCAATTAAGCAATAACAACAGCCTCTTGGCTTGGCCAACATTGTTTTCGCGTTCCACACACACACTCACACACATATGTATGTCCGCATGCACATGCACATACTAACTGTAGTAGTTGCCACAGTGCAGAAGCTGGAGTAGCTACTTCTTTGGCAGCCGGCGCCAAAGTTTTTTAATTTAAAAACTTTTTGCAGAGATTTGCGAGTTGTCGGGGTGGGGGTATATGTGTGTGTGGTGGTGGTGGGGGTGATGGTGGGGGAGCGTGGCTGAGAGGCCGAAAAGGGAAACAGACGCCTCATAAGTGAAAATATTGGTGGTGTGTACTGGACCACGCCCATAATGACGCCTACTAAGAGTCGGACGGGACTCATCATCAACTTGTCGTAGTCGTCGCATTTCCTTCTTGTTATTGTTGATGTTGTTGACGTCCTGTTTGCATCCTTGACCTGTGCAAAATGCTCTGACATTTCCAAAGATTTGTGTTTGTGTTTTGTGACAGCGGCCAAAAGTTGCCAAGGCAGCTGCCAAAGTTGTTGTTGTTGCTGTCGCACTTGCTGTTGCTGTTGCATGCTGGCATTTTGTGGATTTGTGTTGTAGTTGCATGGGAAACTTACCGCACTGCAGGAACTTCGAGTATATCCCATTCAACGGACGTGTAGAACTCGGAGAGATCCACGCCAACTTCAACCACATTAGTGCCGTTCAGTTCATCGATGTGACGCAGATCAACCTGTCATTCAAAACAAAAAAAGACAAAAGAAAAAGATATCGAATCTGAGTTAGTAAATTACAACAGTTAGTCTGAGTGTACGAGAGAGAGAGAGAGAGAGAGAGAGAGAGAGAAGAGAGAGAGAGAGAGGGAGAGAGAGAGACACATATAAACTTAAAAATAACAGGGCTACATATGTTGACAACGCACATAATTGACCTTAGAGGTCAGATTGTGGAGGATAGGAAATTGAGATGGAGGTAAATGGATTTGTCCTTTGTCACTACACAAAGGAAATTCGTATATTTTTTTTTCCATTATTGCTAATATGAAATATGAAATACTCTCTCATTTTGCTTTTCGAATGAATATGATATAAATATTTAATATTAATTCAAATACGCTCAGTGAGCGATTTTCCATATGGGAATGTATATTTTTTACAGTCAGTTAAGTTTATAGAGCTCAATCTAGGCTTGAAACAAAACTCTATGAAGTCGATTTTGATCAATTCAATTTTAGCTATCAAATTAAACTACAATTTTTAAAATTGAGTTAAATTTCTGGATAGAACATATGAGTACAATATGATAGTTTAAATATGTGAATACAATATCTCGAGTTTACTGCGGCTTTGACTAAAAGACAATGCCCAAAATGCACAGGCAACACAAACTCATTCGAAAAAGCCAAGTAGTGGAGAGCATTAAGAGCCTGGAAACTAGAGCTAAGCCAGTCAAGTTTGCACTTCAGTTTCTGTTTCAGTTTTATCCGAGTGCAGCTGACAGGGCATGGACAGTGCAGTATAAGTGCAGGATGTGGACAGAACATCGCTTCAATTGGCATGCCAGACGCACAACTGGCACAAGCTTCAGACCACAGCAGCTGTTCATGAATTCCGGAAATACACTTTACTCGAAGCGGCAACAGCAACTTGACATGCGGTTCGTCATGCAACAGAAGGCAAATTGAGTATTAATGCTTCCTTCATTCCGATTGGGGCATCTTATTTATGCTAAAGTAAGGCAACATTGAATAGCCTCAAACAAGTTGGCTAATTTACATTACATTTTGGGACAGTACAGAAATTTTTCCAAAAAAAAAAAACAAAATCAGTTATTAGCTATTAGCTATTACATGGAAATACTTAATACATACACTTGTAAAAGTAATTTCAAAAATATGTTGGCACGTGAATCTGAAGAAACTTAAATAAAATTCACAAGAGTGAATTTTTCGGTTCTGTGATTGCTGAAATCGGTGGTTAACATAATCTTAACACTTTTATAAATGCATATAACACATATCAAATTAAATTTAAAAATAAAATATTTAATATAATAAAGCGAATACGTCTCAATTTAATTTTATTATTCAACTATTTGAACTATAATAGTTGACATTAGCGAGTAATAATAATTTATAAAGATATTGAATTCTCTCTCAGTTCCTGACAGAATTAATTTATAGAAAATCCTGACATAACTGTTGCTTAAGCTATTGTACGAACAATATTGCTTTCTTTTGAGGATATAAGTCAATATTGGTGAGATAATAGAGAGTGCATCAGAATTTCGGCAACTGCGTGATAATTTTCCGCACTTGGTTTTTGATGCGATGTCGTTTGGGATTTGGTGTGGTGTTTACGCCTCAATGAGCTAACATGGTGAGAAAATGGAGGAGTGAGAGGGGGTCTGTCTATAAGCTGTTACAGGATTTTGGGTCGTGCTGGGAGTGCTGCAGGAGCTATTCTTTTCGCAGAGCGTGAAATTTGAGCGTGAAATTTGAAAAGTGACGTTAATTCGATTTGGAGCTCGACTTGAGGCGAGCTTAGTGGTATTGCTCACGGGCGGGGCGCAAAATCATCGATTGCCTTTGAGCACACACGCCTAGGCAGGCACTATGGAAATGTCCATAAGAGAGTTATGTAACAGGCAGAGGGAAGCATATCTGTCCCTGAATCGCTTTGGTGAATATTGATATAAATCGATTTACTTATCGACATCAATGAAAAGAAAAGTTGAATATGAGTTTTATCAATATTTATTATTATACAGTGTCTCAGAGCTTAATTCGAATAGTGTCTAGCAACAATTTTAATTGCCTGCCATAAATAAGACCGATGGCAGGTACATATATTAACCACCAAAATGAATATATGACCACAAAAAACTGGGGTTTCTCCACCTGCTAGGTCGGGTTATGTAAAAAAGTACCGAAATTTTTGGACAATGCTTATTTCAAACAGTTACGTTATAGACATCTGGGTGCAATAAAACTGTCAAGTAAAATATATTCGGTATAAATAGACCAATCCTTCGTAATCAGTTTAGTTATATCCTCCATCTCGAGTGCAACAAGCCAATAAAGACTATGGACAAACGGACTATCATTGAACTACGGAAACTCATCCTGGAACACTTCAAAATCGGATATTCACTTCGCCAAATAGCTGAAATGGTCAATCTGAGCAACTCAACTGTGTTCTACATCATTCGACTCTTCGTCGACGAAAACCGGATAGAGGGCAAGGGCAGAATGGCACCAAACAAGATTTTCACCGAACAGGACTAGCGGAGGATCATCAGGAAAATAAGGGAAAATCCTAAGCTATCGGATCCAATACTGATTCAACAGGTGCAGGATGAAATGGGGAAAAAGTGCTGTGCGGAAACTGTGCGCCAGGTTCTGCGCAACCATGACTTCAATGCCCGAGTACCACGGAAGAATCCCTTTATAAGCGAACAAAATAAAGGGACTTGGATGACGTTCACCAAAACCCACTTGGACAAGGATTTGGAGCTCTGGAACACAGTCATATTTGCAGATGAGTCCAAACTCAACAATTATGGCTCGGACTGACGGAATTATGTGTGGCGACAGTCCAGTGCTGAGCTGAATCCCAAACACTTAAGGGCAACAGTCAAGCACGGTGGAGAAAGTGTCATGGTATGGGCATGTATCTCGGCAGTCGCAAATTTGGTCCGGAATTGTACAGTCCTGGATTATCTGGAACTGCCTCCATATGATAATTCCACCTGTCCAGTCTCCAGATTTAAAAGTTATTGAGAACTTGTGGGCTCTGCTGTAAAATAACATCCGGAAGCACAGCAAAAAAAAAAAAATGCTCTGCGGGATGAGTGTAGCAAAATCAGCCCAGACACTACCCGGAAGCTGGTATCTTCCATGAATAATAGGTTAAGGGAAGTAAGTTGTTATGGCTAAAGGATATCATACTAAGTATTAACATCCTTATTTAAGCTTTTATACGCCATATATGTATGTTACTTTTTTAAGACTGTTGGAAATAAGCATTGACATTTATTTTGGATATGTTTTCAGTTTTTGGCTAATTTTAATTAATTAGTTAATATCTTAATAAAAACTAAAGTTCCTCGTTCAAACGTGATAAAAACATGAAACATATTGGCACTTAAACATTTTGCGTTAGTTTCCTTTTTTTAACTTTATAGTACTCTAAATTGATTACTTGACACCGTTCGAATTAAACTCTAAGACACTGTACATACAACATGCATACATGGAAACGTACTGAGACGTGTTCGTATGAAAGATAAAAACTTCGGATCATCGTATCTCTTAGCTTGCTCGAATACAGCATTCTTACCTCTTTGCAGTGTCATAAGTTAAATTCTTAAAATATTTTCAAACATGAATGTATGCTGGCTATAGTGCTTATTTGCACCATAGTACTTTGTCGGTATGTTTTGCTTTTCGCAACATAAAATTAGGTAATCGACGTACGCTGCCTTTCAACATGAGCGGGTAGCAACAGCAACAACAACAGCTGGAATTAGACATGATGTGGGAGAGCCTTGCCAGGTGCAAGTGTTGCTGCTGTTATAAGTAGCTGTATCTGATTAACTGTGACAGCAAATGTAGTTGTAACTGTGTATGTATGTGTAACTGTAACTGTTACTGAAACTGCTGAAGCGGAAATTGTTATTTTAAGTGGTAGCGGAAATTTCACTATAAGGAAGTTACGATTTACTAAAATATTTCCGACGCTGAAAGATGGTCTGCCAGGCGTCGAAAAGTGAGTAAAGTAAGTCAGTATAGCGAAATAGATGAATGAATGCAAAGAAAGGGACAGAAAGGTGGCAAAGTCACAAGGAGAGAGTTTTAATGCTGTGGGGCACAGTGGACAGACAATTGTAAAAGCCTTAAATTCACAATAAAGCAACGAGCGCCCATCAAGCCGTCCAGTTTCTATTTCCGTTCTGCCTCCATCCAACCACCAGCCTGCCACGCTCCCTTCCTCTTGCTTATTGTTTCCATTCATTGGTGCTCGCTGCTGTTTCATGAGAGTTTGTAAATATTCTACTGTATGGCTATGTTGATACCGTTTATTGCGGTTGATTTATGCGCATCGCAAAAGATGTCCCCAGACCAACAATGAAGCGTTGAGGGCGACAGCAGCATTAGGTACAACAATTGCTGTCAACTACATTTATATACAAGCACACACACACACATATGTACATATATTAATGTTTCTGCTGTTCAATATTTACACACATACAAGCACGTATAAAAAAAGTTGGCATTTTGCAGTAACCGGGCGTAACCGGCTGCGGAATGCTCTGATAATATCAGCTGATAACTGGCGAAAATAAACTTTTTGTCAATTTTGAATGCCTTTGTGTGCGTGGCTAAGAAAATTGCTTAATAATCTGTGGAGTGAGTTGTTCGTAATCTACTTTTCAAGTTTGATAATTGTAGCTCTGTTGGAGATATCGCTTTTGGCGATTTTTGGGGGCAGGCCATAACAGTCTTTGAAAAGGGTATCTAGTAATTTACTTTATAATGTTGGTAGCTTCAGCTCCGAAGCTGTGTTAGATATTCCGCGATTTCCTGTTTTGGGATCAAAGGCGGGGGGTGCGCATCATCGGTGCAGACATTATTCCAAAATTGGTTGCTCTTGCATTAAATTTTTACAAAGATACGTGACAGTCGATAAGACTTACGATTATCGATTATTTGATCGTTACTCATCCAGTCTAACCAGGCATAGATGAGCATATGTCCCTACCCTTAAAGGTATCGAAAAAGATGCGTTCATACACACGGACAGAATGATGAGCATTCCCCCAAACAAATATACTCTTATACCTTTCGTAACAGGGTGTCAAAAGTAGGTACCCACGTTTTTGTAGGTGGCGTGTCAAATGTTTTTAGCGTCTCGCCTCTTTATCTTACAATGAACATTGGCTTTTTGGCAAATTATATTTATATCCATATACATACATATGTATGTATGTATGTACCTTTGAAAAAATTAGCTCTGTATTCGTCACTTCAGCCTTGCATTATTGTTGTGTTATGGCACTAACCCTCGAGAGCTCTGAAAGCTCTTTGTCAATAATGACAAATCGACGTCCTGATGCTATTGCCAACAAAAGACAAAAATAATTTTTTTTACCTATGTACAGTACTCTTATTATTGACAAAAAAAAAAGCATTTCAACAAGATTTTTCGAACATATTCCTTTTGTTTCATTGCTGTGTCACTTTCCTTAATATAAACTATTTTTAGCAAATTCAAATGATTGGAGGATACCTTTTTCGTTACAATAATGCTTAGGCTTCAATTAATTTTTTTTTTGCGTACTCAAGAGCTGTGTGAATTGGGTTGTTGAAAGATTGTCATTTTTTTAAATGATGTTTTTATGCTACTTTTTCCTCCGCGCCTGTGTTGTATATGTACACAAGATGTTCTTCCGGGTGCAAGTTAAGCATTGTCGACAACCGGTAATTGTTTGACTGAGTGGAATGCTTTTTGCCTGATTGACAATGCTTAATGAGCTAGGTGCTCAGCGAGTGCATTAGACAATGACAAATATCAGCCGTTAGCCAAAGAATAAGCGAGTGGCCCCTCAAAGTGTGCAATTGAATGCAAAGCAATTCTCGTTTGCGTTTGCCATAAGCGAGAAGCAATGCGATACACTATGAAAAATGATTGACAAAACTGTCATACGATGCGATAAGAGATAAACGCTGCAAAACTGTCAGAGTGGAAGCAAAGCTGAAAATGGGACTCAAGCAAGAATGCCCATGAAGACATGCTAAAAAATCGACAATTACCAAGCAAATCTTTCCAATTCAAGCTGATAAGCAAACACTACAGATACATTATTTCTTTCTTCTGCTTTGCGTCTATTTTTACTGCTCTGTTCACTTCTCACATTGAATCGCACTTTGTTTTTTTTGTTTGACTTTCCATATTATTCTGGGTTTCTACTTTGCATATCCCTTTGCTCATTGCCTTGGATTATGCATCACTCTTTGCATTGCTTTGCTCCTCCTCTTAGTTTTGTTCTCACTTAAATTTGTTATGCTTATCGTGATGCTATGGCTGCAATGTGAATGATCCATAAGAAGCACACATTCAGCGAATTTTATAAATTGATGTATGAGTTGCGTCATTAAATATGCAGCAAGAAGTGTGCGTTGCCTTGAGTGTGTGTGTGTGAATGCTTGTGTGTGTTTGATCTGATTGAAAGCGCTAGTTATGCAAATTATAAGCAGTTCTGTTAGTTGCACTACGCAGCAACTTTGTGCAATTTGTGCTTGCCCACCGTTAACAGAAGCTGAAGCAACACATATGTACATATGTATGTATGCATTTATAGAAACGAGCATCCTTGAAGCTAAGAATGTTTGATTCAAGGCGGGAAACATTACGCCTGCGGCAAACGACAGGTATGACTTTTTATGTGGCTCAATGCTAAGCACCGCATGCCCTTAACCGGCAGGTGGGCAGCAGGGCTGTCTAAAGAGTTGCTGCTGTCGAGTGCTGCGGGCCATTTGTCGGCTCATTTGCTCTGAGCTGCAAAGTAGCAACAACCATGGGAATGCCGTTCTATTGCTACTTCATTAGCTGCCAAGTCGTTGCCGGATGGCAACATTAAATCGCCCAAACCAATGCCAACAGTCGGCAGCACCTGTCCCATGCCGCACACTCCATGCCACATGCCACATGGTAAGAGGCTGCGTCAGCTGCATTCGCTTCAGTTACCTTTACGAGGCCTCAACTCTCGCTGCTGTATCTTTGTCATTGCCGGCAGGTGTCAACATGCCTTATTGTCCTTTGGTTGAAAGTGTCTTCTGTGTCCAGTTCTGAATTGGCCTATGTGTGTTGGCTTGTATGTGCTTGTATGCTTCCAAATCGTCAGAGACAATTTTATGTAAGAAATTCTATGTCACAATAACGAATTATGGGAGAATTTGCGTTTACGACCACTAAACCAGCCGTGGGACTTCATTTCGCTCGAGCAACTCATTCGCACGGACCCAATTTCTAGAAGTTCAAAAAGCACGGAGAAGCAATGTAATTTTCAATGAGATAAAATTCCAATTGGCAATCCGATAAATTTGACTTGGGTTACAACCAATACGTAAGTCAAATTAATACAGACAAAAACCAACATCCTATTTGCACCAGGAATTCTCGAAGTATTTAGTCCGAAATATATTCAGACTACTAAGCATTACAGCAGTTTGTTGTTTCCTGAAATTAAATTCATATTGAATATTATGAAATAATTAAATTGAAATCGAAGCAAACTCAACCACAAAAAATAAGCAAAATTTAAAATAACATTGACTAAATATTAACACAGTGAAAGATAAGAAAGCAATGATAAAATAATTTGTAACAGTATTGTAATACTCTCTCTCACTCTCTCTCTCTCCCTCTATCTCTCTCTCTCTCTCTTGTGAAAGTTATAAGCAGTTTTACCTGGAATCCATCGTAAGTCCAACTGCCGAACTTCATGACGCATGTTTGCTCATCAAATGGAAAATATTCGACATCGATTTCGCAGGAGCTCTTATATATGGCCGGTGGTCGCCACTCCACGCGTCCTGTGTAGTTCAATGTTGCCT
Organism: Drosophila nr. perissopoda 5 BK-2023a; assembly: GCA_035044105.1. Classification (NCBI taxonomy): domain Eukaryota; kingdom Metazoa; phylum Arthropoda; class Insecta; order Diptera; family Drosophilidae; genus Drosophila; species Drosophila nr. perissopoda 5 BK-2023a. The sequence goes on from JAWNMK010000287.1 coordinate 1,040,420, forward strand.
TTGTGGCCAGCGTCACCTCGAAGTTGCCATCGGCGCTAATTGGGAAAATGTGAACGAATGTTGGAATGAGGAACTCATGTTTAGCAAGACTAGACTTGGCTAGGTTGGGGATACACTCACTTGTTGTAGAGCACAATATCTGGTCGCCAGATGTGATCGGAGGGCACATGGAGCATTTCGACACCGCCATATTCCTTGGGCTCCCATTTGAGCTTGTAGTCGTACCAGGACTGCTCCACCCACAGATTCGTGGTCATTATTTGATTCTTCAGATTGACATCAATCAGTTGCGATAGCTTCAGCTTGATGCGCACCGTCAGCGCATCCGTGACATTTACAACAGGACGCACCAATTTGTTGTAATTGCTAAGCAGATCGTCGTACAGTCGCTTCGCATCCGGATTCGCTGTGCTGCCTTAAAAGTAAAAAAGACACACAAGCACAATAACATCAATATACATATATGTAAGTTACAGCTGATCCGTTATACAAGCTTAAGCTGCCAGTTGGGATTAATATACCCATTATTCTTATCAACTATCTGTGGCTATTCGCTCCAGTTTCTATTTTCATTTCCATTTCCACTTTCAAGGCACAATGCTGCGTATGCGCAATGCGGCAATTAATGTGCCACACATTAAATTAATGATGCGCTGATAATGGCATCACAATATGCTTGACCAGCCACGGCTCCCACGCCACCGCCCCCGCACAGCCATCAGTCCCTCGAATTGTCAGCTCTCTGTGGACATTGCTAATTAGCTTCGCTTTTGGCTTATTCGGTTGCGCGGCTCGCAAACCCCGAAATCTTTTAATTGATTTATTTTTACGTCTGACTGTTGCTATACCCTTGCAAAGAGTCTCACAATTATGACAGACGAACTTTAGAAATTTATTGAATCTGATCGACAAATTTGTACGTTAAATGCAGGGCAATATTAATCTCGTACTCGTACTCTGAATTTACAGCTCTCTCAAATCTACAACAATGCAGCTATAACAAATTATTTTGAAGTACGCTTTTCTGGCTTCCAAGTTAGATTAAGGGCAAGTGTAAACAAATATGTTATTAATATTGATAATGGAATATTTGTATATAGCTGAACATTTTCAAATATGTTTAAAATTATATATACCATATGAAAAATAAGCACCATCATTTGAAAGTGTATTTAAAGTTGGTTATAGTTGATGTTTTTTTGCTTGCTATCATTTGTAGTTGCCGTTGTCACCGGCTAAGAATGAAAACTATCCTAATGCGCTTAGACTTTAATACAAGCATTTTTATTGAGAGCCCCAATTCACTCCACCATTCACCACATTCCCCTCATGTCCCCGACATGTCGCATTGGTAGCCAATGTAATAATGATAAGCTGATTAGTGAGCGCTTTGTATAATGACATTTGCGACAATTTAACATCTGCTTGTGCTTGGCTTGGGCCAGGATGATGCCAATCAAATGGCTCGCTTTGCATGCAGCCAGCCAGGAGACAGGGAAACCAGGCAACTAGGCAGTCAGACAGCCAGTCAGGTCTGTCGGCCAGTTGGATTTAGTGAAGGTTGCCTGCTGGACTGGCTGGCCTGAATCGTTTTGCTGCCATTAATAACACATTAGCTCATTTCCTCCATCATTAAGGGGCACCTGCAATTTTCGCACAGTTTCACTACACGGGGGCCGGAATTGTGCTGTCTTCCTGCCATCGAGCTGCTGTCATCCAGCCTGTTGGAAATTAGTGCCAACGTGGGTGTGGCCCTAATCAATTTAGCTGGCTTTCAACTTTGATAAGTCACGCACCAGCGCTGCTGCTATAGGGGTAAATTTAAGTGCCCCAAGTACGGCCTCAGCTGCAAGAGTCTGTTAAAAATGAACTACCTACATATATTTTGTTTTTATTTTGTGTGTGTGGCACACTTTATGCCTCTCCGGGGCAGTATCAATTCGATGGTGATCTTTAACACCACGTCGCAACTAACAGCACTGTAAGCCTACAACTTTACCGGTTATTCAGTCACTCATTCGCTTATACGCTTCACAAGGTGTGTGACACTCTTGTAGCATTGGAGTGTGTGGCTGTGTGTGCACTTGTGGGTATGGGTTAACGCTGTTGTCGCCTGCGTGGGAAACATTAAGTTAAACGGACCTTTGCGACGACCGCTTTTGTCGCCTACCTTATTCGGGCACACACGCCGTATACTTTATATGTCACATTTTAGATGCTTCTCTCCCTTTCATTCGTTCCTTCTATGTGTGTGTGTGTGTTGGTGTTAATTGACTGCTTTCAATGCCCACATATGGTCTGACAATCACATTAAGGTGACCCAAAAAGAACATTTTATGATTGCTTTGCGTGTCGTACATTTCCCGTGACAAATTATTATATGCACCCAGATATACATATATCCGTATGTGTATCCGTGGTATTTACCCATACGTACACATATACATGTATACATGCTTTTGACTCATTTTGGTAAAAAAAAAAAGAAAAAAAAAAGCTGGCTGGACAATTTAATTTTCATGCCAGACACAGGCCCAAATCCGATTACCGCAAATGCTCTTACATTCTAATTATTTGGTATAGGAATTTTGACCAGCTTTAATGTTCGTATATATTTATGCTCATCAAAACTTTGAGAAAAACTCTATTACCCAAGTAATCATATCATAAGTATTACAGTACATTTATGATTCTATTATAATTAACGGATTTCTTTGGCAGCCACTGCTTAAATCCGATTACAAATTTGATTCCAATTTCTAATTATTATTTTATGAGTATGCGAATATCTTGGCAAAAGTAATATTCTCAGATAATTTGTTTGCTTAGTGCTCAATCATACAATGGTAAGATAACCAAAGAGGACTCTTATCGAGAAGATAGGTTAAGAAGCGTGAAGAGGTGTACATATACCGTGACCCACACCTTATTTGGCTCAGTGTCAAAGAAAAAAAGGAATTGCCTGCTATAAGCTAATTATACATTATTTTTCAAAAATTCCAAAGACCGATGGTAGGTACATGTATTAACCACCAAAATTAATATATGACCCCAATACACTGGGGTTTCCCCACCTGCTAGGTAGGATTTTGTAAAAATGTTGCCTACTTCTAGGAGTTCCTTTCATTTGGATCAGGTACATTGTAGACACCTGCCATAAAGCCCGGATTTTTTACCTAAAGTTGAGTATTTTCGGTATAAACAGACCAATCCTTCGTAGTCAGTTTAGTTTTATCCTGCATCTTGGGTGCAATAAGCCAACAAGGACTATGAACAAACAGACTACCATTGCACAACGGAAACTCATCCTGGAACACCACAAAAACGAATATTCACATCTCCAAATAGCTGAAATGGTCAATCTGAGCAACTCAACTGTGTATAACATCATTCAGCGCTTCGTCGACCCAAATCGGATTGAGGATTGCACCAAACAAGATTTTCACCGAAGAGGAGGAGCGAAGGACCATCAGGAAAATAAGGGGAAATCCCAAGCTATCGGCTCCAAAACTGACTCAACCGGTGCAGGATGAAATGCGGAAAAAGTGCTGTGTGGAAACTGTGTGCAGGTTTCTGCGCAACCATGACTTTAATGCCCGAGTACCACGGAAGAAGCCCTTTATAAGCATACAAAATAAAGGAACTTGGATGTCGTTCGCCAAAAACCACTTGGACAACGATCTGGAATACTGGAACACTGTTATATTTGCAGATGAGTCCAAATTCAACATTTTTGACTCTGACGGACGGAATTGTGTGTAGCGACAGTCCAATACTGACCTGAATCCCAAACACGTAAAGGCAACAGTCAAGCATGGTGGAGGAAGTGACATGGTATGGGTGTGTATCTCGTCAGCCGGATTCGGGAATTTTGTGATTTTTTAAACAACAATGGACAAGAATGTGTACTTCAACATACTAAAGGAAAATTTACTCCAAAGTGCCGAGAAGGTAGGAATCCGACGTACTTTCCGGTTCAACCAGGACAACGATCCCAAGCATAAGGCCAAGATAGTACAGTCCTGGCTCATGAGGAACTGCCCCCACATGATAATTCCACCTGCCCAGTCTCCAGATTTAAATGTTATTGAGAATTTGTGGGCTCTGCTGGAAAATAACATCCGGAAGCAGAGCATATCCTCTCAATATTCAATGCAAAGATCGAAAAGTGTTTGCAATAACACAAAGTGATCTCAATACGGTCAACTTTGCAGTCAACAAACAATCTTCAAAAATATATATTTATATATTTTAAGTTTTATCAAGATTTTTTAAATATTTATATTTGTTAATTTTTAATTTAGACAAAGACACTTCTGAAAATACGACAGAGCCATTTGAGGAAAGTCCTGAAGCTGAGCAGGATGCTTTAGAGGACACAGTGAAATTCAAGGTAATTCAAGTACCGCCCATTTGGGTGCCAACTGACCAGAGAACGCATGCGGCCCTCATCTATACATATTTCCGGGCACAAACAACCACTTTTCTGGCCGCCGATCCTGTGCCAGAACCAGTTTTTATCGCGAATTCCGTGGAGAAATATAATGCCAAGCCATATGTACCGTAAGCAATTGATACGTAATTCATTCAATTTGGTTCATTATCGATGCAAATATATATTTTATTATTTTCAACTTTAAGCACCGATAAAATTGTGCTGAAAGTTAATAAAGTGACGACCGCCACGATACCACTGCTAATGGAATATGGGCCCAGCTATGTTAGCCCGAATTCGGTTGTTGGCCATAAGGAAGCTGCCAAGTTTTCCCCCCCTAGCTACAAATCAGCCCTGCAAGAATAGGCCGAATTGCATGCTGTGAAAGCGGAGAAGCCCAAAAAACGAAAAAAGGTTGAATATATCAAAATTAAAATAAATATATATATTTATATGTATATCTATATATACACTCGTACCCACACAGAACAAAAAGGGAGCTGAAGCCGAGGAGAGCGAACAGCCAAACATCAGTGCCCAAGTGAACTGCCAGGAGGCCGATGAGACAGCCAAGACCTCGCCAGAGGAGGGCGCATCCACAACCAGTAGTGGCGAGGACAGTTGCGAAAGTCGACCACCGAATGCCGATGGCTTTAACCTATCCGCCGATGGACCCCAGCAGTAGAATAGTTATATTTATATATAGTATACTATTTGTTGTAATTTTCTTATGCTTAGTTCTTCGGCGTTAAGTAAATAAGAAGACAGGTTGTGAGTTTTTATTCGAGACAACGATGCATCTTATTTGGCGGTCTAAAACGAAGTGCTCTTACATGCTATGATGAAATACATTTTGGCGAACGATCAGAATTGCCAGATCGTTATATTACATTAGCAGAGTTGCCAGATTGTTACATTGTATAATATTACATTTGCAACACTATTGCCGTTACCAAGAGTTTGTGCGTCGTAAAAGAAAAACAAATTATTGCACAAAAATACATGGAAGGCACTCAATTAACTGTGATTAATACAAATAGTGATGCACCAGCAATTGTGAACACTACCAATGCGCCTGTTGTGGCTACGCACACAGCAGGCGTCCCTGCCACTGTCAGTGTGTCATCGACATCAGTCAAGACTACTACAACCAAAACACTTTTGGATAAAACTCCTATTCTCAATTTGCTGATATAGTTGCTACAAAACGACGCAACGAAACGCAGAAGTTCCTCGCGAACAATTAAACGCAAACGTTTTGACGACGAAATTGTCGAATACAATCTGACAACACCAGCGGGCCGAGGCGGCGCCGATCCAAACCAGTCCAATCGACCGCGCACCACTTCTCAAAACTATCCTGAAATTGTGACGACACCAACAACGTTGTTGCTGCAATCGCCCTCTTCGAGTTTTGCGGCGTTCGCTGTTATTGTTCCCGAAACGCCTCAGACACCAGGCACTGCTGTGGAAACTCTGCCCGGCACACCGAGTATTGTGGCTGTTGCAGCACCTGCATTGGAATAGATGGCAACCAAGGATCTAGGTCGCTGGAAGCCAATTGATGACCTGGCGCTCTTTATTGGCATAGAGCAAACAAACGATTTGCGCATGGTTCATCGTGGCGTCAAGTTTTCCTGTAAATTTACGCTGCAGGAGGTGCAGCAGCGTTGGTCTGCGCTGCTGTACGAACCAGCTGTATCGCGTATTGCCGTCTCCGCCATGCGTAATTTGCATCCCGAAATGGTGGAGTCCGTGCAGCGTAAGGCTCTGTACAGTGTAGAGGAGGAGGATCTGCTGGGCACCATCAAGAGCACGGAAACACCGAAACTGGAGGAATTCCAAGAGCTGCTGGACAAGAATGCTGGCATCTTCTATTGCGCACGTACCGCTAAATCGCTGCACAATCACTGGCTGCTACTCAAGCAATACTCTTTGCTGCCTGATCAAACAATAAAGCCGTTGCAGGGTTCAGATCAGCCGCTGAGTTTCTCGGATGCAGAGGAACAAATATTAGATCAGGAATTGAATGAGCCGCGTGACGAGGCGCTGGAGATTGAAACAATGCTGGCCGACCGGCGCAACAAGCGAGACATACGTCTGCTGGAGAATGAGCTGTCACACTTGGGTGTCTTGGTTGATTCTGTGCTAGATCCGACTGCTGCCAGTGAACTCGATAATCGAACACTTGCCTGTCTACGTGGCCGTCTGATGCGATATTTAATGCGGTCCAAGGAGATAACATTTGGTCGCGAGGCCAAGGAGAGCGGCGTGGATGTCGATCTGTCGCTGGAGGGACCTGCTGCAAAGATATCACGTCGCCAGGGCACTATCAAGATGCGTAGCAATGGCGACTTCTTCATTGCCAACGAGGGCAAGCGGGCCATCTTCATTGATGGCACACCGCTGCTGAATGGCAATAAGACGCGACTGGCCCACAATAGCACTGTGGAGATCGCAGGACTACGCTTCACGTTTCTGGTTAACTATGAGCTCATCAATGCCATTCGGCAGGAGAGCGCCAAAACATCGAATCATTTGAATTAGACTAGTATTAGCCTGTCATTACTAATATTCTTAACATTAATAAAGAAATACGTTCTGGAAATATACTACATAAACAATGGCATAAGCGAGTACTTAACGCTCACTGGATCTAGTAATATCAATGCGCCAATACGCCTTCAATCGAGCGGAAGCAATCAATACGCCCAATACACGATAGATACCGTAGCTCGAGTGGCTTATATACTTTTGTCACCAGGTTTGCAAGGGTGAAGTATTTATATATTTTGCATATTTAGTTAGGTGTTAAATGTCGGGTCTAATTATACCATACTTAACATATGCTGTATACTATTCCAAATAATGTACTGAACTATACTTTACGCAGCTATTTTCTAACAAAACGCTTTATCAAATATCGTTATTTATGACTAAAACAGAGATGAGCTTCTTTAAACTTGGAAAATGCGATGCGAACTTTAATTAAATCAGTTTTTTTATCAAGGAAAAGAAATGATTTCAGAAAATTCCTTACATACAGTGGCTCGATGCTTATTTGGATCAGTGTCAAAGAAAAAAAGTAATTGCCTGCCATAAATTAATCATTCATTATATTTCAAAAATTCCAAAGACCGATGGTAGGTACATGTATTAACCACCAAAATTAATATATGACCCTAATACACTGGGGTTTTCCCACCTGCTAGGTAGGATTATGTAAAAAAGTTGCCTATTTTTAGGGAAAATTTTATTTGGACGAGGTACATTGTGGACATCTGGGTGTCATAAAACCCGGATTTTTTACCTAAAGTTGAGTATTATCGGTATAAATAGACCAATCCTTCGTAGTCAGTTTAGTTTTATCCTGCATCTTGGGTGCAGTAAGCCAACAAGGACTATGGACAAACAGACTACCATTGCACAACGGAAACTCATCCTGGAACACCACAAAAACGGATATTCACATCTCCAAATAGCTGAAATGGTCAATCTGAGCAACTCAACTGTGTATAACATCATTCAGCGCTTCGTCGACCCAAATCGGATTGAGGATTGCACCAAACAAGATTTTCACCGACGAGGAGGAGCGAAGGACCATCAGGAAAATAAGGGGAAATCCCAAGTTATCGGCTCCAAATTGGCTCAACAGGTGCAGGATGAAATGGGGAAAAAGTGCTGTGTGGAAACTGTAAGCAGGTTTCTGCGCAACCATGACTTTAATGCCCGAGTACCGCGGAAGAAGCCCTTTATAAGCATTATTATAATTGGGGGAGAATTAGCACTGCGACCTAACAGGTCTATTGTGCCCCCCTTTATAAGCATACAAAATAAAGGAACTTGGATGTCGTTCGCCAAAAACCACTTGGACAAGGACTTGGAGTTCTGGAACACAGTCATATTTGTAGATGAGTCCAAATTCAACATTTATGGCTCAGACTGACGGAATTATGTGTGGCGACAGTCCAATGCTGAGCTGAATCCCAAACACTTAAGGGCAACAGTCAAGCATGGTGGAGGAAGTGTCATGGTATGGGCATGTATCTCCGCAGTCGCAAATTTGGTCCGGAATTGTACAGTCCTGGATTATCTGGAACTGCCTCCACATGATAATTCCACCTGTCCAGTCTCCAGATTTAAACGTTATTGAGAATTTGTGGGCTCTGCTGGAAAATAACATCCGGAAACACAGCATATCCAGCAAAGAAGACCTCAAAAATGCTCTGCGGGGTGAGTGTAGCAGAATCAGCCCAGAAGCTACCAGGAAGCTGGTATCTTCCAAGAATAATAGGTTAAGGGAATTTGTTAAGGCTAAAGGATATAATACTAAGTATTAACATCTTTATTTAAGCTTTTATACGGAAAATATATTACTTTTTTAAGACTGCTCGAAAAAAGCAGTAAACAAAAAATAGGGTACTTTTTTTTTACATAATCCTACCTAGCAGGTGGGGAAACCCCAGTGTATTGGGGTCATACATTAATTTCGGTCTTTGGAATTTTTGAAAAATAATGTATAATTAGCTTATGGCAGGCAATTCCTTTTTTTCTTTGACACTGAGCCAAATAAGGTGGGGGTCACTGTACATATGTAACACAACAGAAAATGAGAACGATTCGCACTGGTAACGTTGTTTAACACCTGACTGTAACAACGATCAGCATGTAAACAACAGCTGATCGATAATGATGCGTTGGCAGGACCTACCATACCTCACAACCATTCGCAAGGTGACCCAATTAGCAACTCTGACATAAGAGCAACTGTGCGTGGCGACGCCAACATTAGTTAGTTCCGGCATATGCATTTTTCCTTCTACAACAAAATTCCTATTGAGAAGAATTTAGCGGCAACGGATTATTAAAGCCCGCTTTATTTAAATTAATTGAAAGAATCAAATATTAAAAATAGTCAAAAGTGCGTTTCACCCAAAATTGGACAGCAATTGCGTAAATATCTATAATAAAACCCGGCTTGGCATATTATAGTATAGGCGACATCCCAAAACGTGGCGGCTGCCATACGAATTGTGCCAGGACGGATATACCAAGCAATCAAATTGTGATTGCTTACAGTGTCCCAGTGCCCTTCTCTGATATTGAAGCAAGACAGTTTGCGAGCGGATCTGTGCCGAATTCCTGGGAAATCAGCTGTAGTTATTGCAGTGTAGTGCGCAAACGTCCAACATCTCATTTGCATACAGTGCGTGCGCCTACTTGTGCAAGTAACGTATCACACAACCAATGTTTAACCTTAAGTTAACTTCCCTTAGAATGATTTTTTGTAAAGAATTAAGCAGGCAGGCAACAGACACAGCACTTTATCAGCTGCGATGTACTTTCAGTGCGGCAGTTGATAATAAGGAAATAGCAATGTGCGCTTTCCTAGATTTAGAAGGCGCCATTGACAGCCCCTGCTGCTAGGGTCCAGACAAGACACGGCATCAGCGCATAACAGCACTGTAACAGTCGTTAGCACCAAACGCTGTCTCCAATGGGGAGTACTGTCTCCGCTATTCTGGAGGCTGTTAGTAGAAGAACTACTTATCAGACTTGCAAATGTCAGGGATATGCCAATGACATTGTTATCATAGCATGAGGCGAATGTTAAGAATCACTATGTGACATAGTTCAATTAGGGCTCAAAATAACGAATGAAAATAATGACTGGTGTAAGGAGTTTGGTCTTAATCGAAGATATAAATTACAGAGAATGAGACAAATAGTGCTCCACAACGGCTTATACATGTCGTTGCACTGCCGGAAAATCATGGGGCACATCACCAAAGATAATAAGATGGCCATACCTAATGGTAGTAGGGCCCATGCTAACCTACGGGGATAGACCGCGGCTGATCAACATGCAAAGACAGCTGCAAAAACTCCAGAGAATGGCCTGCGTATGGATGACGGGAGCAATGCGCACCTGCCCGACAATGGCTTTGGAAGCCTTAATGGAGCTCACGCCACTCCTTTGTACCATAAGGCTCCAACAGAAAGCAACGCTTATAAGGATGTCAGCAGAAGCATCCTAAGCCATAGATATGCCGAACTTCCTTCAGATTAAATTCCCCTACTGATGTTAGCCGAATACATATTCGAGCGAAATTTCAAAGTTCATACGAGAATGAAGAGGGAATCGACGACATTAGTTGAAGTCCACCCTATTAAACCGCACACCATAAAATGGTATACCGATGGATCACTCATCAACCAGGGTACAGACCTTAGAGTGGTGGGCCCTCGGATATCCTACTTTGAATCCCTGGAGACGCACACCAGCATATTTCAAGCTGCGGTGTGGGCGATAGGGAGATGTGCGGAGTTAAACTTAAAAAATAACTATCTGAATACGGATATATCAATCCTATCCGATAGCCAAGCAGCAATAAAAGCATTAAGGTGGACGAAAATAGCATCTGAAGTAGTCCTCGAAGTAAGATCCAAGCTTGACCAACTCGGCACACACAATAGGCTCACCCTGATATGGGTCCAGGGTCACAGGGACATAGCGGGGAACGAAGCGGCTGACGAGCAAGCAAGAATGGGGGCAGAGAGAACCCCTGATAGCCCCTGAACCGTATTGTGGTATAGGAAGACACACAATATGGCTGCAAATCAGGGACGAAGAAATACAGATGCGGGAACGGAGCTGGGCAGAGACACCAGGACTCCGACAAGCCAGAAGTCTCTTGGGTGGCAATAATCAAAAAGATTTAAGCAAGTAATAATCGTGGTGGTCTCTTGACAGAAAATTGTTGACTAAGAAGACACCCAATTAAATTAGGTATTTATAGTAGCGACGCATGCATATCTTATGAAAGCGAGGAGGAGTCCTCAATGCACATCCTATCAGAATGCGTCGCCTTGGCCGGGAAAAGATGCAGCATCCTAGGGATTGAGGTCGGACTACATACACTGCTGTTTTGTGCTGTAAGTACAGCGTAACCGCACTTAGAGATTATAAGTTACAAAACAACAAACAAATATTACCAAATAACAGTTGTGGCATACCATGAGATATGTGAATACCTTTAGTTAACTCAATTCAAACATATAGAGCACATCGAATTCACGCGACGTTATATTTTATATTCAACTAAACGCATTTAGGTTTGAGATTCAGTATTAAAAATTTGTATATATAAATATAGTTAAATACTTTTGTTCCATAATTCTCATTGAATATTAATTGATCGAGATTGAAGTTTGAATTAGTAGTAATTAAGTTAATATGAAAATATTAAAACTCTTAAAATTAATTTAAGAAAATAAAGGAAAAACAAACTCAAACATAATTATAGAGTATATAGAGAATTAATCATGAATTAAAAAAAACTAAAGGGCTCCTGACATGAATATAGGTTTGCATCTAGAAATGGGTAAAGGCATAGATTATTAGTATTTTCAGGTTGGGCGGGTAATCGCCATTCGCTTCTGTGACCTAAATATGTTATTAGTGGATTCTGTTAATACTTCCATCTGGTTGTTTTATTCCTTTCCTTCAGCTCTCTGTCACACTTTAACGTTTTCATTGCATACGTGAACAGATACGTGCGCGGCACCTATCGTGACCTTCCGCGATCAGGATAGGCGCATTTGCAGAAGTAAATATTTACATATGTATATAATGTCCTAAGTAGGATAAGAATAGTTGAAGATAGCTTTAAGATAATTAAGAAGTTTGAATAAGCCTCCTAATGCATTTCGGCAGCAGTCTATGTTCGATGCTTTAACAGCGTCGCCGTGTTAAATTCTTGCTACTGGGATCACCATTTCCGTGTACTGGATTATTATAATACCGCAGTTCGTGATTTACACATTGGTGACCCCTCGATTTGTACACGCGAAGAAAGATATGTAAAAAGGTGACAAATTAAGAAATAAATAAATAAAACAAAAGTACTGTTCGTGAAGTCGAAATAATAAAAATTATTTAAGAAATAAAAACCAATAATATCATGTCACAGCACCCGGTACAATCTCAGCAGCTTTTGGGAGAGTTCCTTGCAACTCTCTACAATAATGCGACGGCAAAAGCAATAACGGCTGGTCACGAGGAAATTCATGAGTGGAAGAAAAAACTGAAAACATCGCTGAGGTATTTGAGACCAATGAACGATTATTGAAACTCATTTACCTAGCATGGGAAAGAGTCCATGTTTTTAAAATCAATACGGAGATAAGGTAAGAGAATATGTTAAGAAAACATTGACTCTACTTAAGCTTATAGACTCAGGAAGTAATCCTCGGGGGTTATCAAAAGGATGGCACCTCCAGTGCCAGACCATTCCCATAGCAAAACAGAAATTAGCGCAGGGAAAATGGGACTTTCGCATTATATTAAGCGGGTATAAAGGGGTTTTAAGTAGATTTAAAACGGGTAATGAGACCATTTCTGAAGTCCGTCTAATATAGAAAAATCAGAAAGTATTTGTTGAGTATCTCAAATGTAATGAAGACAACGAGCTGACATGTATGTTCTATACACTTTATGAAATGTATGAAGAACTGGCTTCTATATCAAGAAGCAAAAATCTGCCTTTCGTGTTTCCCAAAATAGACATCCCGTCCTTTCAGGAAAATGCGATGAATGGAAAATTTCATCAATTGACTTGCTCTACGAGAATTGCAAACGCATAAAAATTATGCGTACTTAAAACACAAACTGAAGGAGTCGCAACAGCAACCATAGGAAGCGTGCCGCCAAGGGAAGCTAATTACAAACTTGCATGGCAATAAGTTCTCAAATCAAAGAGCAGTTTTAGATTTCATTTAAAAAATTTAATTGATGCACAGATTGCAGGCGGCTTTAGGTGTCAAAACACTTTTAGATACGGTTCAAGAAAACTTGGAAGCAATAAATGCAATGGACTTGACTGCCGACAAAATGGCAAAAGGCCTAATTAATTTAATTTTAGTTGGAAAATTCAATATCAATTAAGGTCTAAATACGAAAAATCTTTGCATAATCCCAGAGAAAGGGAAAGTACTGAACATTTAATAGAAATGCACTGAAACAAAATTTGAGAAGGAAAAATTGCTAATGGGTTGAAATACAGTTCACCCATTATTTAAATGTTTTAAATTCAAAATGATGAATAATCAGGAAAGTTGGTTGGCCTTTACAAAATATGTGGAAAATGTCTCAAGTGGGAATTTATTTAACAATATCTAAAAAAGCTGCTCAAATTGCGGTAAATAAAAGAATATACTAAAGACATAAAGAAGAGTGGTACCGTAAATAAGAGATAATATTGAAAAGAGATATGTTCTTCTTGCCACAGCTATTGTTCAGGATCAGGATATAAAGGGAAACTGGCATGATTGCATAGTGTTACTTGACAGCGGTTCACATGTTAATTTTTTTTTTATCAAGGACATGTCAACGTTGACTCGAGGACTAATAGCTATGTGTCGCGAGATAGATGGCAACATAACTGTGGTGGTTAAGTATTCAGATGCGACTTTTTCTTGCAAAGAAACATCTTACCTGACCCTTGCTTCACACGCCTTAACTGATCAGATAATTTGATGGAAAGTGTCTGAGCACTACTTCTTCTCTTATCACAGCTGCATTGAATTTGAGCTTTTGTTAAACCATCCAAAACCAGTAAGCTTCTTAATGTTTCATGGTTATTGTTCTTCGTCAAAGTTGTAGGTGTCTTTTCAAGGCTGCGAAATCGCAAAACACTGATCTTCAATGGTCACAGTCCAGAGTGATGGAATGCAAAAAAGACACCAATCAGGCTAAAAGGAAATCGTGGAGAGATTTCTGCACAGATATAGATTCAACTAATGAAGCTGCGAGGCTTAGAAAAGTTCTATCGAAAAACAAACCTCCAGACTAGGTTATCGAAGGACAGAAGACTATTCATGGACGCTGGTCATCCTCCTTAACACACACTTCCCAGGCTGCTCTGAGCTGCCTTCGACGCACATGCAAATGACTTGTGGAAAGATTACATCAATAGAATCTCTTCTACACATAGAAGCCGAAGATGGGCAATAAAAAGCATCATGTTTCAGCTTCAACATACCAGCGCTAAAGATATTAGACCATCAGTCTATCCTCCTTCATGTTAAAGATTCTAGAACAACTCATCAGTCTCTATCTTACAAACTCCATAGACTTCAAGCTTATCTCTGAGTCCCAGCACGCCTACAGGAAGTGCAGATCTATAGATACAGCCCTCAATTCCGTTGTCAATATCATACAAAAATCTCAACTCTATAAAGAGCATACCCTAAAAGCGTTCCTAAACATTAAAGGTGCCTTTAACAAGGTCACTTCTGTGGCGATAACTGGAGCTCTGTTGGACCTAGAGATTGACTCCAGTTTAGTGCGATTGATCAATCAATTGCTTACCTGCAGGGCTGTGAAATTTACACATGGATCGTCAACTCTCTCTGGGTATGTCAGCGCAGCGGAACGCCCCAAAAGGGCGTCCAGTCACCTCTCTTATGAAACATAGCTGTCAATAGACTGCTGCAGCACATGGAGGGGCGGCTGCCAGATTCTCGCGTAAGCAGATGATATTGCGAACATCTGCAAATGAAAGCACCCAAAACTTATGCGACCTAATGATAACTAAACTAAAAATGCTGTCATCATGGGCGGCAAAGTGTGGGCTAAGCGTAAATCCCAATACTGAACTTGTTCTTTCGCAATAAATTATAAAGTTCCTCCTCTGGTCCCACCAGAACTAAATAGCACAGTACTCTCATTCAGCAACAGCGCTAACTTCCTGGACTGCTGCTAGATAGAAAGCTAGATTGTAACCTCAACACCCAGGTACGGGTAAAAATGGCGAAAGTCGGTTAATACACGTGTAGCAATTCCGTCGGACTTAAATGGGGTAAGTCCCCAAAAATTGTCCGATGGCTAAACAGATCTATTATTAGACTTTTTCTGTTTAGTGGGGTATTAGTATGGTGGCCCTGCCTAAAAATTCAAACCATTAAAAACAACATGACAAGGTTCAACATATGGTAAAACTCTGCATGTCTGGGGATCTACGTACTTCCTTTTTCACAGACTGCGCAAAGCTAGACAACTGCGTAGACGGAGGTGTCTACACTGAGCAACTATCTTTCAGCCTTTTGTTTTTATTAATTGGACGTTGAAGGATTATCGAGCAGCAATTTCAAGTGGCCCAACGATACCAAGCACAGGCTTGTTAACGCACGGACTCAGGCAAAACTGCAACCCACCTCCCACCCAACCGACCGAAGGGTGCGCCGCATAAAGCGCGGTTACGAAGTTCGCGAATTGATAGATAGATGAGATAAGCCAACTGTTTAGATTCATATAAATATAAAATGCTTACATAGAAAATATTATGCACATATTATAGAATATGTGATGCGACCGCATAGTCCCCTATCGAGCGCAGCCATTTGTATGGCGATCGCAGTCTCACTCCATCGAGTGCAGCCGCTTGTAAGGAGACTGCAGTCTCACTCCATCGACATCTCCTCTAACCTCTCTAAAAATAGCTTGACCCATTCAAGCCAGCCTCAAGTGCCTTATTTTGAGCTATCAGCATCTCTCATTTTCACTCTTGAACAATGCTGACTTGCATGGGGCATCTATCAGCATCTCTCATTTCCACACTTGAACATTATCGTCTAAGAATTCTGTATATAAGCCACGCATTTTTATTCAATAAAGTCAGTGTCTTTTAGAGCCTCAGTATACTCAGACGTCTTCATTCATTTCTACCATTGCACTTACTGTGCGCAACGAAGGACCTCACTCTCCGTAGTCCAACTAGTTAGAAGTGCTAGTTGCGATGCCTTTTAGTCAGTTTATGTGCTGAATACTTCCCTTTAAACATACATAAACATTTTGATGACCCCGACGTGATGGTTATCATTCTGGTGACCCCGACGGTTGGTACAAACATTTTGGTGACCCCGACGTGGATGGTTATCATTTTGGTGACCCCGACGTAATGGTTATCATTCTGGTGACCCCGACGGTTGGTACAAACACCAACTGTTTTAATACACGAACTTCAAGTTTGATGAAAAATATGCAGAAAATTCCTTGTATTTCTGATCGGAACAATACAATTAAGTTGACTGATAAACTATGAGGAATCAATCCCACCGTTTATAAGCTTATAAGCAAAGCATTGTTCTACGATCAGAAAAAGAAGGTAGATTTTTTAATAAAAGTCTACTACGGTAAGAAGGTACGCAAATATTAGTATTCTAATGAAGACCTCTAAGGGCAAATAATAGAAATTGTTTTTGTACGGATTCTATTCTATCCTGATGAACCTTGTAATTGGGTGATATACTAAATCCATATTCCAGAATAGGACGCACAAGTGGGATCAAGTGACCAGCGCTTAATGAAACTCAGATCTCCAAAGTCTCGATTAGCAGGGGGAAAAATATGCTTGTCGAACTTAAGCTTGGGATCTAAAAGTATTCCCAAATCAAGAACACATTCTATGCGTTTCAATGGCTTGACATGAAGAAAATATGTACTTAAATAGGGCAATCGCCCATAAAAAGAAATATATTTTGATTTATCCCAATTAAGATTTAATAAAATGAATACGATAACAGGCTTCAAAACTATCTAAGTCAGCCTGAAGCCTCTGTCCAGAAAACGAGTCGGTAGACAACAGACACAGTTTTAGAGATAAAAGACCATCATAAATATAACGGTTTAATGACATTTAGTTCATTAAGTAATGATCTCTCCGTTATCAAAGGTCCGAAAGTGCAATTAGAGCCACTAACCAGGTAAGGATAATGCAAAACCAATTGATGATTATGGAAACTATAAGCAGCTTGCAAACTAATCGGCAATGGTCAGATCAGAGTCTGCAGTCTTGTTCTCAAAAAATACTGTAGCAGGAGATATTGTTGAGCCTCGCTTAGCATTAACAAAATCATAAGAACGTTTAGGATCCCGCTGAAACTGTAAACTACAGCTTCTTAGGTAATCCTTATAACATTTGTTGTTCATAGCCAAGAACTTGGATCGTGCAATCAAGTATCGAGAGTAATCCAAGGAAGAGCCAGCTACCTTGAATTTCTTATACATTCTTGACTTTTTATTCTTTAACCTGATCAGCACCCGCGTAAGCCACAAAGGTTTGGTAGACCTACATGGCTCACGAACAGGAACACTCAAGTCAAATAAACCGTCCAACGTATTATAAAAGACCCTGATTGCAACATCCATGTCAGCACAATTATAGAGCCGGGACCAGTCAGTCTGCGATAAGAGACGAGTTAACTTAATAAAGTCAGTTTTTCGAAATTGACGAACTCGCCCTGAAGGCTTGTTATCCTGACTTGTTACCGTAGTAGGCAAATCAAACAACACCTCCAACGTTGGGTGATAGGAATCTTCAGGATAGGATATGGGTTCAGAACGGGAGACAGAAAAGAAGGGGGGATCCGTGGCAAAAATCAGATCAAGCATCTTATTTGACGAATGCGGGATAGCATTGATTTGACAAACTGATATCCCAAATAAGCCCTCCAAAAACTCACTCTGAGTCGTGGTTGACTAAACACTTGAGTCAGGACAAAGCGTCCATGTAGTTTCAGTGAGATTAAGTACTACAAAAAAATCACGATCAGAAAGCTGTGAAGACACAGAAAGTATAGCAGCTAAATGGGAAGAATACAAAGAACTATCTGAAGAAGGTGGAATGTAAGAACAGGTTATAAAAAAACCAATACCATTTATATACAATTTATCGGCAATCAACTCTATATCCATAGAAATATCTGTCATTACTATCTCCGAAGACAAATCTGCATTGATAGCAATAAGTACACTCCCACCACGCCGGAGAGTCCTATCTGTTCTATAGATAGAGAATCCATTAGATAAGATTTCAGAGTCAAGAATGTCTGGCCTTAACCATGTTTCAGTAAAGGCAACGAAGGGAAATACTATTTATGTATAAATTTGTAAGTTTATTACAGATACCTCTTGCATTTTGATAGCCAAGTGAGAACTATCAGTGAACTACAGCAAGAGGTTTATTTGAACTAGCAATAGAGAAGGGAAGTGCAATCGGAGTAAGTAGTAAATTCTTTTACAATAACATGGTCCGGCCAGAATTCTTTACCACAAATGTTAGTGAAGTGTTCTGCCGGATCATTTATTTTAAACGGTGAAATCTCCGAGGGTTGGAACTATTCCACAGTAACAATGGCTTTAGATCTGGCTTGGATAAAAGCCTTGACATCATCAGATGTGGTATCAGGGGGAAGCCGTGAAATAAATATTTTTGGTTTTTTAGGTGGAACGCCTACCAGGGTCAAGTTAGGAACCTTAACAGCAACATCCGGTGGAGCTATTGCTTTGGTTAAGCGACCATTTGATTCAACTGATGTGTTAGCAGCTGAATGTTGAAATGCTACCAATTCATGGGTATTGTGCTGTTATCGTCACTTCTATCTGATATTGGTAGAGATGGGGAAGGCAGATTAATTAATTTTAAATTAGGTACGGACCTTTTACGCTTCCGAGATTCATTCAAAAGTTTCATACCTTTGAAATCATTCTCCATAGCTGAGAATCCATCGAAAAGTGTTTTAATCCTACCGAAAAGCTCTGGAAAGCTATTATTGGTCTGCGTAATAAATCCCATCATGTCCCTCTCAACATCCCTGCACTTTTCGCAAGTCCACCTGATTTGGACTCAATCAGATCAATAATACGGCCGCTTAGGCCAGCACATTTGTCGTGTGATACATTATCACACAGCCAGCAGCAAACAAAGCCCATCCTAATGTTTGCATGGACCTGACAATTTTTATTATACACTCGACATATTAAAAAAGTAAATAATTTAATTAATAAAATCAAAAAACAACTGCAGAATAAAAAGACACAAAATATACCTCTGAAACACACAAGGGTTTAAATAATACAAATGACGTACAAAAAAAATGTTAAGCAAAAAAAAAAACGTAAAGGGCGCGACGACCGAAAAATGAGAAACGCAACGGAATAGAAAACTGGATAGAAGAAGAAGAAGCAACAACCGCAAGCACCAGCAATGTTAATGAGAGCGCGGGAGAGAGATGCGACTTAAATTTCAGAGAGACAAGCAAGAGTGTAAAAATACAAAAGCAAATTGTAAGCGGACTCAAATACACTGCACAGGAGCTTGGAGCTTGAATTTGAGCTGCTGTTTGTTGTTGCACTTTAAACACTATTTAATTGTTTAACCGATATTAACGTTCAACTAATGTGTTTTACATAAAACCGGTATTACACAATGTCACAATGTCCGCTGCGAAGAGCAAGCGAATGATTAATTCGAAGCACTGTAGTGTTTTCCAGGCTGAAGTACAAGCCGTAAAAGAAGCACTAAACTGCCTAAAGACACATAATATCAGCTCATGCAATGTTAACATATGTATATATTGACTGCCAGACGACTATAAAATCCATTAGTGCGATATCGGCAAACTCGATATCGGTAACAAGCTGTTGCAAACCTCTGCACAAGATGGCCCAGCAGCATGTTATCAGTCTAATACTGGTGCCTCCGCTCCAGGATATTTAAGGCAATTGCAAAGCTGATAAGCTAGTTGGAAAAGCACATTACCCTTCCTCACTGATAAGGAAGGTATATGTATGCCTCTGGCTACCTGTAGGCTTAAAATAAAACACATGGCGAAATGCTAACTGCGGTCGCATCTCAGTCGCACGAGCTGCTCTGCAGTAATCGGCGCCATAACAGGACACTGGCTGGTTGGAATATATGCCAATAGACTCCAGTTGATTTATGATGAAGCTGTGAGCACTTCCTCTGCTTCTGCCCTGTACTTGCCAGGAAACTGTCCGCCACCTCAGGCAGCCATTTCCCACCCAATCTGTCAACGATGGCAAGCTTAAGACCAGCCAAGATTGCGAAATTTATCAATGCAACCGGCTGGTTAAACTTTTGATTTTATTTACACGAAGACCGTTGGAAAATCCGATACGGTATCACAACGGGCCACACGTGGTCTTTGTATGTCTGCCTTATGTGGGCCGATAGCCGTCTAACCTAACCTGACCTAGTATTAGTACAAGAAGAAAATCTGGCCCAAAGCTCGTGGAAAAGGGGTAGGGTGACAAAGTCTACTGTCGGAAAAGATGGGCTTTTTAGAATGATAGAGGTACGGAAATGGACACACTATGTTTGTTCTTTTCCTACACATGAGCACTACAGTAAAACATATGAGCCACAAACAAGAAAAATTTTGAAGAACAATGACATGATTAAATATATTGACATACCTAAGTTTTTAATAATATTTGTACGATTGACAAAATCAGCATTTAAAATAATAGTTCACTTGGATCTGCATGACTATTGGACCTATAAATACCGCGTCGGTCAAGAGTGCTTAATGTGAAAAATCAACCGAATGAAACGAGCACTGAAACTATGTCGCCGCTCCTAGCAATTAAGTTAGAAAGAATTCGTCACAACATAATAGTACAAAACCAGATAGGAAAGAAACTACGCAAGACAAGAGCTTCTGTGGGCTTCATGGGTAGTGTGTTTCATTCTATATTTCGGTAAATGGATGAAGAACACGCTGATAACCCACTAAGAAAGGTTATGCAAAGCAGGAGCAACGAATAATATCTACTCGACCTGGTAGGAAATCAGTCCAAATCCAAGATGCCACAGCCAACATAATGAAAAAGTATATTGACGTCATCTGGAAGAATTTTAAAATCATCAACCAAACAATGTATACATTGGCTGGTAATTTTAAAACACAAATAAGTTTGGAAAAGTTGCTCGCCGCCATTAAAGCACTATCAATGGGAATGGACGCATGTGAGCCTCTTCCGCATGACATAATCTCCGCTATCTGGAACAAGAACGGAAACTTTTTGGATACCTGGATGCCGATCACCGAGTTCCAGCACCAGATTCAGAACATTGCGTTTTATGTGCCGGAAGGAGTCCAACCACTAAGCTTGGACCCAATTGCGACAATACCGTCGCAAATAATGAGCTCCGCAATTTTGTTTAACATCAAAATTCCATTGATAAACATTCACTTGTGAGTATTAAGTCGCAATTTAAGCACATTCTAATTGATGGCGAAGGAACAGTATACAACGGAATGACTGATGGAGAATGGGATCACTGCTATAAGTTGGAATTCTCTTCTCACAACACCATCCGTTATACAACGTTAACGCAGCAACGAGCAGTGAGGTATTGTTGCTACTTAAAAAGATAATGCAGCCGCAAAACTCAACTCATCAGGCTAAGCTCATGGCTCTCTTCAACACCATCTGTAGCAGTCAAAACTAAATGATCTTTCTTTTTAAATCACGTCTGCTCTCTTTTCTTTATTCACAACGATTCCCTCCTCTTTAGTGATCACACAATTGATATCGATCGACATTGATGTTAATGTTAAGTACATAGTTGGATGTTAGATTACAGATGTTATGTTATAGTCTTCGAGCTACATCACTAGTATCCTGCTACACATCTGAGTTTGCTGCAGATGTTTTTGCAAGGGCAAGCTGAGTACTATAGAATTGTCGGTATTCTTCAGCTTGACCCTGGCTATTATCTAGATTCCGAGAAAGTCAATCTATGGGCATATGACGACGTGACAACTGATGCAAAGCTTGGTATACCTCAAGTCAATTTATCAATCGAAATGCCGGTTGATCATTTCAAAGTGTAACAGGAACTTAAATCCTTTAGATACCTGATATGCCATGCCAAACTCACATTTGGAACTGCATAACATAGCTCACTACAGCATCAGCAAGACGACCGGACTACTATTCATTGGAATCGCTGCGGTTGTCTTCATTTTGTTCAAATGAGTCCGTCGGCTACCTGCTCAATTTCCGCCGGGTACGATAGCCTTACCACACTTAACATAATATAAAATAATCACTATGTAGTCACATTTAAATCTTAATAACATCATTATCAAAATTATCAATATCAAAAACAAAAAAATGTATATGTATGTATATACTTGGGCTCATATGCAGAAACTGCTATTTCTCAAAATATAATTCAATGGCCATGATGTAAATAAGCGCCGGCAGATAACATCTTCAAATTTTATTCAAAATGAATATGTATTACTATAAGAACTAGAGATTGCATATTCTTTATTTAGAACAAAATGTTTTATGAAAAGCCACCCTTTATACAAGGTCCAGGATATATAATCCATTAGTATAATTAATTATTTCAACCTTTAATAAACCTGCCGAAGCATTTTGGCAGCAGTCTATGTTCGATGCCTTAACAACGTCGTCATGTTAAATTCTTGCGTTTGGGATCACCATTTCCGTGTACTGGATTAGTATTATACGCAGCTTGTGATATATACACTTAGCCAAGCTGACAGTTTTTGGTCTTTCTAAAATGCAATTTTGTTGTCTGAGCCACAAAAGACAGCAACTGACTGCTGACTCCAACTATTCTTTTCTATCTTTGACTGTCTTTGTCTCTAACCTTGTGTATTTTTTTGTTTACAGTGCGAATTTGGGTCGCTTCTAATATGTGTGTGTGGTGTAGGCAACTTCACAATAATTAATACACATTGCGTATACGCGCCGCTGTACCATTCGCCGACTTTTGCTGCACTCTTTGCTGCCCACATTGACTTTAACAGCTACGTTTTTCACATTGCACCGCATTTAATACTGCACACTCCACTTTTCATCTCAGTCCATAGTCTCTGAGAATAGTCGTTAATGAGATTGCCTGATTGTATTTTCACTAACAAATTGAGGTGCAGCTTCTTTGACAGTCTTGAAACTGAAACTCTGGAACGCACTCATTTTAATTTGACTTGCCAAATTGTGTGTTTGTGTGTGTGTGTGTATTTTCCCTTCGGTTTTTCTTTCTTCTGTCTGTATATTGTTCTTCGTCTTCATCTTTTTCTGTGCCTGTGCTTCAGAAGCCGCCTCGTCTTTGCTGAGTTGTGTGCTTACTCAACTGCAAGGCGAATGCAATTTTTGTGTAAACAACGCCATAAATTCCGATGGCTTAACTAGAAAACGTTATCGCGGCCAGACAAGGCCAACTTTCAGTGAAGTTGGGTGCCGCACGATGGGCAGGAAGGTGGCGGCAGCCGAATGCTGCAGTAGATTTGAGTAAAGTCGGACGATGATTGGCCAGTTTGCATCACAAGCAGCAAGATCTGTTAACGAGTTTAACTTTAAAAATCCACACGCGCTCTACAAGAGCTAGAAATATCAAATTTGGATTGCAGATTGCTATAAAAAATGATTTTAGTTTACTTGGCGCGCTCATGAATGTGGGGTTTTCGCATAGAGGACTTGAAGCTCTTACAGGTATCCACACTGTGAACTAACTGTTTTTAACTGTAAAACAGGAAGGCGATACAATGCGTATGGGAATACCACGATTTACATTTCCGTCGTAAATCAAAAAGACGTAAATTTAATTTTGAGTTTTTCATTTATTGATTGTTTTCAAAATAAACATGGTTGGATAGAAGCAATTTTTATCAACATTAGGAACGCTAATTTAGGTATTCCTGTACAGTACGATATGTACTTTGCAGCTGGAAATAGGCATCTTGCAGTCGAACACTCTCGACTGGAGAACAGATGCGTGTTTTAATGGTTTTGTTTTGTTTACGTCTTGCACTTTTAAACTTTTAAAATGCCTGAAATTTGCACGCAATTATTGTAAATGCATGGTAACTGGAAAAAACGCAAAATAAAAATATGAGGATGAAATGGGCAGGAATTTGCAAGTGCAACTGCAGTGGTAGTTGCAGCTGCTAGCAGGCCGTGGGAATATGAATATTAAAACACTGCGTCAAACAATTGTGGAATGTGTGAGAGGTGTGAGAGTGGGAGAGAAAAAAGGTACAGTTGGGACAATGAGCCTTCTGGCCATGTGGATTGCGATTTTGACTAGGAATGTGCCTGACAAACTGGCCGCATTCATTTTTATTTTGTTTTTCTTTGTTTTGCCATTGTTGATGTTGTTGTTGTTGTCTGGTATGCGTCAAGTGCACATACCCACTTAGCTGCTGTGGCATGTGCTATATTGCGGCCGCCAGGGGTCACACAGCCATCAGAGCGCTAGGCGGCCATTTGGCTGCCATCGTCAACAGCCAACAAATAAAAAATAAGCCATTGAGCAGAAAGCATGAGTGTAGTGAAAAAAGAAAAAAAAAATATTTTTTATTTTTTAACGTTCTTGAATCGATTGCACAGTGTGACCAAACTGTTAACCATTAGGGTGTTGCAATCTGCACTCGCCACGCGTGTGAGTGGGTGGGTGGCTGGCGAGGGGGCTGTTCCTGCAAAATTTCCTTCTCAGTGTGCAGATGCACAGATAGACACAGAATGAAGGGAATGGACCGTTTAGAGCGGTATCCCTTAGTTTTGCTATCTGCCTGAGGTTAGTGGCAAGGAATGAAGGTGAGAATAACAATTATCGAACACGAGTACCCTCAACACACATTCATATACAAAAATAAATTCGTAAGGGTTATAAAATATGTTTATTTTTTAATTTTAGTTTCATTAAGCAACTAATGCCATAACGACTATGAACTTTTATCAAGTTAATCTGTCAAATTCGACTTTAATGAATCATAAGCATAATATATCAATTTTATGGCAATTAAGCGCTATGCAAATAAATAGAACAAAATCGTTCAATATAATCAATAATGATTGCCAATTATTATTTAAATAACTTTATTTTCCCACAGCTATGCAAGTATGCATGTGTGAATGGCATACGTGGTTGCGATCCATATGTATGTGTTTGTGAATCGATGGCTGCAGAAATTATTTGCTATCAAATGCAATCGAATGCAATCATTCATGCATTTCCAATTTGTGGGACACTCAATTTCATAACCCCAGATTCCCCCAATCCCGCAACTAGACACCAGCAACTCCGCTCCTAAGTTGTGCACCTGTCAGCCGTTGATGCGTTCATAACTTAAATGCCAATAATTCTGCAGAGTGTCAGTGACGCCTATCAACTATCAAACCACTGCCTGCAGCCAGCCTACATCCCCATCACCAACTCCCCATCTCTCATTATTGTCCACTATCATGGTCTCCATCGCACATTCGTTGATGTCGTCATCGCTGTCGTAGGTATTGCGTCCTGCCTGATGAATTGAGCGTGAGCACGTGCATGATCCCCATCATAATTTTTTATGGCCATGCGTCAAAAACAAGGCATGCTGCGCTGCTCGCCTTGCCTCTGCACCATCTTCCACTCCGACCTAGTACTCCCACCACCCCTTCCATACCCTGCCAATGTGTCAAAATGTTGGGCCCGGCGTCAAATCGACACGCAGCAAAAGTTTCTAATGACACTGCCTTGATGTACATGTGAAGTGGAAGGGGGAAAGGGCCTTGTCGGAGACAGGGGGATAGGATGTTCTAGCTGTATCCGGAACTTCAGGTTGGCATCAAAGCGCTAATGTGCGCCATAAGGCAAAAGAAAGAAAGAGCTGGAGATAGATATAGAGGGGGGGAGCGAGTGGAGAATGTAGAACTCGAAACGGAAGTGAAAAAACGTCGGAAACACGAACACAGAGAGAAGTTGGAGGTAATCATGACGGAGTGCGTGGGGAAAGAGGCGAGGAGAGAAAAGAAAAAAGAGAAAAGCACAAATTCTATCGTTCACATAGTATAATTTTTTCTAAAAATTTTCGGGGAACTTAGCTGGTGTTCTTGCCCAATCCCCACCATAACGATGCCAAGGCCATAGACCAGATTCCCATATTAATGTGCGTATATATGTATGAATATATACATATATATGTATGTATGTGCGTATGTGTATATGTGTGTGTGTATTCATTGACACGTGAAAAACATGAAACACTTTTAGCATTTATGCGACGGTTGCAGCAGCTGACTTAAATTTGGATACGATTCCCTGTTGCCATACAATTTTAAGGCGGACTCAAAAAGCCATCTCAAAGTTTACCAACAAAGAACAGCTTTATATATTATATGCCTTCGCATAAGGGTGTCCCCCTGGTCGAGTCTTCATTTTATTATTACTTTAATTATCCGACCGATTTTTCCTAAAGGGGCAACATGTTATTGAGTTTGTTCTGGAAATCTAAGCAGAATAATTGTACACACAGAAGATAATCCTTGGGCCGATAGTTTATATGGCAGCTGCATTATTGGCGGTTTGGGCGTGGCCGTCCAATTTCCAATTCCTTAGGGAAGTTACCAGTAATATACTTTCAACATTTGATGACTCTAGCTTCCAAATTGTGGAAGATATGCGCATTTGAAATTTATTGGGCTAAGGTCCAAAAATGTATTTGCTGATCTTTGGAGAAGGTTACCATCAAGTTATCTTATTTGTTTGGTGACTCTATTCTGATGATTTACACTTTCCAAAATATTGGAATTGACGATTATGGGCGCATGTGTGGGCGTTGTAGTACAAATTTGTTATCGGTTCTTAATGGCGCCTACCAGTAACATACCTACCAAATTTGAGGACTCTGACTCAAAAACTGCGGAAGATATAGCCATTTGAAATTGTTAGAGTCGGGGATCTGGGATCAGCGGAGGTATGCGTGGCATATCCCAATCTTTGGGGTCTGTACCTTTAAAATTGTGGGCTTAATTGAAATGTGAATATTGATCTTATTGAACTTAATACTCCACTTTTTCTAACGCGGGCACATACCAGTATATGTTGCAACTTTCAAGTCTCTCTCACATAACCAATATACTATGATACCCTCGAAATCAAACAAGTATTTTTTCTATACAGCAAGCAATAATTTTCTTAGTTCTTAAGTTTTCAATGCCACAACTGTTTCTGTTTTTATTGTTTTATGTTTATTTCATATACCTGCTACATTAATTTAGTTGACAATTTTTATTCAGTTGGAAAAATACTTTTTTGAATATTTTGAGTTTTTAACTTATTCTTTGAGTATTCTATTTAATCCGAGCTCTACCGACTAGATCTTTAGATTATAATATTAGCAATACTATATAGCACATTACTTCCGAAACATGGGGCGGAAACGGAAGTGCAAACATTCAGAGAAGCAGTAGCGACCAAGAATACCGATTGAATACCGAAAGGCGCATTGCAAGTGAGACAGATATCGCAATATGTGTGTCTCATAAATCTAATATCGCTTAATGTTAAAAAACTGCGCCTGCAGTGGACCACACTCCCAACACTCGCTCCCATTCCCCCAGCCAAATTCGTATACGTCAATGTCAGTATGGCAAGGGCGACGCGCTTTAGTGGGTGTAATTAAGGGCGGAAGAGACGGAAGGGGCGTGATGGGTATATGAGAGTAGGCACGCCCAATTGCCAATAAATTGAAATGCGCAATGCCAGTACGGGAAGCGGACAATTCAACACTCCAAAGATAGCTGTGCACGTGTGTGAGTGCGTGCTTGAGTATGTCAATCAGAGTGTGTAATTGCAGTAAGTGTGGACGCATCTCACCCCGGATGCACCACCCTGGCAGCTGTCCCATCACTCAGCGCATCATGCAGATTGAGCGTTGGGAGGGCTATTCATTTATTGGGTGCTCGCTTCTTGTGTGTGTTTGCGTTACTTGACGATTATGGCAAATTGATTTGTTTGTACCATTAGATATGCCGCGCACTTTGTGGCTTTTACAAACCGCATACGCAAGTGCCCGGAAGACAAATGAGCTATTGCCGGTTGCCAGCGTGTGTGTGTGTGTGTATGTGTATGCGGTTAGTAAGTCTATGGCTATTGCTATCAGGTGAGACAGCCAGAAAAAGAGAGGGAAGGAGAGAGAGCAAGAGGTAAGCAAGTGAAAAATTAGCACCAGTTATCGACAGTCTTTGCTAGTGGAATTTACTAACAAATTAAAATAAATGGCTCGTTAATGGCTAATGATAATGGAACCCCAGCTAATGGCAATCGATTACATGCTCCCAGTCAGCTAGAGAGTTGAAAAGTTAACAGCAATGTTACTAATGGTGGTAGTAGTTGTCGTTGCTGTTGAAACAAACAAGTTTGCTGAGCAAGGTAAGCAATTGACAGTTTGAAATGCGGGTAAAAAAGCTGACCCATTAACACCTGAGTGGATCCATAAGTTGTTGTACTCAACACTGTTTACTAATCGGTCTGTGGTTTGAGCTAACCCCAATACTGTGAATATTCAATGAACATATTCTTGCACATTTGGCTGCATGACATTGCACAAGATCCACAACAGCAACACACCCTTACACACACTCATCGAAACAACAAAGTTGCAACGCCATGTAAAAATTTTAAGCTGACATGACCAAAGAGGCAAGTTGTTATATGCGTTGCACCAGATATGAAGTATTAAAAGTACGCACACACATGCAATAAGACACACACACGCACACACACCGAAAAACACATATGCGTGCTAGCTGCTCTCAAGTGGTGCTGCTAGTAAATTTGTATACCATACTCAGAGAAAAGTTTGCGCTTTGATAAACAAATACAAAAAGCAGATGGAGCTACCCCTTTCACTTACACGCTACCCCTTCACCATTCCACATCTACCAAATAACCTATTGCGACTGCCCTGCCGCATACTTGGTGGTGCATAAAACATGCTGTGCAAAATGAGTTGCAGCATATCAGGCGTAAAGTATCTGAAGTATTTAAAGTATCTAGTAGACGGCTTGCCCTCTATATTGCACAGCGACAGCAACCACAATATTTACAGCTGATTGAAACTTACTGTTTACCAGGATTGTCACCGTCACTTTATGCGTAGCCAGTCATGCGTAGGCGTGGTTGCCGAGCAAGTGTACCCGAACCTGTATCTGTATCTACATTTTGTATCTCTCATTATAGCTTTATCCATATCAGGATCTGTAGATGTGAATGTAAGTGTAAGTGTGGAAATTGTGTTGGCAATATTCTTATCCTGAGAACATGCTTTTGTGGTTGTATTCATTCATAATTCAAAAGCTAACCCCACTTTTCCAAATATATCCCTAATATTAGGCTTCGGTGCTTCTATTGCTCTTTCCGTTTCTGCTTGTGGTTGGCATATCCAAACCAATAATTGTCGAAATTGTGTGCCAATGTGACTCGATGCAGCATTGTGTCAGCTTTTTTGGTTTGATGGGGTCGCCTAATCGATCGATATAACTTAGCGAGGTTTAGCGCTTGAGCCTGTTATCTGTTGTTTCTATTGTTGTTATTGTTAGGGCATGAGTCAATGTCAGCATTGATCAATACAGGCACAAAGACAGCAAGCAGCTTTCCAGCCAAACAACATCGGGCCAACGCCATGGACACCAGTTGAAAACAGTCAGCCACATGGACACATGTTTTGCAATACCCTATACAGTTTGGTATCCTCTACATAGCTCCATAGGCTTAACAAAAATGTATATCTGAAGTGTATCCCGCTCCACTGCTGATTAATTAATTCTTGTTTGTCTAATTGAAATACATTTATGAAACAAATAGTTTTCCGTGTAGTTTGTAAGATTGAGGTCGGCGTTGATTTTTTCCTTGTTACATGCATATGCATTGCTTCTCTAATCAACAAAGAAAAAAAGAAAAAAAGCACCAATCACACATTTTGATATTCATTGTGATTTAGCCTGAATGTAAAAGCATTAAAGGCAGTTTCCATATTGATTCGTCTGTTAAGGGGACCCCAGAAACCTTAACATACCATAAATAAATCGAGTTTGCTTTAATGCACAGTTCACCAGACATTTTTTAATTTTATTTTGAAATTAAAAAATTAATTGTTTCAGTGCTGAAAATTCATATTTAAATACCGTTTAATGACAGCATATATTAAACAGGATGCTGAGTGGTTATTTACGCCTTTTATATAATCAAATTTGCTAAAAAGCTAGCTACAGGATATTTCCTAATCTAGCATTGTTGCGCAACTTCAAATTACTTGTGCTGATTACGCTTCACATTCGGGAGATGGAGCTTATGGTAGTGGCGTGCTTATGAGTTCATGAAATGCTCTTAGAATATGCATGAGACCCTAAGGAGTGGCGAGTGCTGCAGCCGCAGCCACGACAGCACTAGCATCTGCCTTCGAGTTGGCGATGATTTTGTGTGAGATGCAGCTAGGGGCAAGCAGCCAGTTTGTAGTACATACATGGGTGCAAAATGAGTTGGGATTCAATTAGAGTAAGTTAAACAACCGAAGACGCCGTGTTATGGCCAGGCTGTTGAGGCAATAGCTGGTCGCACTGTTATAATAATCCATTAGCAGGTCCTGAAGCTGCTTGTACATACTTTGGCAGAAGATTCATTCATAATTTAGCTGGCTTACCGCCAGCAGGGAGTGCTGTCATCAAATTATGCATAGGGTAAAACAACAAAAGGCGACTTGCAGTTTGCACGGTATGCCTCAGGATACATGGAAAGCCACCATAGCCACTAGCCACATGATAGCAGAAAGCGAGTGGTGGGTGGTGTCCTCTGTCCAAGTGCCCGTGCCTGTGCTTGTTGCCGGCTATTCGAGTTGTCCTACATGAAAAATGCATGCGTGTTGCGCCACCAGCCAGCAGTGCGACACTAAAATTGAGGAGACAAAGATAGAAATGGAGTAGGGTTGGGGAGGGGTGGGAGGCAAGACAACGACAGCTCTTCGCATTTGCGCACTTGCAAATGGCAACACTTTCCACAATGCTTAAGCGAGAATGGCATAAAAGCAGCCTAAGGGCAGGCAACTCATTTTTCAACAGTGCTATAAGTGCTATTTTTATGGTGTGTGTTTATGTGCAAGAAGAACTGCGTAAAAAGTAAATAAATATGCAGTCAGAGCAAGAAAAAGAGAAAGGAAACTCAACTAGAAAATAAATGTGAATTTCAGGCATACTCAGTTGCAGTTGGAGTCTCGGCGGCCATAGCTCGTTTTTGTCATTTCCGTTAAAGTCGCCATAATGTGGTGGCGGCTGCTTTATTTTCATTTACTTTTCATACTCTGTTGCCTAAATGAAAAAAGAGTAGCTGGCCTCGCTATCTTATGATTTCAACATCCTGCAACTAGAGACTTGCAATGGGCCAAATGTATTTGTTGCATTAGAAAAAAGACTAAATAGGTGAAGAAATGCCAGTAAATAAACAAGAAATATGTATATTTTATTCCATATGTAAGTAAACTGTTGTTTGGAAACGTTTGAGAGTATTGTGTCACCTTGCTACTGTTTAATTTTAAATTTTATGAATAGCTGATAACATTTCTTTAATCAGATTTGGATTAATTTAGTGTTTAGTAGTATATTTAAATGCTTATTAGTTTTAATTAGATATTTTCGAATCTTAGCACCAAAGCTGTTGGTAAAGAAGAAACAAAGTGTTTCGCAGTTTGGAGAGTTGGAATATAATGTTTTAACTTGATTTTTTGTAATTGTCATGAATCGTCTTAGTTTGCAGTTTGTCACACTTCCTGCTCCGTGGCAGTTCAGTTCCATTGCCGGATCTTAAAATTTTCCGCGGGGCGTGACATGCACGTAGACAGTGGCAGTCTTGGGCTCATTTGGCAACACCACTTGACACTGTGTCAGCAACAGCGACACAACAGACAACAACTTCATTTATCAAAACGCAATGGCCACGCCGAGCAGTGTCTTGCTAAAAAAAACACTCCACCACCAGATGCAGTGCAGCGCATAACCTAATTTAAAGCCAGACCAAATCAGCCAAATGGTTGTTGATGGGGCTTCATGCAACAATACGCGCCCAATATTATATGGAAGTTAAGGCCAAATGTTAAATAACAAAAATTACAAAAATGCGCTGAACACGCTATGCTACTCCAAATGTAATTTGTGATGGGCAAATAACAGAACCAATCTAATTGTGCCACACACATTGTAATTAGTTCGTTTACTCTCGTATTTGAATTTTTACTTCGAGGCTACATTAGCTAAGTGATACAGTCAGGAATCAAGAGATCTTAATAAATATCTAATTTTGTTCAAAGAACACTCGTTTCCTTGAGGCTCTTGCCAACTATAATTGACTTATAAGATCAAGCTTTTCTACTAAAGTTAATGTCACTGACGTTAAGGATTTTATTATATTTTTTAATTAATTTACTATTAAATATATTATGTTTAGAGACTAATCACAAAATTGTTGTATTGTTTTAGAGATCTTTATATTAATTTTAACTGCCAGCTAAGTAAATGCGATCTCTCTGATTGAATGTAGTTTTCACCTAAGAATAAAATTAATAAACAAAAAATCGCTAAATTATCAAACAATTTTATGTTAAAATAAAAAAAAAACGGAAATTGCATAAGTATTCCTGCAACGAAAATTAAATGTTTTATTTTTCTCTGAGTTCTCGTCAAAGACAATGCATTAGACCTACATGGTTCATTGTGTGACATTAGATATTAATATTTATTGGAGCTATTCAAATCCCAATGTACTAAATACATAAATAACAGAGACATGTTTAAGTACACCGGTAATAGTTGAAGTAATAAGTTTTTTCTTAATACAAACTGCGAGACTGACAGCTTAGACTCCATATGAGTCCGAATACGAGTAAGAGTAATGGGAATATCAAAGAACACTAGTGCATCCAGTGCTGCCAACTTGTTGCAATTCAATGTAATATGGTACAGAACTACTGTAAACAAACATACAAATCGAATGGCGATGTCTGTAATGCGATAAACCCAATTGTCTCATGCCTCTTGCTGCTTGCCTCTTGCCATTTGGTACTTGGCTGTCCCTTTTGAAAATCCGACTCCTGGCTCGATGCTTTTTCATTTGTGTAATTACATTGGCGAATTTTCAAACAACAATTAGCGCGTGTTGGCAACTCTGGCTGTAGGACGCGACTCGCTTAACAAAACGGCGCAAAACTGCTGCTTTAATGTAGGAGGTCAGAGATTGCAGAATTGCAGTTTGTGGGCGGCTGGCGGTGGCTTGTATTGCGTGGCGCAAGGCGGATGGCTGGTGGCAGGCTGTGGCAACATCATCAATCATTCATTTGAAAACTTTATTGAAGAGAGTGTGTTACTGTGTGGGTGTGTGAGAAAGGGAAATGATGGGAGTGTGAGAGAGAGAGAGAGTGAGTGAGGGACGATTCGCAAGAGTACTTTAGCGCTAAAAGTTTTCAATGGCTTTGGCGATTGCAGGCTCACAAACTAAGTCGGCCTAATGTTGACGCAAAGTTTATGCAACTGCACATACAGACACACACACACATTCACGCACACACATACTCACATATAAACGATATAAACTAGCATTAATTTTGCCATGAAAGTCGACGAAATCGCTGATCGCATTTCAATGACAAAAGTAGGCCGGAATTTTGCAAGCATGCAAAAATGGATGAGCTCGAACATGAGGTAAGAATGGATGAGGTAAGAAAATACTGAATGCGGTTTTCCATAGGGGGGTGCTTGGTTGTTGTCCCTCTTGATGTTGTTCTGCTTACTCTACGCTCTTGTGGCTGTGGAAGTTTTTGCATTGCCGTTGTGGAAGATTTTCACCTACGGCTTATAGACTCCCATAGCCTGCAATAGTGCACCGCACAAGCCCCTCAACCAATTCTCTCTCTCTCTCTCTCTGTCTATCTCTGTTTTCTGTTTATTTTTCTCTCTGTGTGCATATGTATGTTTTCATAAATTTTCAATAACAATGGCTGGCCAAGTGGTTAGCAATTTATGACCCACAATTCGCTCAAGAAATTTTAATAAATTGCCGATGCTATAAGAAGTCCAAAGATGGATTAAAATTTTCAAGCCAAGTCGTGTTTTATCGAATAAAACACTTGCATTGTTTGGGATTGGCTTAGATTGGTTTTATCGACCCATGTCAAATGAAACTCGAGTACAAATCAGCACTAAAAGGACCTAAAGCAAGAATCCAAGGGACATGTGAAATTTATGTGCAAGAATGCATGCCATGAGATTAAGTGCATAATGTTAGTACACACATTTTAGATGCAGACTTAACGAGATAACCGCATTGGTATATAGGGGGCTAACTATAATATAAGATTTAAAAGAAATAAGTATGTTATAGTATTATGCTTGTGAATATATCCATAAATATATGTGTGGTGAAAACATAAAGTTAATGCAAGTGCTGTGCGAGAATTGCACATTAAGGCTATAACATCGCCATTCTGTGCCACAAAGTTAGGTGGTACGTTGCAAGTGCGTATAGCTCGCATAGTCTATCTCTGTCGCTCCCACATTTCATCTAACCATGCTGCACGCCTGCTTGTGTTTGTTAAGTAGCGCGGAGACGACAGCGTCGCTGCTACTCGTCATGAATCATGCCAAAAATTGTGACGTCGACGCTGGCGACCCAAATTCTGATACTTGCTGTACTTGAAGCGGGCAGACCGCAACAACAAAAGTAAATGTAACGACGACGAGGACGACGACTATGCTGGCCATGAAGGAAACGCTGCAGACATTGCAGACTGCAGACTGCAGACTGCCGACTGCAGACTGCGACTGCGACAGAGATAGCGACTGCAATGAATTTGTCGCACTGCTAGTGCTCAAAAGTGTGCGTTTTGAACGTTTGGGTCTGGTGCAAGCCCTATTTTGCAAGTGGTGTCGTCTTAGCACTTCACTTTTCTATACTAAAGCCACGTAAGTACAGCCACAGGGGCGTGGCAATTGCATTACAAATAGATGAGGGAGAGTGGAAATGTGCAAAATTTGCCACTTACAATACCCCAAAGCAACTCCTGCAACAACCACTACCCTGTCGCTGCAACCACATGTCCGTAGCGCAGTAGATAAAAAAGTCGGATTGCTAAGAAATGAGATATGGCAAAAATGAAAAACAATGCGAAGCTGACACACTCTGTGCTTCAGATGCATAATGATAACATTATGATAATGCGTTTTGAAATAACGATTATTACGTTCGACTTTGGTTGAAATAGATTTGAAAATGCTACAGCATCAGCTAATAGCGGGGTTTCATTGCCTAACAGTCACAACTCATAGTTCTCTCTCATTGTGTGATAGATTATCTAACGTTTACATACATAAAGTAAGTTTGATTAACTAAATCTCATCTTATTAGGATTCGCATGCCTTATTTCGTTTTATGAGGAATAACGTATAAATCAAAGCCATTATAATAATGGAATTCGTAGTATCCAACAGATTTCGAATTGTAAGGAATTCAAATAGGTTTAGGACATGAACTAAATTGCATTTGGATCTCACTCTTATTATCACAAATTATTTTAATACTTTTCTCGCTGTCAATGTAAGTTAAGAGAGAGGCTGAGACAATCCGAGAAAGAGAGAGAGATAGAGAGAGTCAGAGCGAGTGAGGGAGAGAGAGACTGAGAGAGAAAGAGACTGGTAGAGAGACAGTGATAAAGAGGGGTGCATTTGTAATTAAGAAGAAGTGACCATACATGCTTAGCTTGCCAGTACTTTAGCTTAAAAAACAATTCACAGTAGGAACAAAATTATTATTCATTGCAATTGTATTAGTTATTATTGATATTTGATGGTAGCCTCCACTCAGTTCTAGCATTCATTTCTGACGGATTTGTAAGTAGTCGCCTTTTAGCAGTGGAAAGTGCTCCTGCTACTGTTGCTGCAGTTAAGGGCGTTACTCGCACCTCCACATAGAAACCACACTCCCCTTGGAATGTACGTCTGCTTGTGTGTGTGTGTATGTGTGTCTGTTGGGTTCGTTTAATTTCCACAACGCGGAAACTGGAGCGCGCCAACATGATGGCGACTCTGTAAAAATTGCTGCAGTTTTTGCTGCTGCATTAGCAGCCATTTGCAGCAGCAATTGATGCGCCCCGTTATGTGTATGTGTGTGGAGTATGTGGTATGTGCGTGGAGTATGTGGTATGTGTGTGGTGTGCTTTAGTGCCATTTATTTATGTTTGCTTCGTTTATGGGCAACCAAAATAATGACATGAAAAATTGTGTTGCCTACTCTTGGGCGCTGCTGTTGTGATTCTTATTGGTGAGACTGAGGCAGGCTCCAAGACACAAGTATTGCCGCCCGCAAAGTTTATGGCTTTTTAAATCGAAAGAAATTCGATGCTTTCTCAAGCCGCAATAAATGTGCCACAAATGTGGAAAATGCAACGAATGGACGAGCGGTAAATGCGCGTCTGAATGCTAACTCAAGAAAAACTGCAGCACCACCAACAAGAACAATCATTTGAGCAAACATTCAAGATATATGACGATTTCTGCATTCTTATTTACGATGCGAAAACAAACAAATGCATGAGAATGTTCATAAATTCGTTTTCGGTTCAGGTCATTGCGGGCAGTGTGGCTCCTTGTTGGCTGACCTCAAACACAAGGCTTGCCTTTAATTGTAGTCCAGCTTCAGTTTTAGTTTCTGCTCTCAGTTGTCAGTTTCGGTTTCAGTTTCTACCGCAAATGTTGCCGCGCGATTTGGCGCAAAGTTAGCGGTGGCAGCGACTGCGACTGTTTTGCTGGCAGCGACCGCGATGTCAAATGCTATGCCGGCCTTGGCGACGTGACGCGGCGCGACGCGCATAAGAAATCTGAATCAAATCGACAACACGCACAGCAAATACGTTGGCGGATGAACGGGGTAGGGACGCTGCCCTTGCTGCTTGAGCCAAGGATTGGGTCAGTTGGGGCATCTGCATGGGTGTGGGCGTGGCTGCGTTGTGCTAGTTTGTCACAGCTGCGGCCTCATTTCATGGATGTGACACACCAAAACTAAAAACTCAAACAGAGCCCCAGTTCGAGTCCGAGTCCGAGTTCGACTCTCCAATCCGAGTTCGTGCCTCTGTCCGAGTCCGAGTCGTGTCTAAGTCTATGTGGGTGTGGGTACCATGCTGATAGTTTGGCTGCGCCCCTCGACCTACGAGCTATCAACTGTTTGTCGTTAGCTGTTAGTTGACCAAGTCCAACGCCCAAAAATTCGATTTCATTTGCACTTTCCATTTCGGATGCGTTCATGTCTCCCATCTGCTAATACCCTGCACCTGCTCCTCTGTTTGGTCCCACAGCCAATATTAACATATGATTGATTGATCAATCATTTTCACCGAGTACTCGTACGTATTCATAAATGTAAAATAATGATTACATTTAAATGAGTTTTGCAATCAATTATTCATTATATTTTTGATAAGTGTTGAAGTGGAATCGGAAATGTAATTTTTTTCACCTGACATAATTATAATATAAAACTACGAAGAACGTCGCAGTCGGGCGTAACTCACTGAAGAATACTCTGATACCGGTAAAACATGTGGCAAACAACCTACTTGTGGGGGTGGAGTTTGGGAGGCAATAGGTGTGGTGCCGCGAACATTGAATAATCATTATTGTGCGTTAAACGTTTTGAGGTGCTTTCTAGGAATCTGTCCTCCAAGCTGCGTAACTCTACCTCGTGCAGACTGAAAGCATCAACTAGTATGTGCAAGAACATTAAATTGTTCGATTTTGTATCGACTTAGGATGCCAACACAATTCGTTCGAAATCCTAAGCAATACTGCAGCAATAAAAGCCTTGCGCTTCCCCGCATCACAGTCTGGGAGTGTTGGCGGCATGAAAATGGAGTGGGTAGCCCGGAATGGGACAAGGATGTCGAGCAATGTCAGGCGGTTGTTTTGTGTTTCGAGTGCTTTGCGTGGCTTTGTTCGAGTTGCTACTTGAAGCGTGGTTTTCAATTGGGGTCTTCGGATTTAGCTTTGGGATTGGGTCAAAATCTGCAGTCAGTTTTTTGGGCCTGGGGCTAATCATTTCGAGTGTGTGGTACTTACTTGATATAAATGAAAGCACAAGAATCATATCTATGGTCACTTGAAACCACTTCATCTCATTTCCCTCTGCGCGCTGGTGTTGAGCGTTGTGGGCGTGGCAGCGACGTTGTTGTAGCTGTTGTTACAGTTGTACACAGAGCTGTAACTCTTTGTTGTATGTTGTTCGTTGTTATTGTTATTTTTATTGTTGTTGTTGCTTTGTTTTAGTTGCAGTCGCAGCTTTCCGAGCGGACGCAGTT
This sequence comes from Drosophila nr. perissopoda 5 BK-2023a, assembly GCA_035044105.1. NCBI lineage: Eukaryota > Metazoa > Arthropoda > Insecta > Diptera > Drosophilidae > Drosophila > Drosophila nr. perissopoda 5 BK-2023a. The sequence goes on from JAWNMK010000287.1 coordinate 1,078,851, forward strand.
GCAGCAAGTTTGCTAGTGAATGCAAAAATTTCAATGCTACGTCTTCTGCCTCAGCCCCCCTTTATCCCACTGTAGTTGTTTTTGTTGTTGTTGTTGTGCGTTACATGCATCTCAGTTGTTGTTGTTGTTGTTGATTTGGCAGCATATATTTACATGTTTATTAGAAATACTTCCATCTTTACAGAATTGTATTCGATACACAAATGTTTTGGCCGTTGTCCATTGTTTGCTTGTTGTTGTTGTGTTTATTTAGTTGATTAGTTACTAATAATAATTTAATTAAATTAGTTGCATGCTATTTGGTGTTGATGATACTGTTTGTTTGTTGCGAATTCTAGTCGGTATATACTATATATATTTTCTATATGTATGCATGTATATAACGATTCTTCTCTATATATGTATACTATGTATACATTTATTCTGTGTATATATATTGTAAATACATATATTTGTTTCTTGGCAGTTTTCGATTAAAATTCTTTAAATGTGTTTTCGTTTATTGGTGGCCTCCATGCACCGCTGCGCCTTCTTGCGCTACTCCTGCTTGCGATGATGATCCTTGTGCTGTTGCTCCTTGATGCTTATAGATGCTCCTGGCGTTCCTCCTGCTCATGCTCGTTGTTTCATCCTCTGTTGGCCCTTATAGCTTTTGTTGCGTCTTTGCTTCTCTTCACTTCTCGCTTGTCGGCTGAGAACTAAAAGCTGAAAGCAAATAAAACGTTTGCCCCACATTTAATTAGTGTTTGTCAAATTATTTATGTAATTCTTCTCTATTTAGGATGATACTTTTGTTGTTTTTTATTAAAAAATATTTCTTTCATTGTTGTTCAGAAAGAACCAATTTTGCAAGAATTAACGAGATTTGGCAACAGAGAACTGTCAGCATACTCGACTCTTTGGTGCCCTACCTAACTCAGCTCGGCTGACTTTGAAATCATTTCGATATTATTCGAATTACTTGAATTGAACTTGAATGGATTGAACAAGTGGCTCAGCTGGCTAAGTTGCCGTCCTTGGTCGATATTGCAGGGTATCTGCAAGTAATGCTGCTTGCTTAGCCAGTCTCCTTGCGGCGTTGGGGCAAAAGTTTGTCAAACTCCAAAAAAGCTTTTGGGCATCACTTGATTCGCTTTTTGTATTTTGTTCTTCTAGTTGTTCGCATCTTTTTTATGTAAATTCATTTTAATCATCACTGTACGTTTTGTGCTTCTTTTGGCAGAAATTGAATTGTGAGGCAGCAGCCATAAGCAGCAAGCGAAAAAAAATAAAAAATGAAAAATAATAATAATAAAGATATTAAAATGAAAAATTGCTGAAAAATATTCTTTGAATTTCAATTTGTTCAAGTGGCTCAAAGGTGCTATGATTCATCTGCAAAGTTATCTTAATGTTGTTTTTTTTTTTTTGCCAAAGCTTTTCCTACTTGCCAATGACATTCAGCCCCCAACTTATCTTGCCCAATGTGACGCGTATTTAATTTAAAATTGCAAAGCTCAGCTTGTCCTACTCCTTAGCTTACTTACCCTTTGAAATGGCCTAGATGAAAATGGTTTGCGCCCCAAAATTTGCAATCTAATCCGAAAGTCCGAAGACATTGGCCGTTGCAAATGTTAATTTAGATATATACTTGACATAATTTGCACAAAATTCACATTGTGACCCAACTGTCTCTTTAAATTGTACCCCTGAAAAGCTAATTCGACCTAGCCAAGGCATCACTTAAAGAGGGAAAGCGACAGAGAGCATTATTGTTATATATACTGCACTTCTGGTCGTTGAATAACTGTCGGTGCCTAATACATCGCTTCAATCGGTGGCTAGCTCATTCAAAATATAAAATATGTATTATAATCTTCAGATTGTAAACAGTCTTAAGTTTAAAAAAGGGGATTCCAAAAACGTATTAATATAAACCCTCGAAAATAATTATTATAATTGTGTCGCGAGGGTTGTATTAATTATTAAGTTAATTAATAAATTATATATATTCTTAATCACTAGAAAAGTCGGTAAAGCCATATCCGTCTGTCTCCCAGTTCCCTCAGCTCCTCAGTTTTTAATCTTTATGAAACTTGAAATTTATCCATAATTTTGCTGCAGTCAGTACATATATCATAGTCAGATCGGATCACTATATCATACAGCTTCCCTTTGAAAGATTAGTTTTTGTATGAGAAATTTTATTATTTAACAAATTATCCTAACTAAACTTATTCAATTCACGACTTCTAACATTTATACAAAAAGCTAGTAGATGACAGGGTATCCAATCTTCTGCTTGCCTGAGATAGCCGTCTTTCTACTAACTTAGCTTTGGAATTCCAAATAAAATCAAATATTAAATGTTTATCTTGATCTTGAAGTCCTTTTGAAAGCTGGAAAGCTATGGCTGTCCGTGTTGCCACACAGTTTTACAATTTATTTATTGTGTGTGGCATACGTGGCAAATAGAGACTTTAATTCTCGGCCCATCAAATGAGCATTGAAGGCGTGAAAAGCATTTCGGAAGTAATTTGGCAAAATGTCATGCATGCAACGTGGTGCCGTCGGGAAACGCGAGCTGCCTACCCCCACCACACCTCACTGTGCTCTTTTTCTCCGCTCTACCTTGTTCTTACCCATAGCGGTCTTTCACGAGCTGTCAAATATTTAAAAGGCAGCCGTAGTGGCCTGCAGCCAGGTAGCAGGATGAGAGGACTCGACGACAACATCGACACGTTTTTGATGCAACAAAAAATGCCAAGTGTCAATTTAATCAGACGCACACTTGGCATTGCCCAAAAAAAATTAAGAGGAAAAATAAAAAATATGTGCCAGGGGCACCTTTTCGCATCCCATATAGACTCTCTCCTCTATCCCCATATACCGAGCTTCATTCCCATTCTCATGCTTATACTCGTTCACGCTTATGTTCATGTCGTCCTTGTCATCAGCCTCAACCTCAACGTGCTTGCCTGCCACTTGAAGCAAAAAGGCAACGTTGACAGTGTTTAAGACGCTTGCTTGGGCATTGTCCTCGCCTGCTTTCTCTTGGCTTCCCTTGTCAGACTGGCTGGCTGCTTGGTTGACAGCGCAAGGCTTCGCATGTCTTGGCCTGTTCCTATTCTCGCCTGTTGTCTTTTCATATTAAATGCATTGCAAGTTGCGCAGAAAAGAAAAAAAAAATATATATATATACAATATGTATACATATATATAAATGTATATATACATACATATAGGGGAGGGAAAAATTCGATTTTTCGTCAGCGCCGGGTGACAACTTTCGTTAGCAGCGCAAACATCACAATCTTCTCCCACATTGCCCCTAGTTAGTGGCAGTGACAGCGGCAGGGGCAGCGCCAGTCATTCACCAGTCATGACATTCACTTCGCAGTCGCCCACAACACACAACCCTCAACCTCTTTACGTCGCCGCTCATTATGAGCGCTCATTAGGCGGCGCTCGCGGCATGCCAGTCAAAGAGGCACGACCCCAACAGTAACCTCATATTGTTGCTGCTATTGTATGTTAGGCATATCCAATTTTGCATGCAGCTTGCAACACTCAAGCGAAATATCGCTCAAACCTTTGTTTTCTTATATGGTAAAGTTAATTTGGTGTAAATTTAAACCTATTCTAAACTTTAAACATTCTTACAAGAAATTTCTAAAGCTGAAGTGATACAAATAACTGGGTAGATGGCAAAGATACTAAAAAAAAGTTCCTAGTTTTATATATGTAATAAAGTCGCCCTAATGCAAATACGTAAATAACATTATCTATAGCTTTATATTAGTTACTTATTAAAGTGGAAAGCGCTAAAAGAAGATATCAGAAAAGTCAATTTTCTTTTTTGTTAAATGTAAATATTTAAGCTTCGAATAATTTTTTATAAGGATTATTGTAGCTCATTATTATTATGGGATTAATCCACAAAGTCTAGTTATATTCAAAACAAATCATTTGATAATGGAATATAAAAGTTGGAAATAAACGATGGTGAATAATCAAAATCGGATTATCAAGTAAGCTTCGACTTAAGCCCCAAAAACTTAGCGCTGAAAAAACCCCTTTAAATCTAGGTGATAGATGAATATCTCATCAAATATGTATGTTGATATGTATCATGAGGATTTCACAATCAAAATTTGTTGTTGCCGCCACATTAAATATATATTTAAGCATACAGCTAGGTAGTTGACTTCATTTTAATTTAGCTTACGGTTTGGTTTGTGGAAGTGTACGTTTCAGATTCGTTTTTCTATATCACATTAGGTTCAGTTCAGCTTGGTTAAGCTCCATTTGAATGTAGTATCACTAAGCAGACAATACAATACAATACATTGTCTGCTTAGTGGTACTATGTATGAATATATCTATGGTGAGGCATCATCTTCTCTCAATGGCTCTCAGTATCTAAGTATCTCATTCTCACGCTCGGTATCAACTTGAATATTGTTGTTTTGTCTCGGTTGCTGGTGCTGCTGATTTTGCTATTATTACATGCATATTTTGTGTAATGAGTGCGATTAGCATTCTCAATGAAGTGGGGTTAACAATGTGCTCTGCATTTTTTGTTTGATGATGCTGTTGTTGCTGTGCCACCAACATAATCATCGACATCAACATTTCGAATTGAGCGACATTATTAACTTTCCCACACCCACACACCCGCACATACACGCATACACACACAATGCGTTGTGGCTGATCAATTGCCGCTCTTATTTATGAATTGCTTTTAGCTCTTAAAGTCTCTCTCGCTCTCTTTTGCTTTCTTAATGTGTATATTTATCTATCTCACATTCAGCTGCTGCTGCTGTTGCCAAAGCCACGGCCTCGCCCCCTACTGTGCTGTCCTTGCCGTTTGGCGCTTGTCGTTTTGCCGTTTGTTGTTCGCGTCTTTAATGTTGCCTACTTTTTTGAGCACAACTCGCTGTCGCATTCTTGTAGTGTTATCCCTTCGGTTTTTGCTTTATGCTCGTTTCGTTTTTGCTCGTTTCGCTTTTGGCTGCCATTTTGCCTCATTGTCTAGTTGCTTTGCAGCAGTTGGCTTCATCTTCGATTGCCATGCCTCGGTGTCCTTGTCCGCGTCCTCGGCTTTACGCCCTTTTCGTTTTTCCTTCGCCCCTGTGCGTGCACCCCTGTGTGATTCATTGTCCTTGTCAGCAGTTTGTAGCAGTTGCTTTGCAATGACTTCTGCATTTCTTGTGGCCAAACACACACTCACACCCACAGCTAAGGCAGTCTGCCTTTCAAGCAGAACTATCCACATATCCAACAAATGGTATGAAATTGCACAATAAAAATATTGACACAATGCTACGCTGCATGTGCTAAAAATTTGCTAAATGCAGGCCAATAGGATCAAATACTAGATGGATTATAATCAGAACAACAAATGAAGCTAATTAAAAAATAAAAAATCTCAGATATGATCCGATTTGCAACCGCAAGGATCAGTGTCTAAGAACGAATTCATTCATTTCAAATCATGGCCACATTGTAGCGTTTCGGAATAACATCATAGTTTTTCCATGAACTAGAATATCTTTGAACCGACTGTTTCAATAAAATTAGATAAATACATATTTTTGCCAATATATGAGAAAGTAATATTGAAAATACCACTTGGTACTCAAGGATATATACAAATAAAACGCACGCACACGGACAATTTTCGCCTACGTTGTCTGGTTAGGTGACAAAAGCAACAAGAATAGCAGCTCGCGGATGTAGGTACCACGCGACCCAACTGCTAGCTTCAAATAGTCCTCCATCGTCCCTCCCAAGTCCCAGACCCAATCTCTTCGACAGGGGTAGTCGCATTCGCAGTTATAGTCTTAGCCTGTCTGACTCTGCCAGCTATTTGACAGTTGATTTCTGTCACAGCTGCTGCTGCTGTGATTTGTGTTTCCCTTGTTTCTACTCGCCCTTTTTTTTGAGATTTTTTTTTTTTTTTGCCGTTACCCACTTTTTGGCGACTGCTTTAAAATTTATTGCTCAGACACACTGTGCGTCAGCTATGTCGCACTTTCCCTTTTGGGCGTAATGTCTGCGTATTTATATACAGTGGCTCGAAGCTTATTTGGATCAGGGTCAAAGAAAAAAAGGAATTGCCTGCCATAAGCTAATTATTTATTATTTTTCAAAAATTCCAAAGACCGATGGTAGGTACATGTGTTACCCACCAAAATTAATATATGACGCCAATACACTGGGGTTTCCCCACCTGCTAGGTAGGATTATAAAAATGTTGTATAAAAACTTAAATACGAATGTTAATACTTAGCATTATATCCTTTAGCCTTAACAACTTCCCTTAACCTATTATTCATGGAAGATACCAGCTTCCTGGTAGCTTCTGGGCTGATTCTGCTCCACTCATCCCGCAGAGCAGTTTTGCGGTCTTCTTTGCTGGATATGCTGTGCTTCCGGATGTTATTTTCCAGCAGAGCCCACAAATTCTCAATAACATTTAAATCTGGAGACTGGGCAGGTGGAATTATCATGTGGGGGCAGTTCCTGATGAGCCAGGACTGTACTATCTTGGCCTTTTGCTTGGGATCGTTGTTGGTTGAACCGGAAAGTATGTCGGATTCCTACCTTCTCGGCACTTTGGAGTAAATTTTCCTTTAGTATTTTGAGGTACATATTCTTGTCCATTGTTGTTTCACAAATCACAAAATTCCCGAATCCGGCTGACGAGATACATACTCATATCTTGTCACTTCCTCCACCATGCTTGACTGTTGACTTTACGTGTTTGGGATTCAGGTCAGTATTGGACTATCGCCCCACACAATTCCGTCCGTCCGAGCCAAAAATGTTGAATTTGGACTCATATGCAAATATGACTGTGTTGCAGAACTCCAAATCCTTGTCGAAGTGGTTTTTGGCGAACGTCCCTTTATTTTTTGCGCTTATAAAGGAATTCTTCCGTGGTACTCGGGCATTAAAGTCATGTTTGCGCAGAAACCTGCACACAGTTTTTACACAGCACTTTTTCCCCATTTCATCCTGCACCTGTTGAGTCAGTTTTGGAGCCGATAGCTTAGGATTTCTCCTTATTTTCTTGATGATCCTTCGCTCCTCCTCTTCGGTGAAAATCTTGTTTGGTGCCTTTCTGCCCTTGTCCTCAATCCGATTTTCGTCGACGAAGCGCCGAATGATGTTATACACAGTTGAGTTGCTCAGATTGACCATTTCAGCTATTTGGCAATGTGAATATCCGTTTTGGTGGTGTTCCAGGATGAGTTTCCGTAGTTCAATGGTAGTCGGTTTGTCCATAGTCTTTGTTGGCTTGTTGCACCCGAGATGCAGGATAAAACTAAACTGACAACGAAGGATTGGTCTATTTATACCGAAAATACTCAACTTTAGGACACCCAGGTGTCCACAATGTACCTGATCCAAATGAAACGTGCCCTGAAAAGTAGGCAACATTTTTATAATCCTACCTAGCAGGTGGGGAAACCCCAGTGTATTGGGGTCATATATTAATTTTGGTGGTTAATATATATACCTACCATCGGTCTTTGGAATTTGTGAAAAATAATGTATAATTAGTTTATGGCAGGCAATTACTTTTTTTCTTTGACACTTATCCAAATAAGCTTCGATCCACTGTATGTGATGCTAAACCGTCGTCATAATATGTCAATATATCATGAGAACTACGAGTTAAGCTCAAGCTCAAGCCCAAACTCAAACTGAAAGTGGAACTAAGACTGAGAATGAGACTGAAACCAAGCAGGAATCGTACTTGAGGTAAATAAAATATTAAGAAAGCTGATATTTACCTTTACAGTGGGTTTTCTAATACTGTCGTGACATAATATTAAAGGATCTATTAGTCAAAATAGTATGTAATGTTTGTTTACTTGTCAAAGATTCGCATTTTTGCTTTAAACAGAATATGAGTTTATTTAGGCTAATTGTTTAGCATACTCGAGGCAAACATTCTCAAATATCTTCATATTATGGCCAGCTCAACAACGTGGCCAATAAGAGAAAATTGTTGCATACTTGTATTAATTTTTTGTTGACTTCGTGACGATTTATGTTTATGTCATCTTAACTTAAATATTTGTTGCCTAACAGACTTGGAACAGAGGAGCTACCCAATAAAACCGATTTTTGGGTGATTTTAATAAAGTTAAAAGCAAAATCTAAGGATTCAATTTAAATTAGATGACTACATTTGTCTTAATTAAGAAAAACCAAAGATGCGATTAAAATTCATATAATATAACGTTAATACTAAATATAGTTTTAAAAAAAACTGCCCTAAAACGCACCGTTTTTGTGTATAATCGTTAATTATGAGACTGAGAGATAGTGAATAACATGAATGCACCTCGATTTGTCAAATTGTTTTTCATTAGTTCTTTCCCCTGTTAATAGGTTAACTAAATGCACTCCACGCTTTATTTCATGGCCTGTAATGAATAGCAATTTCCATTGGAGCCGCTCTAGTTCTTTCCGTTTGGAGAGCGCTCGTCCGCGCGTAAGTTCTCGTCGCCATTTTGGTGGCTGGGCAGCTGCAGCAGTTTTGCTGGCGAAGGATTCCCGTCGCTGGAAGCCGTGCGCTCTCGTATTGACAGAGCCAAGTGCCACTTGATTGTCTTGGTCGCCATTTTGTTTACTTCATAAGTAAACTAAGACACTTGGCCAATATTTTTCATAATGGCGTTTATCTTGTTGCTAATGTTTCTGCTGTTGCAGCTGCACTTGAGTTGTCAGCATCGTTTGCTTTGTCATTTAAGCAACTGATGCTGCTGCAGCTGGCTCTTGCCAGGTGAAGTGGATGTTGCTCTAATTAAATTGCTGCCCGCTTCACTATGCCGTTAGACAGGCACTTGGCTGGTACTTACTTGGCTCACTCCTCACCACCCTCAACATGTTGACTGACGTGAATAAATCAAGTTAAATAATTGCCACTCGTATTGTTGTCTCTTGCTGGCCTTATAAAACTTGTTTAACATGCACAGCACTGGCTAGCACACAAAAAACACGCCCACATGCAGTTAGCGCCCATACAAACACACACACACACACACAGTGGCACGCGACTGTTTGGTCGCCCCTCTGCACAGGAAACTAAACAAAAATCACACAAAAAACTTTTTGTTTTACATTAATGTGGTCCTTTTCCCTTGGCCTCGTTTTCGTTTGGCAAACAAACAACATACGCCATGAAACAAAATTTCTCTGCACAATTTCAACACAATTAAAATATTTTGCGGAGCACACACACATTCCAACACATACTCACACATAATGAGGATCACTTCCTGTCGGCGCAAAACTTCCGGTCATGGCGACCGTTTCACATTTTGCGCGAGTTGACTAAGTTAACCGTGCTCATCCCAAAGGATTCGGGGACAGCGGGTGGGTTCATTTGTAGATTATGAATGTATTCGCTTTACTTGAATTTCATTGGAGCATATCATTTACTCAGCTTTTGGATAATTTAATCAATTAATTTGTTAGTTAGTATTGCCGTTTGTCCGTCCTTGTGAACGCAACTTTTTCGATATCCTTAGATATAGAAACTTGAACCTTGGAACGTATACTGGTCTGTGCCCGCGTCTAACAAAGTGTAAAAATTGGAGTGCTACGTCCACTAGGTGGCTAGGAAATCGTTAAAATCGATATTCGCAAATCGATAAAGCCATATATCTCACACAATTTTAAGGCTACGGTCACCAAATTTGGTTGGTAAGTTCTTGGCGATGTCCTCTAAAGATTGGTATATGCCATGCCTACCTCCGCGGCCCCGAGGCCCCCGACCCAAATAATTTTAAATGAATGCAAAACAAATGCGCCCATAATCGTCAATTCCGATATTTCGGAAAGTGTAAATCGATAAATCTGCATATCACTCACAGTTTTAAAGGTAAAGTCAATATCTCTCAACTCTTCCTTTTCCAACTCCCAAAACCTTTCTAAATCGAAGTTTTGAGTGGCTGTTGCGATAACTGTTTTTTTTACTTTCGGACATTGCTCAACCAGATACTATCCAAAAAAAATCTGTATTTTGACCAAGCAGTCCACCCATTTTTACTAATCCATTTTTTTAAATATGAGTATATAAATCTGCGGCAGCTAAAGTATAGCCATCCCAATCTGTAAAATTAATATTGAGCGACTTAAGTTGTAGGGCCTTCATTAATTTTTCAAATACAATTGCCTTAATTTTGCAGGGCTATTTATCTAAATTTCGAGTTTATTTGTCTACTTTTACTTTGTATTTAGATGTACTACACACTGAGCCTACACCACTAATTTCTGTGAGGTTTTTTTATTCGCGGCAGCTTTAGAATTTTGGAGTGTTTCTTCGGAATTTCTAGTGCTATGAGACCCACTATCTACAAGTGCTCTTAACTTCGCATAACCTCCGTTTTACGATTTTATTTCTATAATTGCTGTTGTTAGTATTGCCCTTTCTTTAGTGACACACGAATTTACTTTTTTATTCACTATTCACTATAAATATGAAGCATTCTGTTATGCCCTATATTGCATAATGCACAAACATCTTCGCTACTGCATTGTTCGTTAATAGTATGTCTTAAACATCTTATGCGAATCTGTTCATTCTTAACTCTTTCGAGTCTATTAACCGGTGACATATTTTTAAATGTAAAGCCATTAAATATATTATGTCCCGTTCCTTTGCAAATCGGGCAATCGGACAATATTCTTTTAAATTGTTGTTTAATTGTTGATTTAGTAACTGAGCTGAGTCTCTGCTCTATGTAATCTAATACGTTGCTTAATTGTTGAATATCTTTTTTCTTTTTGACATGATGTTCAAAATCTTGCAACGCTTCCTTATAAACTCTCTTAAATATTATGTCAACTTCTCCAGATAAATTTGATTTTAAATAAATGATATGTATAAATTCATTAATCAATGAATCAATGAACATTTTTTATTGTCTCGCTTAGTCGTTATTGGGATATGATAACTCCAATATGAACTCCAAATATTTTCCGTTTGTTTTCTTACCGCTTGGTGAGCAAATCTTTCGGATCTGCCTGTCAGCAAGTGAGAAACCATGCTCCTTGCTTCTGCTCTTAAAGCAGTTGTTAAATAGTTAAATTTAAGAGGTAGACTAATGTGCTGTCTTTTATGAATTATTTCAGTGAATAATTCTGAAAAAGGTCTCATTCTTTCTCTACTATATGGGCATCTCAATTTTAGCCAATACTGGTAGCTCATCAGTTTTTTTACCCTTTACCCTTTAAAAATTGTTAAAAATTGTATAATGGTTTTGTGTATGTATGTATGTAACAGGCAGAAGGAAGCATCTTCGACCCAATAAAGTATATATATTCTTGATCAGGATCAACAGCCGTCTGTGTGTCCGTCTCTATGAGCATGCGGAGCTCAGAAACTATAAGAGCCAGAGACTTCAAATTTTGAATTCAGTTAGCCTTATTTTATCAATAACTGCCACCGTGTCAGGAATATCGATACATTTCGATTTCCGATAGCGGTTAATGCTCCAATATTAAAGACAGAATTAATACATAATATGCATATGCATATGATTGATCAACTGCTCTAATTTCATCAAGATCGGATAAGTAACACCCAAGTAATAGTGGAAAATATATTCTCATATTGATCTCATTTTTGTCTGCAGACGCAATAATTTTTGTATGCATAAATATGCGAGCGGATGTGTGAGAAAGAGATGGCATGATAATCGCCGCGAGCGTCAATATGTTTTTGTGTGCATTCTGGAGAGCCCCGTTACCTACGATTGCGTGCATGTATGTGTGAATGTGCACGTATTTGTAGCCAGCCAGATCGGGTCAGTTCGAGCATGTGAATCAAAATATGCACTGGCTTAGTTATGGTTTAGTTTTTTTTTACTTTGTAGTCCCTGGGCCTGCCATAAGAAATGAGTGCACTTGCAGACCTGCTCACATTTGGGACCAAGACTTTTTAAAGGGAAATTTGCTTTGACTTGCTCTTTTACTTACTTCTTTTAATCATAGTACAATATTATCATTTGTGTTTTGGTCTAATATACTAAGCATGTTTTGCACATCCAACTTTAATTCCTTAACTTCGTCTATAATATGCAAGTTGCTCTCAAAACTTTGAATTTTCTGTAAAACCCTTTCCCACAAAAATTTAATTTTGTTCCTAGGATTTCAACATCTTTATTTCTTATTCCCTCCTTTACTTGTGTGAAATTTGTTCTTATTGGGCTTACAATATCCCTAAATGTTTTTACTATTTCATTGCTTTCTTCTAACGGTTTTGAAATTGGCGAATTCCTACCTGCTTCTAATGGACTACTATGTGTAGCCTGTTGCTGTAGTTATTATTTGTCTGTATTGCTTGATCAAATTGCTTAGAATAGCAGTAATCGTGGTCGATTATTACCATTTTCATCAAGCTTGCACTATTTGATATAAGTTGAGTTTTAATTTGGTTTATTTCTTCCAAATTAAATAGACTAAAATCCTGCTCTACTGATTTCACTCTAGTAATTAGGATTGACTGTTCCTTTAAAGTTTTTACTTTCTTGTCAGAAAACAATTTACTCATTTTTTTAAACTTAATTTAAGATTTATTTAAGTAAGTCTGTTTGCTCCCGCGAAGATTTTTCTCCCACGATGATTGCCGTAGAGCGAAGATTCTCCCACGACGATTTACCTACCATCGGTCTTTGGAATTTTTGAAAAATACTTTTTTTCTTTGACAATGCTTTGAACTGGGAGCCACTGTATTTCTGCTATCTTAAGCCAGTGTTAATTCTTGAACACTTTGCTTACTGAGCTGCTAGAATACTGCTACCGTCAGCCCAGGTTTCAACAAAATCGGTTGTAGTAATCATTCTCCAAGGTATAACTGGACTCTGTCTTAGTCGCCTTCTCATATTGCTTGACCGCTAGGCGGGTGCATAGCGGCTTATACGTAGGTAACTGGTCACGAGTTGCTTTCACTACAGAGGACAAGAGTCGACTTGGTCATTGCCATGTAAATGATGATCAAGATCTTTTCGACTACCAGAGGTACTTATCCGAGCAGTGTCATCCGCTCATCAAATCAGTCGCCTCATACGACAAGCTATAACTCTCTGTGGTGGTATTCTCATGCCCGCCTCACCCCATGGTTGTGTATGTGTGGGCGTGTGCATGGAATAAATAATGCTTTTTTTTGTAAATGGCTAGTTCAAACGAAGAGTTAAACGCAGTTTGTCATTATGGATTATAGTTATTATGCGCGAATGCGTATTTACTTTGCGAAGAATTTAGAGCAACTAACAAATAGAATGCAGAAAGTTAAACACAACACATGTGTTACCCGAGCTTCGATGTAAATCGATGTAGCGATACTAATTATTTAAATTAATTAATTTAATTAATTAAATTCAAACATATTTCAACACTTTTCATGTCAAATATCATGAGAGCTGCATCTGTGCTGTGATGTTTTCGCCGTGTTTTGGCAGCAGCAACCGTCGCGACAACATAAGCGCCGACAACAATAACAACAGCAGGGCAACAGAAATAAATATCGAAGGAATGCTGGTAAAAATTCTTAGTATAGTTTTATTATTTTTGAAATAACCAATATCATTTTGAGTAACTTTGATTGGCTCATTTGCGTATCGGCTTGCAAACTCTGTCTACTATTTGGACGGCCTTGCTCAAGGAAATATGGCGTGGGTCTTGTACTACCCAGACAAACGGTGTTACAATAATAATGTCGTAGCTAGCGAAGGACTAAGGATGGAAATCGCACCAGACAAAATAGAAGCGGACTGATATTGTGAGGAGCCATATAGCGATGGCAAATAAATATATAGGTTTATATATTTATGTGTGCTATATGCGCCCCTCACAGTAAATGCACATCAGGCCAAAGTCCGGCCCTGATTGCAGTTGCGGCGAATTCGCTCTCTTTCGTCCTCTCCCTTTCATACGCAGGTTGTCAGCCATATGAGCATGTCTGACACACATGTCCACCAGGACATGTGCCGTTATGGTGTGAGGAGTATTGCGAGTGCAATATCTCTATCCATACTCACACCAGCGGCAGACATGGGCTGGCGCCGGCAAATGGCAGTGGAAAGTTACCAGAAAATCACGCCACCGAGGTGATCGCGTGATTTCTGGTACAGTCCCGACAAAAGGGCGGCGTCGGGACTATAAAAAGACCGCCGCAACACACAGCAGAGACAGTCAGCACCCACACGGGAAGTGGAAACTCTGCCAAAGCTCAAGCAGAATAGAAACCGAGTGCCGCGAAGAGCATAAAAACGGCAACAGCATAAAGTGCAAGTAATACCAGCGTGTATCAACCAGGACGATACACCGATTAAGGAGCGTCGAAAGGACTTCGACGCGAAGGACGAAACAACATCGCAGGACATTGAAGTCCTTGGGCTGGTAGATAAAGTGAATCCTTGCTACGTTTGAGTCGTGGTATCAGTGCGAAGCCTGCCACAGTCACAATTAAGCGTGCGGAATCAAGCCTGAAATAGACGGTATACGTGCGAAGCCTTTTGGTTGAAAGGTGTGCCGTATGACAACCTGTCGAACAGTGCGAAGCCTGAAATAGACGGGATACGTGCGAAGCCTTTTGGTTGAAAGGCGTGCCGTATGACAACCTGTCGAACAGTGCGTAGCCGTGAACTTGTGCAGCTGGGGCACGGGAAGCCTGAACCCGACATCTTCCGAACAGGATCACTTTTAAAGCCAGACTAAGGCTCCAGTGGACTATCATCAATTAAGTGCAGTCTAGAACATAGACATAAGTGGTACTGTGAAACGAAACATTAACCAAATAAACCAAGTAAACTTAATATATATAAAAAGTGTGTGTTCTCAATTGTCGCATCACAACAAATACAAATTTGTTGTACGAATCCACAGCTCGACTGAGCGTTAGCCCGGCAAAGCATTAGGTTCGTTACAATATACTTTATCCCACTAAGCCAATTGTGAACCCAACCTTGTAGGAATCAACCATGATTTTTGATCCTACCCTAAACAAGCCTTCGGTGCTGTAAACCAAAGCTGCCTTTTTATGAAAACTAATTAATTCATATTGACATCGTTATAATATAATTCGAAAGTATTCAGAGCCTTATTCATGGCTACAGTATTTCACATGATTAAAATTAAACTATTTTTTTACAATGCAAATATATATGCAAAGAAAATTCAAAATGATACACTTTACTAGAAAATATTAAAACAAATTTATAAGTATTGAATTTATTTTAAATTAAATACATTTTTCAATGATAACGATGACGATGGGCTATTTATTTGTAACTAGAAAAAATAAATTTAAATTTCGATTCCTAGGGGTGTTGTTATTGTTGGCCACCTTTACGTCTTTAGGCTAAGTTCACAAGTTGCACAACGCAACCAAGCGCTTTTTTTCCCTATACAAAAATAAACATTTCTCTCAGGACCACGAATGCACAGACAACAATATCTATGAAACGAAGAAAAGGCATCGGCGGCCAGTGCCGTGGTCGATAGCGTATTGTGGTGTGGATGTCGAATGGTTGATGTGGAGTGCTTGCAGTATTTGCAAGTTAGGTCAGGGTATCAGGGTATCTGTATATATCCATTTTGCAGATATCGGGTATACACACAGTACTGATTAACAGCAATGTAATTTGCTTAGTTCATTTTTTTTTGTTATTGCACACACACACACTTTGCACCAGTGTTCACCCAGTTCCGCATGTTTCCAGATTAGATTTATGGCAGCGTGAAATTTGTTCACGGTCATTGAACAAATATTTCGCACGGATCTTGAGAATTGCCTGTGACCTTGGCCGCAGCATGAATAAGAATAAAATGCATTCTAAAGCGCATGCGTTGGAAGCTTAAAGTTCAAGGGCTTGAAAGCGAAAAGCTTAATGAGCGCAAGCTTAGGCAGCTGCACCAGCTGAGCTAGGCTTGCAGCGAGCGTGCAGGCTAAGCTTGCCAAAGCTTTACACTCGTGGCCGAAATAATATGTCTATGACATGGAACGTGTGCATTAACAAAAGCTGCCATTAACGTATGCACTTCTCAAATGAATTCTATTCACATATTAAAATATTCCCACCATTACAATATTTGACGTTTTTCGGCATTAATTTTGGCACTATTTGGCGTGACCATTATGGAGCTTGTCATCGTCATCATGAGCAGTGTCTGGTATTACTCTGGCTGTTGCTTCTTGTCCTGTAATTAATTTCTCAACGCGTTCGTCTTCATGTATATTTTCATGGTTTCTAAGCTTACACAGCTCTAGCGCTTTTGTAAGACTTTTTGTGAGCATATACCCCACCTCACAATATTCCCCTCTAACCAACGACAGTTCCTAGTGTATGTGAGTTTGTGTTTGAAATCCGAACCTTTCAACCTTTTATCGCTTAAA
Organism: Drosophila nr. perissopoda 5 BK-2023a; assembly: GCA_035044105.1. Lineage (NCBI taxonomy): Eukaryota > Metazoa > Arthropoda > Insecta > Diptera > Drosophilidae > Drosophila > Drosophila nr. perissopoda 5 BK-2023a. The sequence continues at coordinate 1,095,253 of JAWNMK010000287.1, forward strand.
ATTACAGCATATATTTTGAGTCTCGATCGATGCTGCTGGCAGGAAAATTTCATTTAGCCGGTTAGACAGCTCTTCGCCTGTCCGCCCGTTTGCCTGCCCGCTAGTCCGTCCGATTCAGCCCTGTCATGTGACATGGACATCGCCCGTCAGCTCCTTGCCCTGAACTATTAGCCCCGTTAACAAAATTAGCACATACACTCTCACACACAAACACACACGCTTCTTGACAGCGCCAGCTAGTTTTTCCTTTCTGGTTTTTATTTTCGTTTTCTTTTCTGTTGTTTTCTACATTTTTTTTTCTTGGAATCGAAAAAGCTTTTTTCCGAATTTACTACGTACAACGCTGAGGAATGCCAGGACTTTAAGCATCTTCCAGCTGACATCGCCTGTCAATTGTCGTTGAGGTACCCATGACTACAGTGGGTCAAGGGCCAGCCACTCTGCCACACTCGAGTGGCAGTCAACTTGCTGCTGCTGTGGGGCATACATATGTACATACACACATACAAATAACACCGAAGCTAGACGACGACATAAAGTTCAATTCAGCCAGGCAACACTCAAGTGCATGTGCTCAAAGTGATCCCTTCCCAGACACTTGATATAGTCGACGATTTAATGTATGAGGCAGTTCCCAACATCACCACGTATATGGCCGCACTTGAAACTAATAGCAAACGCGCGCAAATATACATTAAAAACTTTTCGCTTCTTTCCCGTTTTTGTCAATCAAGTAGTATATGTATATATATTTTCATAATCTGTTCCTATTCTCTAAACTTTAATTCTCTTGAAAGATTTTGAGTCGGCTGCTGAGTATAGAAAAATGCTTTTAATGCTTTTTTAAAATTGGAAATTAAAATTAGCAAACAAAACAAAAGCTATTAAGCCAGTTTAATAAGTTTTTATTGAGTATTAAGTTTCAATCAATTTGCACCACTGTGCGCTTATCAGGCCTACTCGAAAAACGTGCAAGAAAAACGAACTTTAAAGATATCGTTAGAGTTGGTGGCTGTTTCTCTAACGACATCGACGTAACGTAAAAAAAAAACTTGACGCTCAAATGTTTTTGTCATTTAGATTTTGCCATGCCACCGCCACAGTCCCCACAGCCCAAATGTCTGCCTGTCCCCCCATCGCAGCCCATTGCCCATTCCACTCCGCTCTTTCATTCTGCGCTTTGTGCAAACGGATTTGTCAAAGGCATTAAGACGAAATCTCGCGCAAACTGGGCATCAATCATGGCAACACACGCACACACGCACACACGAACCAAAAGACCAGGACAAGGACATACCCAAGAACACTGAGCAGAGAACAGAGAACAGGGAAATGAGAACCAACACACAAGGGCTCGTATGGCAAAAAACACTCCTCGTGAAAAGTATCCTCCTTCGAAGCAATGCAATTTTTCCCAATACATACACATACTTACACCGACTTACTCGCTCGCTCGCTTTGTCACTGTCTATCTCCATCTCTTTCTTTGCCTTTTGTGTGTTGTATGAGTGTGTGTAGTGTTTTTAGTTGTGAGTATTTCTGCCGCACGCTTAAGCCAAGGTGAAAAAACTCATCTTTTAACCCATGCATCGGATTTGGCGAAAACAACGAACTTTGGATAAATATGTAACTTTCGCTACATGGCGGCCCCATGTGTACAATGGAGTGAGATGAATAATTCAAAACTTTCTTTGAACAAAATGGGTTAGACATATGGTTCTGATTCATGTAAAAGCTATGACCATGAATTGATCTTTTATCATTAATAACAGCTCATCAAAAGTATTCGCAGTGGCTTAAAGCTGTTTCATAAATTGATTGGATATTTATTTATATATATTTTTGTCAAAATCTGTACCGACTTTAATAGAACATTACAGGATAACCTGAATTTTTCAGCCGTTAAATTTTTTTTCGAATCAAAAATCCTATACGAATATGTTGCCGTTCTTCTGAGTATCATTTAAATGTAAGCAAAATGAGTAGAGCTGTATATCGAGCAATGTGCTGATATTTAATAATTGTATCAAATATAGAAAATAATAGTTCTGAAGCGATTATTCAATTGCTAGGCTTGAAACACCATGCTTGATGCAACTCGCAATTCTCATTGTGAATCAGATTTGCAGCTTTATGCATGATTGACGCCCAACTTGACGCAGGTATGATATGGTCTGGTTGCTCTCCATTGTAGTTGTTGATGTCTTTGCTGTTGATGTTGTTGTTGTTGATGTTGCTGCGGTTTTGCTACGCGGTTATTGTGGTCGGCTCTATACGGATTTGCCGGACTTGCAGCGCGTAAATGAACATTTTCAATTCAATTTGACACTTAATGACAAATTTTGGTTTTGCCAGAACAAAATACAAAAAATAGTAATAGACCATCATGCTGCAGTAAGGCGAAGGGCAAGCTCTGGCAGGGCCCTTATGGGTGCATCGATAAGAGCTCTATGGACGATTTAATGTCAGCACGCCTGTCAGATACACTGTTCACTGCTAACTGTTTACTATCCCCAAACCTACTCCCTACCACATGCCGTTTTAGCAGCCCAATTTCGCAAAAGCTGTCAGCAGTTTTATGTTTAGTTTCATCATGTATGAACGCATATGTATTCGGTATACATTTACAAATATATGTAATATATGTACATACATTTGCGTACTATCTGTAGGTAGACTTACAATTTTCGCAGTAGTTAAGACTAACAAAAGAAAACGACAGCGTCTAGCAAAAGGTGATTTGACAGAAGTCGCATCCAGCCCAGTCAACTGTTTCTGCCTCCCGCCACCCCAGCAACTTGCTGATTCATCATTTTGCAAATAAAGTCACGTTTTGCTTATTTCGCGAGCGAAAACTTTTGATGCCCTGATGCTTTGTCGATTTCAATCAACAAATTTTAGAGATGCAAAAGCTAAAGAAGTTAGTTTCATGATTAAATATATTAGAACAAAACAAATAAGAATGCTGAAGTCGAGTGAGCTCGACTACGATATACCCTGAACCCAGTTGTTAAATATATTCTACTTTTTTTTGCCAAATTTCCCTTTGAAAAGTCTTTCACCCAAATGTGAGAAGGCAGCGCATATTAATCTTCACAAGCCCGAACATACATATATATGTACATACGTATGTGTTCCCGCAATTGTACGTAACGGGGCTCTCCAGAATGCACACAAAAACATATTGACGCTCGCGGCGATTATCATGCCATCTCTTTCTCACACATACACGCGCATATTTATGCATACAGAAAATGCTTGCGGCTGCTGATGGAAATGAGATCAATATGAGAATCTACTTGCGTCTATAACTTCGGTGTTACTTATCCGATTTTGATGAAATTTGGGCAGTTGATCAACAATATGGATATGCATAGTATGTAATAAGGATATTCTTTCTTTAAAATTGTAGCATTAATCGCTTTCGGAAGTCTAAATGTATCGATATTCATGAAGCAGTGATCGATAAAATAAAGCAAACTTGATCTGCGCCTGGTATTCGAGAACCTATATTCCAAATTTGAAGTCTCTAGCTCTTATAGTCTCTGGACATAGCTATATCGACTTGGCTGTTGATCGTGATCAAGGATTTTTATACCTTATGGGGTCGGATATGCTTCTTTCTGCCTGTTACATACATTTGCACAAAACCATTATACCCTTTTAACCCATTTTTAATGGTTTCAGAGTATAAAATAATATATAAAATTACCAATGTTTATTGTTAAGCCAAAATTCTATCTTATAATAAATAAATATACAACAAAAAAATTCTACAATTTGGCGGCTCAACCGGGGTTTGGCCCAAACGAAAAGTGCGGTATTTGGTATGTTGAAGAGCAGCGGCGAGACGCGCAATTGTCTCGAAAAACTTATGCAAATCTACATGTGTGTGTGTGTATGTGCGCAGGCAACACACAGCAGCACAGTGTGAGAAAACGAAACAGACATATTCGCTGCGCAGTGTCACGGTGTCACTCGGACCGTGCCGAGAGTCAACTTGGCTGGGGGCCAGGATCAACAAATAGCCCAGTTCTTAACGGTAGGCTCAGGCAGATGGCGACCGCCTGTTCTAATCAGCTTTACCCGGGTATCGCAGATCTCTACCCGGGTGGACAGTACATTCTCTGCAACTCGTGGGCACAATATGCACAACAAAAGAAACATGAAAATCCCGCAGGATCTCCCTGGGGATCAGGTAGCAAGACTGATGGAGGGCAGAGCCTTGGATGGGGGAAGGTTCTCAAATGTGGTAGACCAACCACCACATCGTCCCACTCCAACACCCAGGAGGGTGCCCATAGCACAGAATGGGTACAGCCAGCAGGCCCCAGCCTCAAGGCAGGAAGGTGTGGTCGGAGCACCCCGACCACCACGCCCGGCAACGAGGGCAAACGGCACAGCGGCCAAAGAAGAAAGGGGAGTATCTGCCACCGAGGGGCCAACCCGGTGGGCTGGATGACCCGTACCGTCGGAATCTCTGCGGTTTACGGGTCAAATGGTATCTGAGATACCTCCAGCAGGGATTGACCCCGGAAGAGGCCCTCAAGAAGGCTAAAGAGCCGAGGGAAGCTGTTGCGGCACCGGCCCCTAAAAGACCCAGCTGACACCGCCGACGCCAAGGGCATTGCGAACGGTCCAGCGGGGATAAGAGTGTCGACAAATAACGGTCAGGAGGGACTGGATATGAGCCCGAGCACGTCACGTGCAGCGGCCAACAAGCCCAGCTCGTCAGCACCAGAAAAACCTCACCAAATATATGCGGTGGCGACCAAGAAGGTCAAGGTAGCAGTAAACGCAACCCCTCTATTGGTAGTATCGGCTTACTTTGCAGGAAATGGAGCCTGCCCACCACCGGAAATAGTGAAACTGGTGGAGTACTGCCGAAAGGAGAAGATGCCGATAATCATCGGATGCGATGCCAATACGCACCATACCTTATGGGGCAGCAGCGACATTGACATGAGAGGTGAGTGCCTCACAGTTTTTATATGTAGCTATAACTTATAACTTGCCAATGAACCAGAATCAGGAGGAGGTGCTAGACATCACACTCATCAGTCGGTCCCTACAGCCACACCTTAGGGACTGGCATGTATCTCAGGAAGAATCTATGTCTGACCATAGAATCATTCTTTTTAGAATAGAATTGAATACAGGCAGCAGTGTACCCTGTCGTTACCCCAGGAAAACGAACCGAGAAGGCTCCAGCTCGGAACTAGAGCTGGGCTCCTGTAGAAAACCTGGCATACCCAGAAAGCCATTGAACTTGAGTGGGCTTTTGAGGGGAACTGCCACAGTAGGGTAGGAAGAATTTGAACGAAAAAGACGCCCCTTGGTGGAACGATATCCTGCAAAAGCTGCGCCACACCACACGTCACCTCTTCAACAAAGCGAAGAGGGACGCAATATTGGAACGGCATCGCGAGAGCCTGACCTCCTATAACAAGGAGATTAGGAGGACCAAGCGAGCCAACTATAGAAACTTCTGCGAAAGCATAGGAAGTACCAGCGAAGGCGCCAGGCTCCATAGAGTGTTACGCTTCAATGCCAAGTTTGCGTCAGGCGTCCATTTAGATAAGGATAACTCCTTCACAAACAGCAATGCACAAAAACTGAAACTGCTCTTCGAGACGCATTTTTCAGGCAGCATACCCCTGCAGGAACGTGCTATCGAAACAGCAGATAGTGGATTTAGGCCATCGGCTAACGACTGGGCATGTGCCAAGTCAACGGTCACTCCGGAGAGACTAGAATGGGCAATTGGAACTTTACAGCCCTTCAAATCTCCTGGACTGGACAGAATATCGCCAGCTTTCCTCTAACAGGGCCGAGAAATACTTCTCTCCCCTGTCAGGAGAGTACTCATTAGTAGCCTAGCCCTCGGATATATACCGAGAGCATGGAGTAGAGCTAGGGTGGTCTTCATCCCCAAGGCAGGGAAGAAAGACATCACCAACCCGAAGTCCTTAAGACTCATCAGCTTGACATCGTTTTTATTGAAAACGTTGTGGATACTCGCATTGCTAGAGTCCAGACTAGCCACGACGTCAGCACATGACAGCACTGTGTTAGTCTTAAGTACCAAAGGCTGTCCCCAAGGGGGACTACTGTCTCCGCTACTCTGGAGTCTGTTGGTAGATGAACTAGTTAACAGACTTGCCACCAGAAATATTCAATGGCAAGGACATGCCGATGACATTGTTATCATAGAGCGAATTTGAAGAAACACTCTGTGACATATAGTCCAGTTAGGGTTGCAATTAACGAGTGACTGGTGTGAGAATGTGGGACTCAACCTAAGCCCCACAAAAACGGTCATCGTCCCCTTTACTAGACGATATAAGTTACAGATAATGGGGCGAATAAGGCTATCAGGTAGCCTTTTAGAAATAAGTAGAGAGGTAAAATACCTCGGAGTCACATTTGACAGCAAATTAAGCTTTGGCACCCATGTAGAGAATGCGATATCGAAGTGCTCTAGATCGCTTTATGCATGTCGCAGAATAGCGGGCAAATCATGGGGTACATCACCAAAGATAATAAGATGGCTATACCTAATGGTAGTAAGGCCCATGCTAACCTATGGAGCAATAGCATGGGGGGATAGGGCGCGGCTTATAACCGTGCAGAAACTGTTGTTAAAACTGCAAAGAATGGCCTGCGTATGTATGGCCTTGGAAGCCTTAGTGGAGCTCACGCCACTTCACCACAGCGTACGGCTCCAACAGAAAGCAACGCTTATAAGGATGTCAGCTGAAGGAGTTGGGGCAATCACATCCTAAGCCACAAAGATGCCCAACTTCTGTCAGATGAACTTCCCCTAATAACGCAGCCTAGGGACGAAATGGCAGCCGAATACTTATTCGAGCGAAATTTTAAGATTCATATGAGTAATATGAGGGAATGGACGACGCTGAACGAAGTCCACCCTATGAAACCGCACACCATAAAATGATATACCGATGGATGCAATAAAAGCATTAAGATGGACGAAAATAGCATCTGAAGTAGTCCTCGAAGGAAGATCCAAGCTTGACCAACTCGGCACACACAATAGGCTCACCCTAATATGGGTCCAGGGTCACAGGGACATAGCGGGGAACGAAGCGGCTGACGAGCAATCAAGAATGGGGGCAGAGAGACCCCCTGATAGCCCCTGAACCGATTTAAGCAAGTAATATCCTTGAAAAAGAATAAGCTCAGGATACTCACCGGTCTATTGACAGGACACTGTAGACTGAGAAGTCACCTAACCAAATTGGGTATTTATAGTAGCGATGTATGCGCGTTTTGTGGACACGAGGAGGAATCCTCAACGCACATCCTAGCAGAATGCTTTGCCTTAATCAGGAAAAGATGCAGCACCCTAGGAAAGCATGTCATGAGGCCCAAGGACATAGAAGCCCTCAACCCAACAAAGATCCTGGCATTCGTGCAGGAGTTGGGATTGATGGAAGAGCCGTAGGCACAGAAAGGGGGCACAAGTGACCTTATACAGTGGCTCACACTTCAACTCGACCATTGAAAAAGAAAAAAAGTAATTGCCTGCCATAAGCTAATCATTCATTATTTTTCAGAAATGCCAAAGACCGATGGTAGGTACATATATATACCACCAAAATTAATATATAAATATAAACTAATAAATTAATATATATATATAAACTGGGGTTTCCCCACCTGCTAGGTAGGATTATGTAAAAAAGTTGCCTATTTATTTGGACCAGGTACATTGTGGACACCTGGGTGTCATAAAACCCGGATTTTTCACCTAAAGTTGAGTATTATCGGTATAAATAGACCAATCCTTTGTAGTCAGTTTAGTTTTATCCTGCATCTCGGGAGCAATAAGCCAACAAGGACTATGGACAAACAGACTACCATTGCACAACGGAAACTCATCCTAGAACACCACAAAAACGGATATTCACATCGCCAAATAGCTGAAATGGTCAATCTGAGCAACTCAACTGTGTATAACATCATTTGGCGCTTCGTCGATGCAAATCGGATTGAGGGCAAGGGCAGAATGGCACCAAACAAGATTTTCACCGAAGAGGAGGAGCGAAGGATCATCAGGAAAATAAGGGGAAATCCCAAGCTATCGGCTCCAAAACTGACTCAACAGGTGCAGGATGAAATGGGGAAAAAGTGCTGTGTGGAAACTGTAAGCAGGTTTCTGCGCAACCATGACTTTAATGCCCGAGTATAAGCATACAAAATAAAGGAACTTGGATGTCGTTCGCCAAAAACCACTTGGACAACGATCTGGAATTCTGGAACACTGTTATATTTGCAGATGAGTCCAAATTCAACATTTTTGACTCTGACGGACGGAATTGTGTGTAGCGACAGTCCAATACTGACCTGAATCCCAAACACGTAAAGTCAACAGTCAAGCATGGTGGAGGAAGTGACATGGTATGGGTGTGTATCTCGTCAGCCGGATTCGGCAATTTTGTGATTTTTTAAACAACAATGGACAAGAATGTGTACCTCAACATACTAAACGAAAATTTACTCCAAAGTGCCGAGAAGGTAGGAATCTGACGTACTTTCCGGTTCAACCAGGACAACGATCCCAAGCATAAGGCCAAGATAGTACAGTCCTGGCTCATCAGGAACTGCCCCCACATGATAATTCCACCTGCCCAGTCTCCAGATTTAAATGTTATTGAGAATTTGTGGGCTCTGCTGGAAAATAACATCCGGAAGCAGAGCATATCCTCTCAAAATTCAATGCAAAGATCGAAAAGTGTTTGCAATAACACAAAGTGATCTCAATACGGTCAACTTTGCTGCCGAGAATCCATTGCCCGGTGATGTCATGAAGTATCTGTACGACAAGGAGCTGTTAATGTGCTTCTGGAAAGTGGATGAAACGATCGGAACGCCATCAAATATACTACAGAAATATGCATTCGAGCTAACAAAGGAGATCGTCAAGCCGCCCGATGAGTTCAACGAAGAATAAACTATTCTGCCCCCTCTGATAATACCCCTAGAGATAACCATTGAGGTTGCAAAAGAAGGTGAGTGTACGATTGTCAAAAAACAATCTTCAAAAATATATATTTATATATTTTAAGTTTTATCAAGATTTTTTAAATATTTATATTTGTTAATTTTTAATTTAGAGAAAGACACTTCTGAAAATACGACAGAGCCATCTGAGCAAAGTCCTGAAGCTGAGCAGGATGCTTTAGAGGACACAGTGAAATTCAAGGTAATTCAAGTACCGCCCATTTGGGTGCCAACTGACCAGAGAACGCATGCGGCCCTCATCTATACATATTTCCGGGCACAAACAACGACTTTTCTGGCCGCCGATCCTGTGCCAGAACCAGTTTTTATCGCGAATTCCGTGAAAAAATATAATGCCAAGCCATATGTACCGTAAGCAATTGATACGTAATTCATTCAATTTGGTTCATTATCGATGCAAATATATATTTTATTATTTTCAATTTTAAGCACCGATAAAATTGTGCTGAAAGTTAATAAACTGACGACAGCCACGATACCACTGCTAATGGAATATGGGCCCAGCTATGTTAGCCCGAATTCGGTTGTTGGCCATAAGGAAGCTGCCAAGTTTTCCCCCCAAGCCGAGGAGAGCGAACAGCCAAACATCAGTGCCCAAGTGAACTGCCAGGAGGCCGATGAGACAGCCAAGACCTCGCCAGAGGAGGGCGCATCCACAACCAGTAGTGGCGAGGACAGTTGCGAAAGTCGACCACCGAATGCCGATGGCTTTAACCTATCCGCCGATGGACCCCAGCAGTAGAATAGTTATATTTATATTTAGTATACTATTTGTTGTAATTTTCTTATGCATAGTTCTTCGGCGTTAAGTAAATAAGAAGACAGGTTGTGAGTTTTTATTCGAGACAACGATGCATCTTATTTGGCGGTCTAAAACGAAGTGCTCTTACATGCTATGATGAAATACATTTTGGCGAACGATCAGAATTGCCAGATCGTTATATTACATTAGCAGAGTTGCCAGATTGTTATATTACATTAGCAGAGTTGCCAGATTGTTACATTGCATAATATTACATTTGCAACACTATTGCCGTTACCAAGAGTTTGTGCGTCGTAAAAGAAAAACAAATTATTGCACAAAAATACATGGAAGGCACTCAATTAACTGTGATTAATACAAATAGTGATGCACCAGCAATTGTGAACACTACCAATGCGCCTGTTGTGGCTACGCACACAGCAGGCGTCCCTGCCACTGTCAGTGTGTCATCGACATCAGTCAAGACTACTACAACCAAAACACTTTTGGATAAAACTCCTATTCTCAATTTGCTGATAGAGTTGCTACAAAACGACGCAACGAAACGCAGAAGTTCCTCGCGAACAATTAAACGCAAACGTTTTGACGACGAAATTGTCGAATACAATCTGACAACACCAGCGAGCCGAGGCGGCGCCGATCCAAACCAGTCCAATCGACCGCGCACCACTTCTCAAAACTATCCTGAAATTGTGACGACACCAACAACGTTGTTGCTGCAATCGCCCTGTTCGAGTTTTGCGGCGTTCGCTGTTATTGTTCCCGAAACGCCTCAGACACCAGGCACTGCTGTGGAAACTCTGCCCGGCACACCGAGTATTGTGGCTGTTGCAGCACCTGCTACGCCTTTAACGCCACGCCCGCATTGCCGCATTGGAATAGATGGCAACCAAGGATCTGGGTCGCTGGAAGCCAATTGATGACCTGGCGCTCTTTATTGGCATAGAGCAAACAAACGATTTGCGCATGATTCATCGTGGCGTCAAGTTTTCCTGTAAATTTACGCTGCAGGAGGTGCAGCAGCGTTGGTCTGCGCTGCTGTACGAACCAGCTGTATCGCGTATTGCCGTCTCCGCCATGCGTAATTTGCATCCCGAAATGGTGGAGTCCGTGCAGCGTAAGGCTCTGTACAGTGTAGAGGAGGAGGATCTGCTGGGCACCATCAAGAGCACGGAAACACCGAAGCTGGAGGAATTCCAAGAGCTGCTGGACAAGAATGCTGGCATCTTCTATTGCGCACGTACCGCTAAATCGCTGCACAATCACTGGCTGCTACTCAAGCAATACTCTTTGCTGCCTGATCAAACAATAAAGCCGTTGCAGGGTTCAGATCAGCCACTGAGTTTCTCGGATGCAGAGGAACAAATATTAGATCAGGAATTGAATGAGCCGCGTGACGAGGCGCTGGAGATTGAAACAATGCTGGCCGACCGGCGCAACAAGCGAGACATACGTCTGCTGGAGAATGAGCTGTCACACTTGGGTGTCTTGGTTGATTCTGTGCTAGATCCGACTGCTGCCAGTGAACTCGATAATCGAACACTTGCCTGTCTACGTGGCCGTCTGATGCGATATTTAATGCGGTCCAAGGAGATAACATTTGGTCGCGAGGCCAAGGAGAGCGGCGTGGATGTCGATCTGTCGCTGGAGGGACCTGCTGCAAAGATATCACGTCGCCAGGGCACTATCAAGATGCGTAGCAATGGCGACTTCTTCATTGCCAACGAGGGTAAGCGGGCCATCTTCATTGATGGCACACCGCTGCTGAATGGCAATAAGACGCGACTGGCCCACAATAGCACTGTGGAGATCGCAGGACTACGCTTCACGTTTCTGGTTAACTATGAGCTCATCAATGCCATTCGGCAGGAGAGCGCCAAAACATCGAATCATTTGAATTAGACTAGTATTAGCCTGTCATTACTAATATTCTTAACATTAATAAAGAAATACGTTCTGGAAATATACTACATAAACAATGGCATAAGCGAGTACTTAACGCTCACTGGATCTAGTAATATCAATGCGCCAATACGCCTTCAATCGAGCGGAAGCAATCAATACGCCCAATACACGATAGATACCGTAGCTCGAGTGGCTTATATACTTTTGTCACCAGGCTTGCAAGGGTGAAGTATTTATATATTTTGCATATTTAGTTAGGTGTTAAATGTCGGGTCTAATTATACCATACTTAACATATGCTGTATACTATTCCAAATAATGTACTGAACTATACTTCACGCAGCTATTTTCTAACAAAACGCTTTATCAAATATCGTTATTTATGACTAAAACAGAGATGAGCTTCTTTAAACTTGGAAAATGCGATGCGAACTTTAATTAAATCAGTTTTTTATCAAGGAAAAGAAATGATTTCAGAAAATTCCTTACATACAGTGGCTCGATGCTTATTTGGATCAGTGTCAAAGAAAAAAAGTAATTGCCTGCCATAAACTAATCATTCATTATTTTTCAAAAATTCCAAAGACCGATGGTAGGTACATGTATTAACCACCAAAATTAATATATGACCCCAATACACTGGGGTTTCCCCACCTGCTAGGTAGGATTATAAAAATGTTGCCTACTTTTCAGGGCACGTTTCATTTGGATCAGGTACATTGTGGACACCTGGGTGTCATAAAACCCGGATTTTTTACCTAAAGTTGAGTATTATCGGTAATAGACCAATCCTTCGTAGTCAGTTTAGTTACATCCTGCATCTCGGGTGCAATAAGCCAACAAGGACTATGGACAAACAGACTACCATTGCACAACGGAAACTCATCCTGGAACACCACAAAAACGGATATTCACATCGCCAAATAGCTGAAATGGTCAATCTGAGCAACTCAACTGTGTATAACATCATTTGGCGCTTCGTCGATGCAAATCGGATTGAGGGCAAGGGCAGAATGGCACCAAACAAGATTTTCACCGAAGAGGAGGAGCGAAGGATCATCAGGAAAATAAGGGGAAATCCCAAGCTATCGGCTCCAAAACTGACTCAACAGGTGCAGGATGAAATGGGGAAAAAGTGCTGTGTGGAAACTGTAAGCAGGTTTCTGCGCAACCATGACTTTAATGCCCGAGTACCACGGAAGAAGCCCTTTATAAGCATACAAAATAAAGGAACTTGGATGTCGTTCGCCAAAAACCACTTGGACAACGATCTAGAATTCTGGAACACTGTTATATTTGCAGATGAGTCCAAATTCAACATTTTTGACTCTGACGGACGGAATTATGTGTGGCGACAGTCCAATACTGACCTGAATCCCAAACACGTAAAGTCAACAGTCAAGCATGGTGGAGGAAGTGACATGGTATGGGTGTGTATCTCGTCAGCCGGATTCGGGAATTTTGTGATTTTTTAAACAACAATGGACAAGAATGTGTACCTCAACATACTAAACGAAAATTTACTCCAAAGTGCCGAGAAGGTAGGAATCTGACGTACTTTCCGGTTCAACCAGGACAACGATCCCAAGCATAAGGCCAAGATAGTACAGTCCTGGCTCATCAGGAACTGCCCCCACATGATAATTCCACCTGCCCAGTCTCCAGATTTAAATGTTATTGAGAATTTGTGGGCTCTGCTGGAAAATAACATCCGGAAGCAGAGCATATCCTCTCAAAATTCAATGCAAAGATCGAAAAGTGTTTGCAATAACACAAAGTGATCTCAATACGGTCAACTTTGCTGCCGAGAATCCATTGCCCGGTGATGTCATGAAGTATCTGTACGACAAGGAGCTGTTAATGTGCTTCTGGAAAGTGGATGAAACGATCGGAACGCCATCAAATATACTGCAGAAATATGCATTCGAGCTAACAAAGGAGATCGTCAAGCCGCCCGATGAGTTCAACGAAGAATAAACTATTCTGCCCCCTCTGATAATACCCCTAGAGATAACCATTGAGGTTGCAAAAGAAGGTGAGTGTACGATTGTCAAAAAACAATCTTCAAAAATATATATTTATATATTTTAGGTTTTATCAAGATTTTTTAAATATTTATATTTGTTAATTTTTAATTTAGAGAAAGACACTTCTGAAAATACGACAGAGCCATGTGAGGAAAGTCCTGAAGCTGAGCAGGATGCTTTAGAGGACACAGTGAAATTCAAGGTAATTCAAGTACCGCCCATTTGGGTGCCAACTGACCAGAGAACGCATGCGGCCCTCATCTATACATATTTCCGGGCACAAACAACGACTTTTCTGGCCGCCGATCCTGTGCCAGAACCAGTTTTTATCGCGAATTCCGTGGAAAAATATAATGCCAAGCCATATGTACCGTAAGCAATTGATACGTAATTCATTCAATTTGGTTCATTATCGATGCAAATATATATTTTATTATTTTCAATTTTAAGCACCGATAAAATTGTGCTGAAAGTTAATAAAGTGACGACAGCCACGATACCACTGCTAATGGAATATGGGCCCAGCTATGTTAGCCCGAATTCGGTTGTTGGCCATAAGGAAGCTGCCAAGTTTTCCCCCCAAGCCGAGGAGAGCGAACAGCCAAACATCAGTGCCCAAGTGAACTGCCAGGAGGCCGATGAGACAGCCAAGACCTCGCCAGAGGAGGGCGCATCCACAACCAGTAGTGGCGAGGACAGTTGCGAAAGTCGACCACCGAATGCCGATGGCTTTAACCTATCCGCCGATGGACCCCAGCAGTAGAATAGTTATATTTATATTTAGTATACTATTTGTTGTAATTTTCTTATGCATAGTTCTTCGGCGTTAAGTAAATAAGAAGACAGGTTGTGAGTTTTTATTCGAGACAACGATGCATCTTATTTGGCGGTCTAAAACGAAGTGCTCTTACATGCTATGATGAAATACATTTTGGCGAACGATCAGAATTGCCAGATCGTTATATTACATTAGCAGAGTTGCCAGATTGTTATATTACATTAGCAGAGTTGCCAGATTGTTACATTGCATAATATTACATTTGCAACACTATTGCCGTTACCAAGAGTTTGTGCGTCGTAAAAGAAAAACAAATTATTGCACAAAAATACATGGAAGGCACTCAATTAACTGTGATTAATACAAATAGTGATGCACCAGCAATTGTGAACACTACCAATGCGCCTGTTGTGGCTACGCACACAGCAGGCGTCCCTGCCACTGTCAGTGTGTCATCGACATCAGTCAAGACTACTACAACCAAAACACTTTTGGATAAAACTCCTATTCTCAATTTGCTGATAGAGTTGCTACAAAACGACGCAACGAAACGCAGAAGTTCCTCGCGAACAATTAAACGCAAACGTTTTGACGACGAAATTGTCGAATACAATCTGACAACACCAGCGAGCCGAGGCGGCGCCGATCCAAACCAGTCCAATCGACCGCGCACCACTTCTCAAAACTATCCTGAAATTGTGACGACACCAACAACGTTGTTGCTGCAATCGCCCTGTTCGAGTTTTGCGGCGTTCGCTGTTATTGTTCCCGAAACGCCTCAGACACCAGGCACTGCTGTGGAAACTCTGCCCGGCACACCGAGTATTGTGGCTGTTGCAGCACCTGCTACGCCTTTAACGCCACGCCCGCATTGCCGCATTGGAATAGATGGCAACCAAGGATCTGGGTCGCTGGAAGCCAATTGATGACCTGGCGCTCTTTATTGGCATAGAGCAAACAAACGATTTGCGCATGATTCATCGTGGCGTCAAGTTTTCCTGTAAATTTACGCTGCAGGAGGTGCAGCAGCGTTGGTCTGCGCTGCTGTACGAACCAGCTGTATCGCGTATTGCCGTCTCCGCCATGCGTAATTTGCATCCCGAAATGGTGGAGTCCGTGCAGCGTAAGGCTCTGTACAGTGTAGAGGAGGAGGATCTGCTGGGCACCATCAAGAGCACGGAAACACCGAAGCTGGAGGAATTCCAAGAGCTGCTGGACAAGAATGCTGGCATCTTCTATTGCGCACGTACCGCTAAATCGCTGCACAATCACTGGCTGCTACTCAAGCAATACTCTTTGCTGCCTGATCAAACAATAAAGCCGTTGCAGGGTTCAGATCAGCCACTGAGTTTCTCGGATGCAGAGGAACAAATATTAGATCAGG
Source organism: Drosophila nr. perissopoda 5 BK-2023a (assembly GCA_035044105.1). NCBI lineage: Eukaryota > Metazoa > Arthropoda > Insecta > Diptera > Drosophilidae > Drosophila > Drosophila nr. perissopoda 5 BK-2023a. Next base: position 1,111,158 of record JAWNMK010000287.1, read on the forward strand.
AATTGAATGAGCCGCGTGACGAGGCGCTGGAGATTGAAACAATGCTGGCCGACCGGCGCAACAAGCGAGACATACGTCTGCTGGAGAATGAGCTGTCACACTTGGGTGTCTTGGTTGATTCTGTGCTAGATCCGACTGCTGCCAGTGAACTCGATAATCGAACACTTGCCTGTCTACGTGGCCGTCTGATGCGATATTTAATGCGGTCCAAGGAGATAACATTTGGTCGCGAGGCCAAGGAGAGCGGCGTGGATGTCGATCTGTCGCTGGAGGGACCTGCTGCAAAGATATCACGTCGCCAGGGCACTATCAAGATGCGTAGCAATGGCGACTTCTTCATTGCCAACGAGGGTAAGCGGGCCATCTTCATTGATGGCACACCGCTGCTGAATGGCAATAAGACGCGACTGGCCCACAATAGCACTGTGGAGATCGCAGGACTACGCTTCACGTTTCTGGTTAACTATGAGCTCATCAATGCCATTCGGCAGGAGAGCGCCAAAACATCGAATCATTTGAATTAGACTAGTATTAGCCTGTCATTACTAATATTCTTAACATTAATAAAGAAATACGTTCTGGAAATATACTACATAAACAATGGCATAAGCGAGTACTTAACGCTCACTGGATCTAGTAATATCAATGCGCCAATACGCCTTCAATCGAGCGGAAGCAATCAATACGCCCAATACACGATAGATACCGTAGCTCGAGTGGCTTATATACTTTTGTCACCAGGCTTGCAAGGGTGAAGTATTTATATATTTTGCATATTTAGTTAGGTGTTAAATGTCGGGTCTAATTATACCATACTTAACATATGCTGTATACTATTCCAAATAATGTACTGAACTATACTTCACGCAGCTATTTTCTAACAAAACGCTTTATCAAATATCGTTATTTATGACTAAAACAGAGATGAGCTTCTTTAAACTTGGAAAATGCGATGCGAACTTTAATTAAATCAGTTTTTTATCAAGGAAAAGAAATGATTTCAGAAAATTCCTTACATACAGTGGCTCGATGCTTATTTGGATCAGTGTCAAAGAAAAAAAGTAATTGCCTGCCATAAGCTAATCATTCATTATTTTTCAGAAATTCTAAATTCTATATATATTAACCACCAAAATTAATATATGACCCTAATAAACTGGGGCTTCCCCACCTGCTAGGTAGAATTATATAAATGTTGCCTACTTTTAGGTACAGTTTTCATTTGGATCAGGTACATTTGGACACCTGGGTGCCATAAAACCCGGATTTTTTACCTAAAGTTGAGTATTTTCTGTATAAATAGACCAATCCTTCGTAGTCAGTTTGGTTTTATCCTGCATTTCGGGTGCAATAAGCCAACAAGGACTATGGACAAACAGACTACAATTGCACAACGCAAACTCATCCTGGAACACCACATAAACGGATATTCACATCACCAAATAGCTAAAATGGACAATCTGAGCAACTCAACTGTGTATAACATCATTTGGCGCTTCGTCGACGCAAATCGGATTGAGGGCAAGGGCAGAAAGGCACCAATCAAGATTTTCACTGAAGAGGAGGAGCGAAGGATCATCAGGAAAATAAGGAGAGATCCCAAGCTATCGGCTCCAAAACTGACTCAACAGGTGCAGGATGAAATGGGGAAAGAGTGTTGTGTGGAAACTGTGTGCAGGTTTCTGCGCAAACATGACTTTAATGACCGAGTACCACGGAAGAAGCCCTTTATAAGCGCAAAATATAAAGGGACTTGGATGACGTTCGCCAAAAACCACTTGAACAAGGATTTCGAGTTCTGGAACACAGTCATATTTGCAAATGAGTCCAAATTCACTATTTTTGACTCGGACGGACGGAATTGTGTTTGGCGACAGTCGAATACTGACCTGAAACCCAAACACGTCAAGGCAACAGCGTGGCGGAGGAAGTGACATGGTATGAGTGTGTATCTCGTCAGCCGGATTCGGGAATTTTGTGATTTTTGAAACAACAATGGACAAGAATGTGTACCTCAACATACTAAAGGAAAATTTACTACAAAGTGCCGAGATGGTAGGAATCCGACGTACTTTCCGGTTCAACCAGGACAAAGATCCCAAGCATAAGGACAAGATAGTACAGTCCTGGCTCATCAGGAACTGCCCCCACATGATAATTCCACCGGCCCAGTGTCCAGATTTAAATGTTATTGAGAATTTGTGAGCTCTGCTGAAAAATAACATCCGGAAGCACAGCATATCCAGCAAAGAAGACCTCAAAACTGCTCGGCGGGATGAGTGGAGCAGAATCAGCCCAGAAGCTACCAGGAAGCTGGTATCTTCCATGAGTATTAGGTTAAGGGAAGTATTTAAGGCTAAAGGATATAATACGTATTAACATCCTTATATAAGTTTTTATATGGAAAATATTTTAATTTTTTAAGACAGCTCGAAATAAGCAGTAAACAAAATATAGGGTACTTTTTTACATTATCTTACCAGGCAGGTGGGGAAACTCCAGTTTGTTCGGGTCATATACTAATTTGGATGGTTAATATATTTACATACCATCGGTCTTTGGAATTTCTGAAAAATAATAAATGATTAGCTTATGGCAGGCAATAATTTTTTTCTTTGAAACTGGTCGACTTGAACTGTGAGCCACTGTATGTATGTAATCACATCCACTACCAGTGACGGCAAAGAATTAATACAATTAACGTATGTTATTGTTTATTATTATTATTCATCTTATTGTTTATTATTATTATTATTTTAATAATAATTCTAAAATTGTTCTACACGTCCGTCCAACATATTGTTTTATGTTGCAAAATTTCTTTTCCGCTGACTTTGAGTGCATTGATAGATTTATCACTCCGCGTCAATTGCACAGTCATCTGTTATTATAATCACATGCCAGCACATCCAGGGCTGCAGTGATGTAAAAAATATTTTTGAGCGAGATCACCGTTCCGACTCTTCACAGTCACGATCATTATCGCTAAAGTAAAAAAATTTAATTACACAAATTTCCCGTCCGAGTGTTCCGTTTCCACACGTTCCAAAATTATAAAAAAAAAATATTTATTTTTGTGAAAACTTATTCTGCTTCAATTCATTCTCTGAGTATCCGAAAGACCATATTGGACTGTTTCAATTCCAACGGTCCGCTTAGCTCAATCCAACATATCAGCGAAGGTTGGCGAAGCAGTGACTCACAGTCATGTATATGAACTCAGAGAACAATTCAAATAATAAGAAGCAATTATCCGTTCCTCCGCAACGCGATACCAGAAGTTCGCCCAGTTCATAATCGTGTGCCTCCAAGAGACCATCTCCAAGGTCGTCGGCTTCAAAGGTCAAAAGTGAACCAGCTCCTACTGGGAATATAAGGCCTGTTAAACCAAAACAGCTCATTCCAAGGAGTCCGCCAGGCACACGCACTCAAGCCAGCAAAACCCTTAACTCGAGCAAAATGGCTCTGAACGACTTTATCGCCATTTCCGATAGACTTGGCCATTATGAGGCTATGATCAACATGCCATCCATCCAAATACGATCCCTATGGGAAAAGGTCGAAAGGGAATACGAGCTGTGCTCCAAAACTGCGATCCAAGGAGAAAGCAGTGAAGATAGTGCGATCAGGCAGAATAAATACTTCCATTGATATTCTGTCTATGAACGCTGTGCAGCTCAACTTAGTGAGCAAATCGCACAAGCTGCGGCTGCAAGTAGACCGCAGACAGCTCCACCAGCACCTCCGATAATGAGAGGCTGCAGACTTCCTCCTATCGGCACTGAAGTTTTCAGTGGAGACTACCTCCGGTGACCTACTTTCCGAGACCTGTTCACAGCCGTCCATATAGACAATCCCAGTCTATCGGCGGTCAAAAAGCTCTTTCACTTAAATGCTAAGACTCGTGGTGAGGCGAACACCATAGTTGCCAAATCCCCGCTTACTAACGATGGCTTTCAGTCAGCGTGGCAAAACCTGACTGAAAGATTCGAAAATAAAAGATTGCTTGTTAACAGTCAACTCAAAGTTCTGCTCAATCTTCCATCCATATCCCATGACACTGGAAATTCAATCAAGGACCACCAGAACACCATCCAAGGGTGCCTGACCGCGCTAGAACTAGCCAAGGTCAAAACTGACAATTGGGATTGTTTTCTGGTCTTCCTGTGTTCCTCGAAGCTCCCAAAACTGACTCTATCGTTATGGGAGCAATCCTTACATAATAAGTAAAAAATTCCGACTTGGGATGAGCTCAACTCATTTCTATTGGAGCGATACCGCACCTTAGAGGCGATCGAGAATATGAAGCCAAGTACAAGCACGCAAATACCACAAAGATCTCCAAGGTCAACTCCTTTGAAAACCAGATTTTGATCAAGTCCCAATCGTGCAGGCTATGCTCCAAAGAGAATCATCCGATTCGCTTATGTCCGCAATTCCTCCAAATGTCTGTCAAGGACCGAGCTGCTTACATAAAGCAGCAAAAATTGTGTTTGAATTGTTTTGCGAGAGGCCATCTTCTCAAAGACTGCACAAGTGCACACAGCTACTTTACGTGCAAAGGTCGTCACCACACACTCCTTCATCGTGGCGACCCCCCTTCCCCACCAGCCTCTGCAACAGTTACTATTCCAAGTAACCTTCCAGATACACAATCATCTCCACAAAATCCGAGAAATGCTCAAACATATTTCTCTGCAAACACACAAGGTGTCTTGCTTGGCACTGCCCTTATAAATATCTGCCATGCAGGCATCAAATATAAGGCACGTGCATTGATTGATTCGGGTTCGGATGCAACCTTCATCACCAGTAGGTTGTTCAACCTGATCAAGCCTCCATTTCAACCCGTCCAAGCCCAAGTCAATGGCTTAAATCAAGCTATCGCAGCCAATCCTCAGAAGTTATGTCACTTCCACATAGGCTCTCCAACAAGGCGTCGAATTCAAATTGAAATTTCGGCCTTTGTCCTTCCACATTTGGCAGGCAACCTGCCATCGTACTCAATTCCTGAGAACACGTTGAAGGACCTGCCAAATATCCATTTGGCTGACCCGACTTTTTCTAGGAGCTCGCAGATTGACGTGCTATTAGGCGCAGATATCATCCCGTCCATACTGGGACGGTCCAAATATCTGTGGGACACTGTTGGGATCAGAATCAGTCATTGGATAGATTCTCACAGGTCCAATAGCACAAGGCATTGCCACATCGATTTCATCTTTCACAACAAGAATTTCCCGTGATCCGGAACCTCCATTAGAGAATCTTCTCACAAAATTCTGGGAGGTGGAGGATCTTCCTTCGAGTCCTATAAGCGACTCAGATTCTATATGTGAAACGAATTTTATCCGCACGCACACATCTCAAGCACCCCACATGGATCCCAACTCCAGCACCTGGTCTTATGCATACAATCGCATCGTACCCGATTCCGGCGGTAGCACTGGCAGCACAGCGGAGGAATTGCAACATCCGCACCACCATTACGGCGGCAAGTCTCGCCAGCTTCAATGCGACTGCGGCGAGTGGCGGCCGTGAACACTTTACGGCGCATTACGCCTCAACGACGGTTAACACGCCGCACCGACGTCTTCAACAGTTGCAGCTGCCCACCACACTGGACAAGCAGCTGAGCAGTTTTCAAAATCAGGCTGCAGTGGCGGCCGTCTCGTCTACCGCAGCGGTCGCCGCGGCTGTCAAGAAAGTTGCCTTCAACTACTATGGTGAGAATTCATCGTCCAGCGGTGCCTCGCCTTCGCCCACAACAGTCGCTCATTCTCCGCAGTCGGCAATCGCTCAGCTAACGGCGTTTGTTGAGGGCACTTCCACCACTGGACCACCTCCAGCTGCAGCGGTTCCTCCACCCACAGTTGGTGGATTCTTACAAGCATTATAACGCCTACAGATGGGCACCCGTCTCTACAAAAGTCCGCTGACAGCGCAGGAAATCTGCAACTCCTGCTATTTTTAATCCATTTGGAGAAGCAAAAGCAGCAGAAGTTGGCTTATTTGCAGCTTCTGCACAGGAAGCCCCACTCTTTCCGGCAGCTCCACCACCTTCTCTTTTTGCGCCACAGGCGATTACAGCGACGGAGATCTGTGCGTCAGCCACTCTATCAAGTGCTCCCTCTTCGAGCCCGTCTCAGTACCAACAGCCACAATTCAGGAAGGACCAGCAACATCAGTTTTAACTTCACAGCTGATAACAGAAACAGAATAAATATCGGAAATAATTAAAGAAGTACCCTTGTCGACTGCACCACCAACTACGACAGCAGCGACAAGCTTGCCAACTGAAGCACTACAAGGACTGTCTTTAAATCCGTTACAATCAACGACCTGTTTCTTTCTCACAACAAGTTAAAGAACCAGAGCCATACCAGACAGATTCCACATCCAAGCCAAGCCAGGAAGTTACCACTTAGGAAATTCCCCTATTCACAAGTGCGCCAATTGAAGCAAATCAAGGACTGTCCCTAAGTTTGCAAGGACTAACAAATGCTCTGTTTCCCGCAGGAGGTGCACACGAACTAAGCGTACCACCAAATCCTGAAGAAACTCGAGAAATTCCGCAGCTTGCAGCTGCAGTACCAACTTTTACTGTGCAGCAAGGACTTCCGTTGTATCCACCAGCACAAGCTACTCCTAGCACTAAGTCCACTGAGCTTGATCAGGAAATTCCTTTATTGTTGTTTTTTGCCAAACGAAATCATAAGCTTGTGTCCTTTCTTCCTTTACAGTTTCTTTTTTTTCTTTTCGTTTTACTAAGGAATAACATGCCTTCCCATAAAAGCGCTACGACGGATAATCGCCCCACTTCAAACTCATTCAGATGTCGAGTCTGCCGAGGTGTTCACGCGCTGCGGAAGTGCCAGCGTTTTCTTCGCCTTTCCGCTGAGAAGCGGTTGAGAGCAGTGCTCATCAACCACTACTGACCCAACTTCCTGGCCCATAAGCACTCCGAGGGTACCTGCCGCAGTGGTGCGTCGTGTCAGGTGTGTGATGGACCACACCACACTCTGCTCCATCTGCGAGATGCCGATCAGGTGCCAAGGCGTCGGCGCCAAGTAGAGGACATCCCTTCGCCAGCCCGTCGCTCCTCCTCACCCAGTGTATCTGCTACGCCTATGGACGCAGCTCCCACATCTCCAAAGGCTCCAATTGTGACTTCGTTGGCCTCGTTGATGCGGCACACAAGCGTGAACATCCTGCCAACCGCTATTGTGCTGCTCCACACCGCTGCAAAATTGTTCGAGACTCGAGCGCTCATCGACGCGTATTGCCCGATGAGTCGCATAAATGCTTCACTGGCAACGGCCCTTGGGCTCTCCGTCACCAGCATTGGGTCCGAACGCGTTTGCACCGCTGTGCTCCGATCGAGGTCAACGGAACTGAATCGGGAAGTTGTGCTTGAGGTCGACCCTCAACTCCACCATCGGACCCCACTCCGAGCCGTCAGCAAGGAGCTTCACATCAAATTTTCCAATGTTGAGTTTGGCTGGATGCTGACCGGCAATTGCCAATCCTAAGGCAATATTTTCCATTTTTTTTCCTTATTTTCTCATTTTCAATGCTGCGCATTGCAAGGGGGGGAGAATATTTAGGTTGGTTGTATTAAGCCAGGCTTAATACAACTGGTGTCATTTTGGCATCATGAACCTACGGTCCACTTCCTCTCTCTCTCTCTCTACAATGCAACCTCCTCTCAGCGCACTCAGCGCTGTTATTAGCAACCATCATGTTAATATGTTAACATTAAATGTATTGTAATACAACCACAAATATAATGTGAGAAGGCCACCTTGAAAGGATGGCTGAGACTTAAGACGAGGAAACTGAACCATTATGCCAGACATGATGAGTGGGGTCTGTATTCAAATACTTCATTAATAAAAGATGCGAGCAAATACATTTAGAAAATTGGGAAAACTTATATTGATTCCTTTGAACTATCTGTGGAGTTATGCTCTTTTCCAGATATTTGGAAAGAATCATTTATTATTCCTCTCCTTAAAAAAGCAAACAAATCAAATGTTCAAAATTATAGAGGTATATCTAAGCTGTCCGCTGTTCCTAAGATTTTTGAGTAATTGGTAACTTCTCAACTACAACATCTTTGCAGATCCTTGATTTCTCCCTGCCAGCACGGGTTTATGAAATATAGATCTACCACCACTATTATTAGAATTCACTTCTTTTGTTATTAAGGGATTTCAAAACAAGATGCAAACGGAGGTTGTTCACACTGACTTTAGTAAGGCTTTTGATTACGTTAACCATTCGTTGCTAATTCACAAACTTAATCTTCTGGGCTTTCCAAATAACTTAATTTATTGGATCTCAATCTACTTAACGCGTAGGACACAGAGAGTTTACTTTAGAGGTTCTACCTCACTTTATTTATAAATGATCTTCAGTCCGATTTAAGTCATTCTCGGGTACTAATGTATGCCGATCATGTAAAACTGTGTCTGTCGTCTACCGACTCGTTTTCTGGACAGAGGCTTCAGGCTGACTTAGATAGTTTTGAAGCCTGTTGTCGTATTAATTTTTTAAATCTTAATTATGAAAAATGCAAATTTATGTCTTTTTATAGGCGATTGCCCTATTTAAGTACATATTTTCTTCATGTCAAGCCACTGAAACGCATAGAATGTGTTGTTGATTTGGGAATACTTTTAGATCCCAAGCTTAAGTTTGACAAATATATTTCTTCCTCTATTAATCGAGGTTTCATTAAGCGCTGGTAAAAATAATTTGACGATCCCTACATTAATAAAACGCTTTATATCTCACTTGTGCGTCCTATTCTGGAATATGGATCTTGTATATGGTCACCCAATTACAAGGTTCATCATGATAGAATAGAAACCGTACATAAGCAATTTCTATTATTTGCCCTTGGGGATCTTCATTGGAATACTAATATTTGCTTACCTTCTAACCGCAGTGGACTTTTACAAATAAAATAATAGAACAATGCTTGGTGTTATTTTTTACATAAGCTTATAAACGGTGAGTTTGATTCTTCGGAGTTAATCAGCCAACTTAATTTTACAGTTCCGATCAGAAATACAAGGAATTTTCTGCCTCTTTTTCTTCAAAATTCTAGTTCGAATTATGTACAAATTATAATATGCTTTTCCCGTTATTAAGTTGTGCTCTCTTCATTTCATCTTTTCAAACAGGTGTCTTATCTCATCTATCTATCAATTCGCGAACTTCGGAACCGCGCGTTATGCGGCGCACCCCTCGGTCGGTTGGGTGGGAGTTGGGTTGCAGTTTTGCCTGGGTCCGTGCGTTAACAAGTCCGTGCTTGGTACCGTTGGGCCACTTGAATTTGCTGCTCGTTAGTACTTCAACGTCCAAAGATGAATTAAAACAAAATGTGATTTATTGCTATTGGGTTAAGTGTGTGGTTAACATTGAGTTTCAGTCTGTCCTACATGGTGCATTATAATAAAATCGAATCTAGTGTCTAGTTTTAAGGCAAACTGATGTTGCCTAAATCATATTGCCGAAACAAAATAAGTAAGAGCGCAGTGAGCTCGCCTCCGATATACCCTGAGCCCAGCTCTCAAATATATTAAAGTTATATTGCCAAATTAACCTTTAAAAAGTTTACCACACTCAAATGTCTGCAAAACTGCAAGTGTTCTCATTTCTTAAGTCAGGCACAGCCACTGACGAGTAAGTAAAGAAAACAGAAACTTGATCTGGGCGGGGGATAATACGAGAACATACATTTCATATTTTAAGTCTTTAGGTCTTATAGTCTCTAAAATCTGCGTGGTCTTACAGACAAACGCACATCCATGAACAGACAGTTGCGTATTCTCATTCAAAGCCTAATCTGATTGCTTATGTGTACTCACATATCGCAGATTACTTAAGATATTCGGCTTTTTGAATGCCATTCAATGTGCCCGCTTTTCACAATTGATGCACTCATACTTTTCTACATTATCCTAGGAGTAAACTCAGAAATACTTATGCATACACAAGCTAAATATGCTCAGAAGGCTTTACGTACACCTATGTATGTTAAATTCAATAAAATGTTTCAAGTTTTGTTGAGACATATTTTTGCCTTTTGTTTCATTTCTCCTTCCAACCGTAGCGAAAATTTACTACCCCTTTAGCAGCCACCTGGCACCTTTTTGTGGGAGCCACCTGACGCGGTTAAATTTTGGTTTAAATACATTTGCCCAATTTTGTGCCAAAATTTTGGCCAAGTTTTCTTAAGGTGGCTAAACAAGGCCAAAGCGGATTTGCCCGAAGAGAAATAAAGAGAGTAGAAGGGATAGAGAGAGAGAGAGAGAGAGATAGAGAGAGAGAGAGCGGATTTAAGAGAGAAGTAAGCATGTAGCGGCCATACACTCAATCTTAAGGTCCGGGGACTAAACAATGAACTTCTTAAGCGCCTCCTGTGGCTCGCCGCACATCTGAATAAATGTATATATGTATGTGTGTAATTGTGTATTTCTGTGGGCTGGCAATTGCTGTGCCAAGTGTTATAAAGAGGCAATCGAGCAGCAGTTTTTGGCCAGATCCCGATGTGTGCCATGTGCGTGTGCTTGCTTTTGCTAGTCGCTTGACACATTTCAATGTTTTAATTTTCGGTACATTTTGGTTACATATCTTTCCACTGTTTTTTTTATTATTTTTTTCTGCGTTTTGCGGGAGTGCCAGCAAATTTTGTTCGGACATATAAAGACAAATACATTATAACAATGGACGCACACAACAGCAACAACATATATTATGGGCAGGACAATCAAACCACAAGCCGAAAAAAAAAAAACAAAATAGAAACCCGAACCAAACGGCAGTTGTCCAGCTGCAAAACAGTCTACAAAAGCGAGCAATATCAAAAGCAGTCAAAGCGGAAGAGAGTTTGGTTGAGGGAGGGGGGAAGTTGGACAGATGGCTGACTTGAATGGAATGGTGGTCGACTGGGTGCTCGTCTGGCCGGTAATTTGGCAATTTTTGTGTTGACCCATTCACAAAGCACTAACAGTTACACACACATACAGAGAAACACACACACTCACAATAAATAGCGCAATTGTAAGCTATTTGCTTCATAAGTTTCACACAGCCGTGTAGCTAGCAGCGACTGACTTTGCCAGCCCATCGTCGACTGCCGCCCCTTGTAAGACGTTTTGTTGGCCAAACAAAATAGTTAAAAATTTAAATAATGCCAAGAACGTTGTAAGGCAAATAATTCATTAAAGAAATATCAAGTGTTAAAATTCACACAATTTATAAAATACAAAAGAGAAACGCCAATGGCATTTCTTTTTCCGTATCCCTCTCTCTTTCTCTCTCTCTCTCTCTTTCTCCCTTTTATTCTGTTTGCTTTTATTATATGTATGCGTAAGAGGGGTGTGTGCGTGTAAGTGGTATGTGTGTGTGTGTGTGTGTATGTGCAAGTTGTGAGCTATGGCCTTCATTTGCACTTCGGGGCATTTGTACACAATATTTGAGCTTAACCATTGGCCAAAAAACGTGCACGCTTTGCGAAACGTTTTCCCCAGTGGTAATTGAGAATTAAATGCCTAAAGAGAAGTACGCTGATGCTGTTATCGATAAGCGCTGTGCCGTAGTATGCTTGCCTAAAGAAATACCGATATGCCTAATTGTATGCATCCATTTAGTGCAGAGAAGGAGATCTATGATTTAGATACTTATGGTATTTAATATTTATCAGAATATTTATCCATAGTCGATAGATTTAATGGATCTATTTACTGGTCGGCTTAAGGATTATATAGTGCAAGACCCACAGAAAGTGTGAAATTTAAGAATATTTATAATCGATATTTAATGGGTCACAGGTTATTATAAAAGCCGATAAGCAAACTTTTTTATTATCAATAGTATTACATATTTGAGATGTGAGAATCGTTTGACAAATCTGTGCACACAAATATGCTGCATACTAGACACAGAGGCAACCGGCAAAAGAAAATTCCAAAGGGCAAAAAGATAGATGAACAAAGTACTGAAAATGTGAGAAAAGTACTCGATGTTCGATGGTAGTAGCACTATTAGCTACTATTTGCCAGTCGGTACTTGGCTGTCCGTAGTCACTATTTGCATTCGGCATGTGCAAATGCGATGATATCGCGACGCTGTCTGAATGTATCACGTACATGTGCTAACAAATACACTCACACTAGAGAGCTGAAAAGATAGATATTAGCTTGGCATATGAGTTACTCACTAGCTGAAGTTCAGACACGTAATCAAATCGAAACGAGCGAATATTGCGGATACGACGCGTTGCACATGCAATTACTCTCATTATTATTAATATACATTGCAGTTGGTCAAGGAGTACAACAATTAGCCGTGTCGACCACATTGTTCTTTGGCTATCAAATTGCAAATGTAGCCCATTTAAATTGGAAAAATCTATACAATCAATTATTTATATATTTTATTCGATATCTTGAATTTAACCTAACTTAATCTAACTTACGCATCAGCACAACAATATTGTATTTGAGATAGGTACATACATCTTGTGGAATTTGTTCTGTTTATATTTATAAATTAATTATGGGCTTAAGAACATTAGTGGAAATAAATATTAAGCAAAATATTATTAATTCCATTTGAGGATTAAGATGAGAATTACATCGGAATATTGTCATATTCACATTCTCGTATATCAGCTGGGTAATATAAAAAAAGATAAATGTTATTTGTGTCTTATGCTGTCAATTGCATTCCAAAATTTATTCAATGCACAAAACTCAAACTGCTTTCATTATGACGTCATCAATTGTCTGTTGTCGATTATTTTTCTCATCGCCTCTGCGACAATTAATTTTAAATGGTACATACATGCACACAGGTGTGTAATTTCGCACACGATCCGCTATCTCAGCATTTTTATTATTTTTAAGTTTTTTTTTCTTTATCTGCTTTAAATGAATTATAATCGTGTGTTGGTGTGAGGCGGCACATGACAAATGTGATGAGAGCCTAAAGAGAAAGACGCCGCATTTTTTCAGCTGTCTGCCCCTACACAACCCAAGCCTACCCAGGGTGCATGAACGACTTTAGTTGCCTGGCGTAGTTTCTAGTCTTTTCGTTTTGCTTCCCTTGCGTTACTGCGTTTCTTCTAATGGTAGTACGTGAGCGCACGTCGGATGCTGGGAGAATTAAATTTACGACATGTTGTACGTCGCTTGACGTTGCCCCATACATACATACAAACATACATACAGCAATACTGCCCTCTTTATCTATTTCACTTTCTCTCTCTATCTCCCTGTATTCCGTCTATGCCTTTCGTCGGCTCGCATTAATTATTCTAATTAAAAATGTTCAGGCTCTGGCACATCAAGTCTTGAGTTGGCATTCAAGTTGTTCTTCAAGTTTTAAATTCTGACTCTGTGACCATTCAGACAGTAATTTTAGTTTATTTTTTTAAATTTATTTAAATTGACGTCTATTTAACCCTTAAATCACCACGCAAGCCACGTCGCGTTTCTGGTCTGTCAAGCAATGTTGCAAACCTCAATTCGATCAACTGGCAACACAATCCCAGCAGCAGCAAACCAAGTCGTCGCTTTTGTTATTTATTATTGTTGTCGCATGTCGTTGTTGTAGAAGCTCAAATTTCAAATTGCTTACTTAAGGCAATAAAGACACAGCAACACTCAAACACTTAAGCAAACACACACACACAGGCATACACGCACAGGGACACACACCCTTGAAGCACTCAGCCAAAAACTGCGCCAAATAATGCATAAAAAAAAAAAGGAAAAGCAGCATAAGAAAAAATAAAAGCCAAGTAAAAAGCAAATGACAACAAACATACAAAATGTGAATCGAGAACCGTGCTGAGTGGCAGCAGTCAGTCGTTTTGCTCTTGTTGTTGTTGACGAAAGTTTAAGTCGCTTCAGTCAACGCTTTCTTCGTCGTTACAGGCAGAGTCCAATGCTATTCCCCAGTCCTAGGCAATCCATATCTATCGCATTCTCAGTTTTAGTTTCTTTGGCTTAGCTCTGGAGTTGGCCTTAATATCGCTGCCTGTTTCACAGTTTTCTTTCATTTTTGTAGCCACTTTCTTTTGGTGTTTATATAATAAATGTTGCTACTGTTGTTGGTGCAGCGGGTAAGTATTGTTTTAAATTTCGTACAGGCCGGCAAGAAAATGAAAATGTTGCTAAAAACAAAAGCAAAAGTTAAAATACAACAACAACGACAAAAACATTTGAAGCCCGTAGTTAAATGAACTTACTTAACAGTGCGTGTGTTTTTTGGGCCACCAGGACGACTGGGTGGTTGGTGTTTGGTGGGTGGTGGGTGGTGGTCGATTGATGTAAGATGTGTGATGTTGAGCGTAGAACTGGATATAAGCTGTATGTGAGGCGTGCGCCAGCAGTTAATAGACTACGACCAAACTCTGGCAGGGGTAAGTAAAAGTTTTTGATTTGTGTGTGTAGAACGCACACACGCACAGACACACACACACCCACACACACGAAAATTTGTGGGCCAGTGAAAATAACAACTCTCATTTAAATTTTTGGGTATGAGGCAACAGACCCATTTTGCGGCACCAAGAGCCACAACTAAAATTATAAAAAAAAAAAAAAATGGAAAAAACTCAAGATATGCAAAGTTGTAGAATAGTTGTCGTAGAATACTCTTTCACAAGTACACAATGCGCTAAGATGTTGGACTTGCAATTTGAAAATATACATGATTTTGGTATAGTTGTATGCAAAAGTACACATTTGTGCGCATATGCCAAATTTCATATCTCTGGCGGTTATAATCCACATAGACTGATAGCCGCTTTATGGTTATCGCAGTTGATGCTCTTACATACATTTGCATTACTTTACTATGCTATTTGATACATTTCCGGTGTACAGAGTATAACATTAAATTAGTCAGATTAGACATGAGCAGAATGACGCTGCAATGCTCTTTAAATCAGATACTTGTTCATAGTCATACACACACAGCCATAGATACATATGTACATTATGTGAATCATGTGCGGGCACTTAATGTGCAGCTGGGTCTCCTGACAAGCAGACATGCAATGCCCAAAGCTAAGATCTGACATTAATATCCATTGTGTGCCTCCTGTGTAAATAAACGCATACATAGATTCTTGGCAGAGTTCACGACGCAGCGCATAACAATTTCACTTGACAAGAGTAT
Organism: Drosophila nr. perissopoda 5 BK-2023a; assembly: GCA_035044105.1. Classification (NCBI taxonomy): domain Eukaryota; kingdom Metazoa; phylum Arthropoda; class Insecta; order Diptera; family Drosophilidae; genus Drosophila; species Drosophila nr. perissopoda 5 BK-2023a. The sequence goes on from JAWNMK010000287.1 coordinate 1,126,359, forward strand.
AAAAATGTGGCAAACGGCAAACGAGAGTAGGACAAGCCAAATCATTTCCCTCACATACACACACACACACGCACGCACAGCGATTTGTGTGTGTGTGTGTGTGTGTGGAGGGAGACCTTTTGTTTTCTAAGGCTTATCTTCATAATGTGAACGTCTCTGCTGCCTTCTCTTTTGCTCATTGTACAAGTAACTGATATCAGGCTTCAACTTTTGGCAGAGCAGATACACCCACACCAGCACACGCGCAGCCACAGACAGAGCAGCAGCCGCAGAAATATTCACGTGTGTTTGCACAAATTTTTTAACATACTTTTGTGCGCCAGTAAATACATATATTGAAACGCTAAAGCGGAAAACTTTCGCATAACAGGCTGATAAAATGCATGCACCAGTGTATTTATCGCACACATATTTATGCACGTATTTATAAGATATGATAACTGTACATATATAACTATTCCAAGCGGAACCATAATAACAAACCAATATCTAGCGCCAACATCTCATATGCAGCACATGGATTTTTGCATAGTTCTTCGTTTGCATGTCCGATTAGCGCAGAATGGCTTAATTATGGCCAGTACTGTTGCCCTCTCTATTCCTCAGCTAGTTTTTGGCTGCTGCTGCTGCTGCCGCTGTGTGTTTCGATAAAGTGTGTGCGGACTACTTTTTAGTTTTGCCTTCGCGTTGCTTTCGATTTGTCCCAGTTGTGTGTGCAGCAAATCGCAATATGGGGTAATAGAGCGCAGACATTTGTCCTTTTGTGCTTGTTGCTGCTTGTTGGCAAACAGCAGCATAGCCCGCCTTCTAAATAACGTTGCAAACCGAGAAACACTTCAGAAAACCAAAAGACAACATACCTCACAAATGTTGAAATCAAACAATTAAATCTTCGATTCTTTCGAAAGTAAAGAAATGTAGAGAAACATAAATTGATAATGCTTTTACAAAGTCTACAATAATAATATATAACAAATAAGAATGCTGAAGTCGAGTGAGCTCGACTACGATATACCCTGAACCCAATTGTTAAATATATTCTACTTTTATTGCCAAATTTCCCAAATTGCTTGAGGCTGCTGATGGAAATGAGATCAATATGAGAATCTACTTGCGACTATAACTTCGGTGTTACTTATCCGATTTTGATGAAATTTGGGCAGTTGATCAACAAAATGCATATGCATATTATGAATTACTAAGAAAAATCTGCCTTTAAAAATTGTAGCTTTCGGAAATGTAAATGTATCGATATTCCTGAAACGATGACAGTTATCGATAAAATATAGCAAACTTCATCTGTGCCTGGTATTCGAGAATCTATATTCCATCCTATATTCAATTTGAAGTCTCTAGCTCTTATAGTCTCGGACGGACAGACGGATGGACGGCCAGACGATCGGACGGACAGACGGACATGGCAACATCCACTCCGCTGCTGATTATGATCACGAATATATATACATTATGGGGCTGGGGATGCTTCCTTCTGCCTGTTACATACATTTGCACAAAACCATTATACCCTTTTTAACCATTTTTAATGGGTTCAGAGTATAAAAATTACTACATCGAAGGAATTATGTGTATAAAACGTATATGTATGTATAAAATATATATATTTTACAGCACGCAATAGGTTATATATAAATCTAACTGTCAATTTATCCAATTTTGTTGCATTCACAAATAAAATATCTCTACAAGAGCTAAAGCAAACAAACAAAAAATAATTTTTATTAAAAATTATGCCAGCGGAAAGCATTGGTTTCAGCGTTTTGCCTGCAATTTTGCCAAATGTATCAAAACAAACTTAAATTCCTGAAAGTTTTGCTGAAAATGACAAACGCTAAACAATGCAACAACAGCAGCTTTTGTAGCTCATGTATATATACATATTTCGATGCAGCAACGCTCGAACAAACGCATGCTGCGGCACAGTTGTGGCTGCCACTCCCACTTACCCCGAATTCTCCACAAGCGTTTTCTTTACCTTTACTTTTGGACAGCAATTGCTTCAGTTTGCCGGACTTGACGCCTTAGGAATGCTTCCGCTGCAAACTTTAGTCAAAGGAGTGTTGGCATTCAGTCAGCTTAGTGTTGCAAACAAAAGCCGTCACAAGTTACAAGAAGCGACAGTTAACAAAAGCACAGTACAGGTGTCCAACACAAAACACAGAGAGCAGACGGTTGGATTATGCATTAAGTCAGCGGTTAGCGCCCTAATAGCTGCCGCAGCAGCAGAGACAGCCATGGCGCTGGCATTAGCCACTTTCATCACTTAGGAAACCGAATTTCCCAACCAATATGCATGCCGTTGGGCAGCTGTCTGAAAACCTGGCTGTGTGCTAAATGCCCCTCAGCGTTCGGCAAGGGGGGAGGGGGAGTGGTGACACACGCTGGCGTGTGCTAATGTGCAATGCGTGAGAGCAAGTTGCCAACTTTAAGCGGGTTTTTCGGGGCGCTGAATATCGCTTCTTCTTCCAATATGCTGATAGGGGAAAAATGGAGAATGACCAACTGCTGACCAGGCAGGTAGAACTGCGGGGCAAGAGCCATATCAAAACATACCCAGCGCCCCGGCCAACGCATAATTATTTTAAGACTGCCTTCAAGATGACTACGTGATTGTGTGCGCTCAGGGATTCTTCTTCTTTTTATACCCTGAACCCATTAAAAATGGTATAATGGTTTTGTGCAAATTTATATAACAGGCGGATGAAAACATCTTCGACCCCATAAAGTATATATATAATCTTGATCAGAATCAACAGCGGAGTCGATGTAGCAATGTCCTCCGTCTGTGTAAACACGCGAATCTCAGAGACTATAAGAGCTAGAGCAAATTTGGAATATAGGTTCTCGAATACCAGGCACAGATCAAGTTTGCTTTATGTTATCGATAACTGTCACCGTTTCAGGAACATCGAGACATTTCGATTTCCGAAAACGATTAATGCTACAGTTTTAAGGCAGAATCTTCTAATTTACACATAATATGCATATGCAACTGCCCAATTTCATCAAGATCGGATAAGTAACACCCAAGTAATGGTCGAAAATACATTCTAACAATAATTAACAATTAACAATAATTGCTGATGCCGATCAACTTAATTTAATTGATATTTGTCTTTTTTTTATTCCAGTATCCTTGTAAACAATGATCTTGGCTATCTCCTGAGGCTATAGTGTTTTGTCCTTTTCCATTCCAACATTCTTAATATATTTATACCCATAAAATATTAAATAAATTTGTATACTTAATTATCCCGAAGGCTAAAATGTGACTGCCTTTAATCGAATCAAAAAACACAAATATGCAAAAATCTTGGAAAAAACTAACGTAACTTTCATTCCACAGCTTCATAACAGTGTAGGAAGATGAAGGACCATTATAAAATGCGTAAAACAGCTCCCGTTAGGCTTGGTACCATAAACAAATCTAACTTTTTACAAGAAATATTGTATGTACCCTCCTTGCTGCAATAATAACAACAAGAGAATATAAATCATTAACAAAAGAATCGACCGAATTTGTAATCGTGACTCAGGCTCTGATTGATATTTTGCAATGTCATGATTCATTTGGCGTCACAAGAACCACTTAAATTGCCACGTAAAACTTTAAAGGCGCGCAATTCTGTAGAAAGTATTATATGAATATATACCTAGGGCTTTTGCAAGAATAAGGCGTGGGAAGCGTGGCAATGTCACTGTGATTGATTTCCGCTGTTGCAAGGCCAAGCACGCAGCTGCTGTCAGCCTGGCGCTGAAGGACACGAGCCCATTTCATCATTGCATATGCGAGTAAACATGGGAGAGCGAGAAAGAGAGAGGCGGCATACTCGTTGGCATGGCTAATTGGACGTTTAATAACATGGCAGCAGGCAACACCAGCAGTGGGTGGTAGTGGGTAGCTGTGGGCGTGGCAGGTCATAACTTTATTGACAGTCAATAGGCAGGCAAAGCTTCACAAATAAGTATGCTAAGCTCTCGGGCAGCAAAAAGTAATTATTTTTGATTAATGACTGGCGACCCCACAGCGCCTGCATCAAAAGTCACTTCATCCCTTCAACACTGCTACTGGGAGGTAAACAGCCTTCCTGCTGGCTTACGTCATTTGCGAACGATGTCAACGCATGCATAAAACATGCCTCGAGCTCCAAGCCTGAGACCCACAAACTCTACCAAACTTATGACAGACAACACCACACGACACACAGCTTACAACTATGCAAATTGCGCGCTTTTAGCTGGCACAAAGCACAGCCAGCAGCGACGATGAAGAGGAGCGCTGCAAATATTCATATGTGCCAGGTAGACGGGCAGCAACAACAACAACAACAACAACAATTGCAAGAAGCGGAAGTTTCTGTCGCATTATGAATTACATACACATATATGTACATATAAGCGAAGCTGCGTATGCGTAATGTGACGATAGGCAGCAACTATTTTAATTATTCTCTCATAAAATGCGGCAACAAAGTTGCACGCTGCAATAAAGTGCATATAAAGTGCATATAAAGTGCATGTTGCAGTTGCAAAAATATTCTCAAGTTGCCATATGACGCTGCAAAAAAAAAATGTCGACAACACTATTTTTGTCTAGCCTTTAACAAAGCAATGGAAACGGGAGAGCACAAATGCATTTAATTTAAGTTGGAGCTTGAATGTGTTTAAAAAAACAACAACAAAAAATATGAATATATATACATGTATATGTACATATGTATCTACTTTTTCTAAACTCACGATACAATAAACGTAGTCTGAGTTGCTTAGCACATCACAAATATATAAATTCCTGTGGATGATCTATATTAAATGATCATATATATTAAATTTAAAACGTAATTTTTTAATTTAGATATTTATACCCTGAATCCATTGAAAATATGTAAAGTAGTTTTCAGAGACTATAAGAGCTAGAGAATTATAAGTTCTCGTATACTACGAGCAGATCAAGTTTATTGCATTTTATCGATAGCTACCACCGTTTTACAACTATCGATAATTATCGATTCCGATTTCAATAGCAGCCACAATTTAAAAGCAACTATATGATATATAATGTGCATTAACATATGTTTGATCAACCCAAATCTCATCCAGATCTCATTGCTATCAGAAGGCAAAAGCATTTTCGATACGCATTAATATGCGAGCGCATGTGTGAGAAAGGAAGTGCACGATAATCGTATATATGTATGTATGTACATACGTATGTATGATAAATAAAATATAAATATTTCTGCTGCCTTGGTTTTTCAACTTTTCAATACCTTTCCTGAAAAAAGAAACGAGAGCACTTATAATCCTGCTTACATTTGAGTGTGCAATAAAAATGAGAAACATATTCAAAAGCTGGGTTCAGAGTATATCGTAGACGAGCTCACTCGACTCCAACATTCTTACATGTAACAATATAAATTATAACGATTACGCTATAACTGCCCTCTTCAATTAAGGCACGTTTTCGATTTATGGTCTAAAATGTTTCGCCATGACGTCGAACGTAGCGCTAAAGTTTCTCGAGGAACTAAATCAGCCATTAGCTTTTATAAATCACTGAAGAACGAAATAGACAAGAAGGCAAGACAAAAAACGTTCGACAATTTTTTTAAGCCAGGCCCCTCCTTACCTGCGAAAAATGATGACGATAGTGATATACAGGATAGCATTTCTTCATCGTCTTCAGATTGAACCCATTTAAAAAAAAATAAGGATATATACATACACAAATTTGATGTAACATGAAGCTGTTTCATTTTTGCTTATAGATTATTGTTGGTTTATGGAGTCTATTATTATTTGATGTTATGTAAACATTTTTGATTTAAATGAGATAAAATGCATTTTAAATGATAAATCATGTTTCATATATAACAAATTTGTGAGTCGACCCCATTAAATTAGTATTATAATAATTGATTCCTAATATGGCTTTTCGCTTTGCACTGGGGTTTCCCCACCTGCTAGGTAGGATTATGTAAAAAAGTAGCCTATTTTCTTTGACTCTGTGCCTAATAAGCTGTCGGTCACTGTATATGTTGTATATGGTGTATATGCTTTCAATTTAAGATATATTCCACTTTTCCCAAAAAAACAGCGGTTACGAAATACACACAAATTATTCAAGTGGTAAATTGCCGCTGCACGCAGCTTGAAGCGTCAGTCCTTTCAGCGTGTATGTAAGTGTGCGTGTGTGTATATCTGAATGCGCGTGAACTTTTCCTCACTCTAAGAATATATGTGGCTGCCAGGGAAGGATCATGATTAAAACCAACAGAATGTGGCATAGATATAATGAAACGAGACTGAACAATGACATTTGATCGATAAGAATAAATAAATATGACAAGCCCCAGCGCACCTAACACATTTGCTGTGCATCTGAGTTGGAGTGCGGTGAAATGGAGTAATTGATGCTGACTGTTGTGCCATGTGTAATATGCGAGCTTGTGCACTTGTGTTGTGGCAGTCGCCAGCCGAAAGGTGGCTCAGGCGCCAAAAGTTAGCTTGAAAAGTAAATAAGAACACAACTGAAATGAATTTCGCAACACATTTCGTTCAAAGTTTTTCATATGTCAACTGCCACGCCCACCTGACACACAGATGCTCAAGTTGGCACTTTTGGGGCGACTGTACATGAGTGTGCATTTATACCCTGTACTATGGCTAAGCAAGTATGTATTAGCGGTGGAGAAGTGACAGTGGCATATGATTTGATGACTCAAGTTGCTCAAGTTCCCAGTTAGGTCATGCAGAGCTTTCCTTATCATGCTTTTGGGAAATATTCCCTGCCGGGTGCCTCTCTTGTATCTTTAGCTTCAATTTTCAGAGAAATTCATTTCTTTTTTTTTTTTGTGTTTTTAAATGCAACACAATCTTTAGCTTGACCGTCTATTCAGTATAACATCTTATACAGTTAGAAAGACTAGTTGACACATGAATTAATTTTATTATTATTCTTTTTTCAAATAATAATAAATGTTATGCATTGAAAAATAGCAAAAAACAATAAAAAAAAGAAATCGGTACAGTAACAAAACTTCTATTTAAGAATTTTTAATTCTCTTTTCTATTAGTTTTCTCTTTCAAAATAAGATATACAATCTCAAATCATGAATTTTATCTTTAATAATAATTTTATATTTTAAATAAATTCTTATATACATATATGGGGTATCTGCTTGTTGAGAAAAGCTATTTTACTTGTTTTTTTTTTGTTGAATTTATCTTCAGTTCTTACATGATGCTACTGCTGTTGATGTTGTTGGTGTTGGTATTCTTGTGGTTGATGCATGCATGCAAATGTTGCTGGCCAGCTCAGTTTTGTGAACCGCTTGGTCAGCACTTGCAACCAACAGGGTCTGCACTCTTTGAGCACCGCAAACTTGCCGAGAATGAAAGCAATTTCAAGCTGGCATATGCCATCAACCATATGCCATCAGCCGTCGGACCAGCGACCAAAAATGTTATTAGGTAGGCGGAAGTCGCAGGCATCGGGCAGGAGTTGGTGGGCAATTGGATAACCTGGGAGTTGGCCATTTTGCATGGCTCGCGTTGACAGCTTCCTAATCAATTGTCGTTTGGCTGTATTACAATTCAAGCAACTGCCGGAAGAAAAATGCATGAACAACAATTGAGTAGCACCTTCCAAAAAGAAGGGGGAGTCAACGAGAGAAGGGGGCAGCAAATCAGTGAATAAATACATGAAATGAATAAGTAAATAACTGGAATGACTAACTGCGGTGATTATTCTTCTCAGACGGCGAACGAAGCAACAAAACAAGGCAGCTGGAAATCAGCTCAGCCGAAATGGGCCAAGCAAAAAGGTGTGAAAATGGCAGCTTGGGAAAACACTTCAATGTAGTTCACATGCTAGCAGCAGCAACACGCAGCACAAAGCCACACACACGCAGACACTCGCACGCACACATAACCACACACACGCACACTAGCAGAAGTGCAAAGGCAAGCGGTGTTTGCTATGGCAGCGGCGTGAGTAGTGAATCCTGTCAGCCAAATGGCATTATCAAAATTTACATACAAGCATATCGTGATTATCCTTTAAGCTTGAATTATTGAAAGCGTAAATACCTCCAGAGACTACACTTGGCAATGCCAAGAGCTGCACAAACTGTAGCTGAAGCTGGTTTCACAATGACGACAACTCACCACAACACCAACAACAACACCAGCAGCAAATCACAATACAACAAAAATTTCTTAGTAGCTGAAGCAGGGTGATGGGGAGGTAACCTGGCAACGACGACGACGATGGCTTAATTTGCACATGACAAACCAAAAGACAAGCTGTGAGACATTTGAATAAAGCTAGTTTGTCTTGGAGAAGGGGAAAGAGTGAACCGAAAGAGGGAACGACGAAGTGGAGAATTCAAAAGTGGCAAACAGTCTGAAAATGTACAGAAATAATGTATAAACAGGCCGAGTGCGTATATGTCTATAACAATGACTACATATACTAAACTGACTAAAACATGTTGAGAATGCTCCCATTGTGAGTAATTGCCCTGGAGATACCCTATAACCCATCTCTATAAGAATTTACTATAATTACTTTGGAATTCACCTGGGGGATATGAATAGATGATCTACGCTTAACAAAAACATTTCTAAGTTGATCACCACGACACAAATTATTTGCAAATATTTTACGCTTATTTGAAAAATACTAACTCTTGCAACAATTTTGCGTATGAAGAACACAATATTAATATTTTTTAAATAGTTCATCCCAAACCTTCGACGAATTCTCCCCTAAATTAACATCAAATATTTAAAACTAAATCGAAAGGAATTAGGAATTAAGATCTCGTCAGCAAGACAAGTTGAGATTCACAGCCTACTCGGCTTAACGGTGCCACGTACACATATAGAAAGACAATCCAAAATCCAGTCACTTGGATAAATATGTTTTCAACTGTTTGTTTTCTGACATCCTCCTTCTGCCAGCGTGAGTGTGCGTTTGTGTGTATTTGTACTCTGTGCTAAAATCCTGTTAAAAGTTTGCCATAAATCCTATTTACATATTTCGTCTTCGTCACAGCTTTGGGCTGCTTTCTGGCGGTCTCAAAGAGTTCAACGAGGCGTCATTATGCCTACCGCCCATCGTTCGTTACAAGTTTCTGGCTATATCAATTGTTTAGGCAAATAAATCATATGACTTCCTACAGGTCTTCCAACCCATACCTGATTGGCTAGCGTTCTGAGTCAAGCCGAAGGTCTCCTCTCTTTTTGCCTGGTTATTGTTGTTGTTCCATTGCTTTTGTTGTTGACCTCGTTTTTAGTTCATTTCGGCTAAAATTCTAGCTGCCGTTCTGGCCGCTGCTCGGTCTGCAGTGTTTCCTTCCTGCTTTCCGTCCTGGCCACATGTAGAAGCGATTCAGCATTCGACTTCGATTAATGTAGCCAAAAGGGCAAGCATTGTTCTCCCCTCCCACTCTCCATCCCTCTCTCTCTCCCTCTCATTCGTCACTGCTCCTCCGCTGCTCATCGACCGCTTCCTGCTTTGGCTGCGGCTTTGGCCAGCGATTTGTTTACCAGTCATCATACACTGCCTCGGCCCCGCTGTCTACCCGCAACCAAGCGGGAGTTACTTCGAGGCAGTTTTGTAAAAGTAAAGTCATCAAAGCAAGGACTCCGACTCCAACTGGATTCTAATTATAATCCACCAGTGGGCGCATTTGTTATGCTAAATATTCACTTTGCATATGTTTCTTGTTCGCAATTTTAGTCTGGCCATATTTTGAATAATTGCCACGGTCCGCTATCACAGAATCCCACCCCAACCAGCAACAAGGCTCTAGCTAATACTTGGTGAAATCAGGCGTCTGTGGTATTGAGATTAAAATGCGCGACAATCGCAGATGCCCCTTAGTTCTTTGTCTCTATGTTAACTCCACATAGAGACAAAGAACTTTAACTCTTTACATTTTATAATGCTGTATATATATAAAATTGAACATATATGTATTGATACTGATATACCAAAAAGTATTTTAAAAAAAATATATAGATATATGTAAGACTTGAAATAGTAGATAACAAACAGGAATAGTTCAAAGCTATCTGGCAACCTTGTTGCAGTTGTCCCGGTGCAATCGAGAGCGGGTAATCGAGTCCGAATTGATATAAGAGAAGTATCGATATCTGATCGGCAGTCAAGAGAGTTGAGTTGCTAGCAGCGGTGAAGCAAAATGCTTTAAGTGCAATAATCAATAAGCAAAAGCAAACCAATGTACATATATCGTTAAGCCAACATTGTATAATATAATATCTTATAATATAATAAATGAACATGTTGGCGGCAGTAGCATATCTTTAGCAGCACACTCTCTTTATACAGCGCTCTCTTGGTGCAGCGCTCTCTCTCAATAAAGGGCGTGCTCTGATCTGAAGGCTGCTGCAGCTAATTTAGTTGTTCAGCATAAGTCTTGTTGATCGAACATGTCGTTTAGCTACTCTCGTTGTTGAGAAGGTTTAGCATTTGGCTTCAAATCGGACAATAAACATTAAAACGAAGTTCACATCATCTTGTGTTATTATTCTGGTTTATTAGAACTAAAGCTATCGAAAAGCTGATAGCGCAAACTAAACATATACCATTAACTCTACAATTTAATGGCTCAACCGGGATTTGGCCCAAGCGAAAAGTGCTATATTTGGTGTTTTGAAGTGTGGCGGCGAGACAATTGCGCATTAGAAAAACTTACACACATGTCTATATGTGTGTGTATGTGCGCAGGCAAAATAACGGCACAGTACAGCAACACAGTGTGAGAGAGCGAGACAGACATATTCGCTGCGCAGAAGTGTAAAAAGGCAACCGACTCAGTGGCGCCAGAAGATCAAAGGCAAGCGTTTTTCGGTAGAAAGAACAATTAGACGTCAAAGAAGAGAAGCAAAACCAGCGAGTCGTAAAGTTTGGCGAGTGCAGATGTCGGGAAGAAGTGCGGTGGCTTAAAATGAAACCATCGGCATCGATCGAGTTCATCGGGAAGGGCAGCTATCGAGTTTGGCGGAGCAGCAGATATACCATTCCGAATTTCTTTTTATAGGTCTAGTCCACACAGGAGCTGAGCTATGTTCAATGCGAAGACGAGTTCGCCTCAAACTTGCAAATGAGTTGATAAATGAAAAAGCAAAGTGATTGACTGGAATATTCCGGTAGAAATTGATGACATTCCGATGAAGATAGAAATTCATATAGTTGCAGACGAGGATAAGTTTCGATGCAATTTTGGACAGAACTGTACTCGACTCAATAGATATGAAAGTTACTAAGAATGGTGCTTATGCGTAGAGTTGGCGTTGAAGGTATGCGGCAGGTACTACAGAAATAATCATGTAATAAGTTGCTCAGCGAAGTGAATCTCAGGAACGTATTGTTAAAGCTACAGGTGAAAAGAAAATAATTTTTAAGGATGAATTGCCAGCTTTTCAGCCTTTGAGGTGTCTTCCATTTTTTTGCCAGGAATTCGTAGACGATCAGGAGTGGCTTGCTGAGAAAAGGTATGCAGCTCCCGTAGTCTTGGTGGAAAAGGAAATTGGGAAGCAATTCTTTGCTGTGACTACAGAAAACTTAATGAGAATATTAGACGCGATAATTTTCCGATGGCTCATATGAAAGATGTTTTAAATATTCAACATAAGGCAAGAATTAGAAAACGAAAAAGAGAACGCCAGTACAAGGCAAGAATTTCCAAACGCAAAAGGGACCGGCAGTACAAGCTGAACGACTTACACAAAGCGAACGTAATATGGGGTCGGGTTAAAGTTAAACGGAAAGTTCCTTGGGCCGTATATGATAGCAGCCGTCGAAGAACGTGGACGAAATGAAGTAGGAAAGGTTGGAGACTTTGAAGGCCCTTTCAAAACCTCAACAGTCTCTGAATTCATGAAGCCATAGGTTGATTCATTGGGGCCGACTGATCAGTCAGCAGGGGAATGTGTCATTTGAAATAGTAGATAGCAAACAAGAAGGTGTCAAAGCTATCGGACAGCCTTGTTGCCGTTGTCCCAATGCTATCAAGAGCGGGTAATCGAGTCAGTACCGATATAAGAGAGTTGCAAGCAGCGATGAAGCAAGCAGCATGAAGCGCAATAATCAATAAGCAAAAAACAAACCAATGTATATCGTTAAGCTAAAATCCTGTAATATAATATCTTATAATATAATAAATAAACATATGCAAACAAAGTGTTGCATATGCGGACGACGTTATAGGAAACTACCCCCAAACTTTATGAGACCTAATGACCAGTAATCAAAAAATACTGTCATCTTGGGTGAATAAGGTGTGAGTCCCAATAAAATTTGCCTTGTTCTTTTCACAAGAAATTACAAGATCCCTCCTCTTATCCCTCCCAGACTGAATAACGTAACTCTCTCCTTCAGTATGAGTGCCAACTACCTAAGGTTGACACTGGGTAGGAAACTAGACTGAAACCTTAACTCCCAAGTACGGTTTCAAAAGGCAATAGTCGTTTTATACACGTGTAGGAAATCCGTTGGGCTCAAATCAAATATATCTCTAAATATTGTCCGATTGTTGTACATGTCTTTTGTCAGAACAATACTTTTGTACGGGGTCATATAATGGCGGCCTTGCTTAAAATACGAAGCTACCCAGTATAAACTTAACCAAGTTCAGCGCATGTCTGAACTCTGCATCTCAGAAGCTCTGCGTATCCTGCTATCCTGGACATCCCATGTCTGCAAAGACAGGAAATAGAAAATTCAACATGCATGGCCATAAGACGGAGAGAAACCTTAGTCTTGATTGCTCAAAAAAAGGACCTGCTGCTATTCTAGAAGGAAATACAAAAATCCTTTGAAAACAGACTACTGCGTGCCTGTAATGCAACTCAAGACACTCTTTTAGTACATACTTCCCCCAAGGGAGGATTGGACCCATGGCCTTCTTCACAAATAACTCAAAGCTTGACAAAGGCGTAGGCGGAGGTGTCCGCAACTAAACTATCCTTCACCCTACCGACATTGCCTAAAAAGACTGAAAGTATATACATATATTGATAGCCAAGCGGCAATCAAATCTATTAGCGCAATATCTTCGATTTCGATATCGGTAACAAGCTGTCGCAAATCTCTGCATGAGATGGCTAAGCAGCATGTTATCGGCCTGATATGGATGCCTGGCCACCAGGACATTGAAGACAATTTTAAGTCTAATGAACCAGCTAGGAAAGGAACTCTATTATTCCTCCTCAAGGATAAGGAAGGCATTTGCATTCCTCTAGCTACCTGCAAGCTCAATATCATGGAAGCAAGTAGACACAGGTCAAATGCACACCAAACATGGCCCAATAATACAAGACACAGTTAGAGCTGTGTAATCTCAGTTGCATAAACTGCTTCGCCGTAATCCGTGGCATAATAGGACACTGGTTAGTAGACATACATGGCAGTAGACTTCAGGTGCCGTATAATGACTTATGCAAAAGCTATAAAGAAGAGGAACATGTAGAATCTCTGGACACTTATTCTGCTTCTGCCCGGCACTTTCCAGGAAGCGATTTGCAACCTTGGGAAGTCACTACCTACCTAGTTTATCAAAGCTAGCGAACATGGACCTGCATAAAATCTTTGATCTTAGGTTTTGGCGAAATCCGCTCTAGATTCCATACGTCACAATGGACGAAATGTGGCCTAACAGCTTCGCAATGCCGTCTTTTGAAAATTAAAAATGTTGGCTTTTAACTTAAAATTAACCACCAAAATGAATATATGACCCCAATAAACTGAGGTTTCCCCAGCTAGGTGGGATTATGTAAAAAAGTACCCTATTTTTTGGTCAACAAATTTTAAACATCAAACTACTATATCTGTCTGTTTATAAATTGTTAACAAAATTTAGGTATAAGGGGTCCTTCCGATTGCAAGGGTAAGAAGTCTGCGGCGTGCCTACTTCTTGTTGATCTAGCGGTTTGCTTGGTGCAGCAGGAATTAACATGCGTGTGTGTCTATGACGGTTGCTGACGGTATGTGTATAAGTGTGTGTATTTAGCTTGGCATTCAGAAGGGCAACAAAGTCAAAAAACGGACATTGCAAATGAGGAAATACAACTGTGTTGCCAGGTTTTAAAGTGTAGTCTGGCTGTGGCAATTGAAGTCGCACTTGAAGAGTCACACTTTCAATTGTGCCACATTGTGAGTAGTCAACAACTTGGGACACTGCACACCTGCTCATATATGTACACAATGTACACATGCGAGCTATTATGACAGCTCCCCAAAGATATCGTAGCTGCCACAGTCTCCCATGAGTTGAGGTTGGGTGATGCAGGGACAAGCCACTTAACAAGCAGCAGGCAACAACGAGAGCCACGAAAGAAATAACAGTAACCACAATAATAACCAGCAATAAAATGCAGCGACCACGAAATCTGAATACTCTAATACTTGAACACAAGCTGTATAACTATCCTCATTGGTCAACACTGTGGCAAATTGGAATTCAATTTTATGTTGCTGGATGGCTTAGTTGTGTAAGCTACTATTCTGTTAGGGTGAAGCCAAACGAGGCGTAAAGGATGTGTACATTGTTTTATATTATTTGCACTCCTTCGAGTTTATTGTTGGCCAATGCGGCCGTTTCGCATTTATGCGTTTGCCCCATTTTCGATGGCAAGTGAAATGCACATAATGCTTGTATATTTAAAATGTTGCTCGTAAATGGCTGGCACAAATACGCACTATCAGCAACAATGAAAAACAGAGTCGTGTTTCCTTAGTAGCACCACGAACACGTCAGAATCCACATAAATTGAACATCGACACAAATTATTTTCACAAATATTTAGATGTAATTTCACTATTATTAAATTATAATATTTGCTTAGTAGGCCATACAATTTTCAACTATGTACATAACCATATAAATTTAGATTTAGTTGTATTAAGTCATTATTTTAAGCAGAATGATTATTATCTAAACCTAATTATAAGGCAATAGATGTGTAACAATAAAATTGTATATAATTAAAATGAAGCTGAAAAACGTAACTCTTTAAAACCTTAATCATAAATGTGTACTTTGATAATAATAACATTATGCACTAAATTGAATTTGATTTGCTTATTACATCGTTCTTTTAAAATGTAAAAAATAAATCAAAATAAAAACGAGTGCAGTTTGGAATATGTCGTATTCACATTGAAAATATACGTCAGGCAACCATCTCTAATACAATGAGAACGTCGCAAATCTGAAAATACTTTCTGAGGCCTTTCCGAGGCCTTTTCAATGATATTAAAAAGTTTCTCGAACAGGAAAACGCCCACACCAACAACAACAATTACGACACGAACAACAACCATGTTAAAAGGAAAGAAAATTATGTATTTTATTATGATGATTTTTCCCCTTCATTTTACGCATTTTGTTCGTTGAGTGCGGCTGGCAGCGCAAACACATTGAAAACCACAGCGAGCAGACAAGGATGAGAAACTCGATGAAAATGGCGGCGAGGGTTGCTTTCACAATTGAACAAGCGTATGTACATGTAAAATATACAAATTATGGAATTGAACAGCCACAAAAATATTGACGATAAGAAAAACCAAGAAAACAAATATTTTATAAATGCAAATTCATGGAATCGCAGCAAAGACGCACATCGACAAAACCCGAATCTGTCAGTGATACCACTCGCGATCTGCACCTCCTGCTGATCGATGATGTAATTACTGATCTATCAACAAAGTACATCACTTAATTTAGAGCCCACTTAGATATCCTTGCCTTGACGTTGAAAAAAAATGAACGTCCATAAGAAGGAGAACTTAGCGTACCCACCCAACTGAACCGGTCGGCTCTACATTTTTTACTAATTTCTTAAGATTAAAATCTTTATGTTTTGCATTTTTTCCAATTCCAAAGACTTTCTTAAGCCTACAATGTCTTGATATTGTTTTTACCCTTATGGCTCTAAAAGTTGATTTATTTTATTAGCCTCACTGCTCAGACTACTCTCGGAGTTTGTATGCTAATTGGCACTAACAGGTACAGCCTCCTTGCTTTCTACCCTTCTCCGCCCCTCTCTCTCATCTCATGTCACCTGCCTGCCACCCAGTCCCAGTTCTCCATCGCACATTCTACCAACCAGTTTGCAGTTTGCGGGGCCTCTATGCTTCTGTTGCTGCTTTTGATTTTATTTATTTTTATTGGCCAGCGAGAGCTTTTAACACATTTTTTATTTCCCCTTCTCAGCGTGTTTTTATTTATTTATTTGTTGCCGTTGCTTTTGTTTTTGGTTTCATTGTTTTATGTTGAAGCAATTAAAATGTTTATGAGCAAACAAATTTTCGTTAACAACAAGAACAACAAAGTGTAATGCAATAATAATAAAAAATAAAAAAAAAAAAACCAGTCAACTCAGTCACGTGAAAAGGAAATTCTGAAAAGTTGCTAATTGGTTAATTGTGAGCTGTGTGAACTGGTCAGTGTGTTTGTGCGCGAGTGGGAAGTTTCATGATTGCTGTCTATAGATTTTGCACTTCTTAAAAACTGAGCAACTAGAAATTATAAAAAAAAACACCAACGTTTAGAAATATTCGTTTTTAGCTTGCCGAATAATAATAACCCTTACTATTTATTAACATTTGTTCGTATTTATATCTGGAGAGAATTTCTAGTGTCTTGGGAGCTTCACATGTCAAAATTGTTTTCAATTCTTCTCTTGACAGACAACCCGATAAAATATTTTAGAGTCCATATCGCGATCAGTTGATCATCTCAGCTTTTATATAGCTAAGACCGTTTGAAGTGTTTGATTAGCGTTTTTAATTTTGCATATTCTATTTACATATTAACAAACCAATTTGCTTACTATTATATTTCACAATATTTACTACTACATTATCTTATTTGCCCAGCTTCCAAGGGAAGCTTTCTCAAAATAACAAATTGCACAAGTGATCACTTTATAAACAAAATTAGAATATACGCTGAAAGGGTATAATTAAAACAGTGCCACTACTTCAGTGGGTCTGGTCAACATCATTGCTAACACCTTTGCCGCTGCCTTTTCTTATTTAAGGGCGTTAGCTGCTGCACTGCAGACAAAAGCATTGACACACCCAAAAACACAGAGTCACGAACAGATTTCTATATGTACCCCTGAATACCCCAGGCTGAGTTAGTTGTTAGTTTAAAGTGATTTGCAGTGTTTGACATTGCCATAAAAAGCAACGAGAACGAAGATGTCGGCGCTTTGGCTGGATTTGGAGTGAACTGGATTCGACTCGAGCTGGTTAGGCAAATGATAAAGGAGATGGGGGCGGGAGCAGCAGCAGGGAACACGTCAGATCAGGGCAGCACCGTTGACTCAGTGCTTTCTCTCTTTGCCTTTTCCTGTTTGCGCCTCACACACATACACATACACATCGACACACACACAGCCAGCTACCAGCTCTGTTTCAGCCAGATATGGGGGCTTAGGGTGTTTCAGCGCCTGCCGTGTATTCTGTTGGTCATTTCACTAATCTCTTCATTTTGCTCATTGTTGCAAGCGCTATTTTTTTTTTTGGTTCCCATGTTTACAATTTATTTGGCTTGTTGTAGTTTCTTATGGTATTGTTGCTGTTGCTTATACGCCCCATTGTACTTTTGGCATGGGACTGGGCTGCCCTTTTTTTTGCCAAGTTCACTCATTCATTTTGGGACCCATACACAATACGGACTACAATAATACAATACAATAACCAGGGACCATGCCACGCCCTAAAAGCTTCTCCGCGTCAGTTGTGTATTCGGGTCTGCTGATATTATGCCTGTTCACGTCTCCCAAAAAGATGGTCGACAATTAAGGAAAACGATTAAAATGCAAAGTAGTCAACACCATGAACCAGCAAATTCTGTTGTAGAGATATGTAGAATCACTTAATGCTTCGAGTGCTATATTCCAAAAAAAACGCATGCCTTTAAATAAGACAGACAGATTGTGAATGAATCGGATAACCCAAAATAGTGCTCTTTAAGACACAATTTTATAGGGAAATTTAAAACGTCACAAAAATAAAATAACAAATTGAAATAAATCTTATTAAAATAAAATTGAAAATTCAATTTAAATTCAAAAATAAAAATACTCATAAGATTTCTGGGGGTATTAATGCTAAATGGTACAACATTTGTTGCATGAATTGGACGAATTGGAAAGGCTTGTTGTGTTTGTGTATTATTAAAATATTATTAATTTGCTTGCAATTTGAGAAAATCAATTTATGACAGCCATACACTTAGGGATCCAATATTATTTGTAGTATTTCCATTTGCTATTAGAAAGTTGATTACATTTTGAGAACACATCTTTTCCGTTTCGTTTAATTTCCATGGACAAAATGTTACTTGCTTTTGCTTGCTGTTGTTGGAATAGCTACAGTTCTTGACCCTAGGCCTTGTCTCTTAGCCGCACAGCTCGCAAACAGCATATTTATATATGAACATATATATACATACATATAATCCCACAAAGTGTGTGTGTGTGTGGGGAGTGTGGGTGTGTGCAATGGTTTTGTTTGCTTCTGGAATTGTTGTTGCAATTAATTAAAACCCTCAAATGTAGGCACCCGATTGCAGTTGGAAAATTGGCTTGATGAGGCGAATTGTCTGTGGGGATTACGCCGAGTGGAGGCGAGGTGGGGGAGGGGTCGGTTGGCGATGGGTGGTGTGTTGTGTGTGATGTGTGTGACACACTGGTGTAATTGGAAAGGCAACAACAAAAACAAATAAATAAATGTGGAGCTGCTGCCATTTTGGCAACCACTGCAGCGACCAACCAAGAACCAACAGCGGCAGCAACGACAAAAACAATAGTTGCCACAGCCACCTACCTAGCAACTACCCCGATATCTCTCTCGTCCCCTGTCTCTGTCGTTCTCACACTCCCTCTCTCTATCTCTATATCTCTCTCTCTCTCTCTCAGAATCTCTCTCACTTTATCTCTCTCTCTCTCTCGCTCTCTCTCTCTCTGTTTGTCTCTCCTATGCTCTAAGTAATTGATCAAATTGTAGAGCAAACATTTCTCAACAGATTTGGAGAAAATAGGTAAATAATTTCATTGCTTTTTTCACAGAAACATCAAAATGTAATGAAAGTCTCCCAAAAACGACCACAAGAACCAAAATAATAGGCCCAAATTGTCAAATGATATCAGAAGTCAAACCACAAACCTATCAAATCATACCAAAGATAAATTGAGCAACTTCACTTTCCGATTGAAAGCCTTCATATAAAACTGAGTTCATTGGGTGCTGGACTACAAAATAGCCTGCACTAAGCACTACAGTATGGTTTAACTATCATGATCAAATAATTATTCTTGATAATTCGCCTATATCTATGGTTTTACAGACCGAGTCCTGGTCTAATGAATTTACGATAAATATACAATAGGAACGGATGGTTGCCGTTCTATTCATCGTATGCTTAATGTTATTTAGAAACATCTATCTGATTAACATCTCCATTGTGTTTTAACACTCGATAATCATACAATGTGGATTAGGCTTTACCAAATCATTGAAGTGGATAATTTACGAATTAAATACAGCCCATTTATTTTTTTTTAGCTTCATTACAGCAGTGATATATTCATTTGAAATATTTAATCTAAAAATGTAAGCGTTATCGCTGGTGATTGGCTCTTTAGCTTATCAATTGACTGACTTTTGAAGTTTTCACATTTCCATTTTACTTTAAGATACAGGTGTCACTTAAAGGTGTTTGCAACAAAATTATCCACCCAACCTTATAGCTTCAGCTCTCACAGATGTTAAGATGGAGAATTGATGTATAAAAAACAGACGAACGACACACATAACTTAATAATGCTGATCTTGATAAAAGTAATTTCATTCATCTTACAGTAGTAGCTGACACAAATTTATTACTGTAAGCAAATGGATCTTACGAATAATAATATTCAATTATATTGATTTTACAAATCTTTAACAATGTGTATGCTTAAATGGTTAATGGAACACTTACACAAAAATACAACAACAATATCGTTTTCTCATTAAGAATGTACTAAAATATCAAGGGTACAATACAATTACACATCTACATACGTATCTAATGAATTATGTTGAATCTTACCTTGGCACAGAATGCTATTAAAGCTAGCAACTGCTTCTGGTTGCAGACACCAGAAACAACAGTTAGAAAATTCCGTTTACTTTGCTCAAATCGTTGCTCGAGGTATGTTTCTGTTTAAAATTGTTTTTTTTTTATCGCCCGCTTATTTGCATTCAGCTTTCCATTTTTCTAGTCGAATTTTTAAAATTCTGTGCACTTTTTTTCGTTGTTTTGCTTTTTATTATAGTTTCAAACAGAATAAAAAAAAAAAAAACAGGAAGCAAACCTTAAAAAAAAAGAAGAAAAACCACATGAATTTTTCAATTGTCTTTGGCACTTTTTAACTTTTGTATGTGTTTTTTCTTTCGTTTTCGCTTTCTCTCCCACACACTCTGTCTGACTCTCTCTCTCTCTCTTTCTTTCTCTCTCTCTATATATTTCTCTCTTTCTCTCTCTGTCTCTCGCTGTTCCTACGTCTGTTTTGGTTGGGTGCTGTGCTATAAAAAAACCAACGCACGAATTTTCAATATTATTTAAGTCATTTGTAATTGTTTGTGCAACAAGTTGATCAATTCATTTAATTGCTTATTAACAGCAATTAATAATCTGCAAGTAACTACTGACTGCAGCATATTGTATTGGTTACGAAATGTTAACTTCAATTTCCCAACTGACTCACAATTGTCGCCCCATTGTTGGTGTTGTTGCTGAAGCTCTTGCTCTTTATCTTTGCCTTGGCAGCTTTGTTAGCGCGACCTCCGCAATGACCGTGTAACAATTTTGCAGCTGAGCAGCAGCAACAACAACAACAACAACAACAACAACAAACAATGGCAAGAAACGCGCGCGCACCACAAAGTAGGCAACGATAACACTCGTGGCAATCGCACGACGCTTTAACGCAATAACAACAACAACAACAACAACGAAAACACCAACATTAGCAGCCAGCTGCCAAATGCTGCGCGCCTTTTTCACAGTAAAATTCTATGAATTGCTTTGAAGTGTAATTTTTCATTTTCCTTTCGTTTATTCATATTTTCTTAGCTAGTTTATTATTTATTATTATTATTGGTGGAGCTGCTGCTGCTTCTGATGTTGCTGCTATAGTTATGTGCATTTTTATTGCTCAGCACACACAAAACTTATGTAAGCGTTTTATTTTTTATGATGTCTTTTTTTTGTTGTTTTGGATGCGTTAAGCTTTATAACCGCATCTAAAGTCAACCAAACTCATAATTGTAATGGTTGTTGGTATTAGCTGGATGAGGCTGCTGCTGCCGTTGCAATTACGGCTTGTTTCTGTCATTCGCATAGGCAGCAGCAGCATCAGCAATTCATTCAAACTCACAAAAACCAACGCAGCTGACAGTCACATGCGCGACAGACAGACACACAATCACATACATACACGCATACACACGCACACACAGACAGACAGACACACACACGCACACGCACACATACGCAGACACGCAGACACGGCCACGGAGACAACGGCTAAGACGACTACGACGACAACAACGGCAACTGCTGTGACTGCGACTGCGATTGCTGCTGCGACTCTCGCGTTTGGTTCTCCTCAAAGCGAAACGCGTGCCGTCTGCGCTGAGTCCTGTTTCATACTATCCTGCAATGGCTGCTGTGACTGTTACTGCTGCTGCTGTTGCTGTTGCTGCTGCTGTTGCTGCTGCTGCTGCTGCTGCTGCTGTTCCTGCTGCCTTTGCTGCTGCCGCTGTCGATGCTGTTGTTCCTGTTACTACTGCTGCGGCACAAAAATTTCCCTTCTTGTGGCTCTGTTAAAATTTCCCTGGCATGCGCACCGTGTGCAGCGCAACACAGCTAGAAGCTTACAAAAGTCGCCGGCAACGATACGTATACTTGATGTGGCTAATGTGGCACACTGGTTACACTGTGCCAAGGACAGTTTGCACCGGGACCACATGTTGTTAACAGCGGCTCCAACAGTCCAACAGTATTCAGCACAGGTCGCAAAACGGATCCCAAATATTTGAGTGGTCTCAATTAATATCAATATTGGAAAATGCTTTTAACGTTAACTGCTGCTGAAGCTAACCCTCAGTTAACCACTATTAAGGGGATATTTGACCAAATCAATTTAATAACGAACTTTTTCAATGCAATTCTTATTGCGGCACACACGTGACTCGTATTAATGCAAATGAGTTGATTCTGCTGCAGATCGACTTGATGCCAAAATCGAATTATGTTGCATGCCAAAAAGGTTAATGAAAGCTCCATGCTCTGCGTACTCCTCTGAATCGACTCGTATCCTTTGCTCGTTGTCCAATGGTCTGCTATGGCTGACTGAATTGTGGATGAGCGAGCAACGAGCACCGGACACCGTGCACCGAGCACCTCGCAGCGTTATCCGAGCCCGATACGATGCCCGGAGCTTGGATAGCCGCAACAAAACCGCATATAGATGCGCAATCTGCATTGTGGTATGTGGTGGCCAATAGACACAGCACATTGGCAAGTCCTTGCAAATTGATGGCGTTTGTTGGACTTTACACTATCCTTAGCCTCACAGGCAACTTTGTGATGCCACAATATAAATCTATCTAGCTAATATAAGAACGCTGAAGCGAACCTATTCGCTTGCATATTTTTTAAAGGGTATTACACTCGAATTTACAATTTCAGCTAAATTATAGATTCATTGGTTATTTTATATATGTAAAAACAACAATAATAATACAAATTTTCAAAAAGGTGTTCATTTTTTGAGTATTTCTGTAAAAAAAATGTTAATTTAAAATGGAAAACTTTAGAAAATAAAATATTTTAAGTCAGAAATTGTGTAATTCGAATGTAACGTTTGCTTTTCCATTTTTTCCTAAACAATTTTCTTAAATAATTATTTATTTATCATAATTCTTGGTATTTTTAGAATTTTAGTTGCTATTCTATAATATTTTGTCTTTGACGATTATAAAATATAGAAATATTTTTTTACATCAAGATGCGATGTGGAATATTAATTTTTATTAAAAGTGTTCAATTGTTCAATCATAAATTAAAAAAACTGTTTCACTTTCTTATTTTTCGCAATGTCTTATGAATGTTGATGGTGATGGTGATGGTCGAGTGTGCTCATTTAATATTTGCATCTCTTGCTTAAGAATGAAAATCATATTTCCGCCGACAGGTAACTGCTGACCGAAACCAAAGCCAAAGTTGAAGCTGAAAGACAAAGGCAGCATCTCTATTAGCGATCATTATAAGCTCTCAGCTAAGGTTGTTACACTGCCCCCACCGCAAACCATCCTTCTGTCCTGTCTCCATTGCTGTCGGGACACTTCTCTAGCTGGCATTGAAAACGATTATTTATGTGCGCTGCTTTGTGTCTGCGGTTTGTCCAACGAGGCGCAAGCCAACAGGCATATTGTCTTAAAACAAGAGTGAGAGCAGCCAGTTGGGGCCATGTGGAGATTTCGTGGAGGCACACACAGGCGATAGCAATGGCGATGATGATGGCGATGGCGATGGCGACAACCAAATTTGACAACAATTAAAATAAATAAACTTGCTTAAAATGTTATGTAAATGCAGTGCGGTGAGATTAATTGAGTCGTTTGCTGTCAGCGAATCTCAACGTAGCTCCACTGACTGGTGTCTTTTTGGGCAACCCCATATAAATTCCCTGGCCTCCTTACTCTGCGCCCCTTTGGCCCAGCTATATGGCATAAATGATGGATGAACTTAATTTTTATTAGACGACCTTGGAAAGCCAAAGGATTTTTAGCCAAGACAATCTTTACAGGCATAATAACACCAACAGTATTGGGTCTACGTTATTATCCGGATGGAAAATATCAATCAGCATTTTACACTAGAATGGTTCAAAGATGGCAGGCAGGCAGGCAGGCAGGCAGGGAATGTGCCATGCATAATGGAAGGATGCGAATGGCAAGACTTCTCGTCTCATCGTAGAGCAGTCTCCGCCCTGAGTTCTCCTACTTCTTCGTCAACCTTTTACTCGCTGAGACATAGAACAAAACATTTTAATTAATTGAGGCAGAAAATTGTTCGTTGTTGTTGGTATTGGGATTGGCTTTGACGGCTGCACGCTGCCTATTCAATACATAAAAAAGGGCGCAGCTGACTGAGCGGGGCCAAAGGCAACCTGGCTTTTATATGTGCCCCAAAACAGAAAGGCAACAATGCTATACTTTAAGCGCTCAATGGGCCTAACAAATATATTATGTGTTACGTTTATATGTGTGTGTGCGTGTGTGTTTGGTAAGCGATTATACCAGATTTGAGCTATATTGGCTATATTTGGTCCACAAGTAGACTCGGTATTGATGCATTTGAAGCGATTGTTAACGCTTGAGCGATTTGGATTGACAGGAAATTCATAATTAAATCTACAGGCAAGTACTTTTTAAACAGTGCTCGCAAAGAAGGAACAGAGTATGCAGTGCACAGTCGCTTCACGCATCTCTCGATAAACTCAGCTCCTCAATAAACATAACTCCTAATTTTTGTATATTATAAACACTTTAGCTTGGCTTTTGCAAAAATAAATCAATTTGTATTCCCTAATAGGATAACAGTCTTATGTGCACTAATTGCATTATGGAGGTCAATTTGTTCCCCTTATACTGGAAACAGAGACTTGTGTAGTAGATCAATTTTATACTTATTGCCACTGGCTTGACTTTAATGACACATCTACTACTGTGGATGTCTGTCTGTGTTGTTTTTTATTACAATAGAGATTGCTGGCTAGCAGCAGCTTTGATAACTCATTGTTGTTGGTGTTGGTTTCTACAAATTGCGTGCGGCACAAGCGCAAGTTTCAAGGAAGCCACTTACATCCACTGACAGCTAACGTGTTGCCCATCGTCCCAACTCTTGGCGCTGACACGTCCCCCTCTCCAGCCCACTGTTGGAATGCTGGCTCCTACCCGTCTCACCTAACTAGACCTAACTTAGATCAACACTCGAACGCAACTTTTGTCATTTACGCTCCAAAACTGTTGGCACCCACTCCAGGAGAGTCCAAGTCTCGCCTAGCTCTCTTCCCCTTTCCCCTACCGCGCCACAGTTCAAAGACTAAGTCGGTGTCATCCATAATTGAATTTTCACAGCCAGCGCCACGTTTCGAATTGTAAAATGAAATGTATGAAATACCAAATTCGGCATCTAACTGATGTAATACTACATCTGTTGAATTGGAGGCATGACGAGTTACTTGTCAAGGTTACGCACCAAATAAGAATAAACTTTCCATAAGTTTAAGAAATATAATGGAATACATTCCAAAACATAAGAAAACATATGATTCAATGTGATCCATCGATAAAAAAAAATGTATTCATTGAAAAATATGATTTTTTTTGGGTCAGGGTGGATCAAAAAGTGAATAGACTGTAGTTAAGTACAATCTAGAGTAGAGCCAGATACAGAATGATGGCAACGCTTCGCTCAAAGATGAAAAGTGTAAAATTAAATGAAAAATAAACAATGAACATGGCGCAGCGAATTGAATTGAAACTCTGGCTATAGCCACTAGAGCAGCTGGATGAGAGCGGGATGGGACGGAGCTATGCGGAGAGGTGAGAACGAGCAGGTGGATGAGTAGCTTTGAGCTGGCCACCATTGTGGACCATCCCACACAATCCGTTTGTCCATTCCGGCTTCCATTTACGCCAGCTATAAATGCTGACATGGTCAGGACACGAGCGAGGACAAGCAGCAACGAAGAGCAACGTAGTGCCGTGGGTGGGGTTTAGTGTATATCACTAACTTTGCTATTTGTATGAATTACAAGCGACACACATTCTGCGCACTCAGTTCTCAGCACTCAGTTCCCAGCTCGTTCCATGCTCTGCTGTGTGCGCTATTTCCGTTTCCGCTTTCCACTTGCTGGGTATTTAGTGTGCTCTGCTGCCTCCTCCTCCCCCTCCAGAAGTCCTGTCCCTCCCTTGTAATTGTTGTACTTCTGTACTTCGCTTGTAGTTTCTGTTGTCGCTGTGATTTGGATTGCCATATTCGCTACACCCACCCAACTGCCACTGAGCCACACCTTCAATCGCCAGTACCCTACCAGCAGCTCAGCAGCTCAGCAGCCCAGCCGCCCATCCGCCCATCCGCCCATCCGCCGCGCATTTGACAAGGCAACGCGCATACATGCAACCTAATTGAGTTTGGCTCGCAAAAAATACAACAAAAATAAGTGGAAAAAAATATCTTATTGTAGTTGAGAGATTGGTAATGGGCTTTAAAACCAGCGCTGTATAATTAAAAAAGGTATCATCACAGCGCTCGGAAGGTGTTTAACTTTAACGACACGGCTAATCGTAGTTCATTAAAATTCAGTTAAATGCTAATCACAGTGGAATGTGAAACACATATCTTAATGAGAATAAACTGACAAGAAATAAAAACCGAGTTCATTTAAAAGACCCATCATTGTATTTGTTCAGCACACACTGTATATACGATCAAAAACTTGATGCGAACGGCCTTAAAAATATAACCTAAACTAAACCAACTACTAACTATATTATCAGGTTTCGAATTCATTTTATATGTTGCCTGCAATTATAAAAACATCTATGGTTCATTTTTGAGACTGTTTGAATTTTGCATTTCAAATTTTGTTAGTTCGTTAAGAGCCAATAGTATTTGATTTTTAGCAATTGTAAAACAGTTTTATTTTATAAATTTGAGCCACTGTACAGCGTCGTGCGATTATGTCTTTCGTGTTGTGTTCTTAACGCGTGCGTAAAATGCAAATCGTAAAACGATTTCAAAATCAAAATTCACATGGCCATAAACAACAAATGCAGAAACGACAACAACAGAGCGACAAACTCAGAATACAATCCTTATGCTTATCATGGGCCATAAAAGGGGGATGCCATAAATTTCTTTACCCCTCTTTATATTTCTCAGTGTACAGTGTACATTGCTAATTAAGAGCTGTAAAATGTAGAGCAAGTACCTAAGGAGGATCCCTACGATGATATGGGTGTTGTACCTTGAACTTGTATTTTTACGAGGGTTGTGATACAAACTTAAAATATGGGTATTCTTCGAGCTTGTGTGCAATGAGCCAGCATCTGTGATCAATGACAAGTTGGAAAACCTTTTACTGAAGACAACGTTAAAAACTTTGCACAAATAATTTGCACAAGCAATAAAATGCCGCCACACAAAGTCGAATAAATAAAACGAACGAAGAACGTTGTGACAAGGGGGACAAGAAAGAAAAAGGGAAGAAAGAAGAATATGGAGACATTTTATGCGAAGTGAAAATTCAGCCTGGCGGCAAATCGACCTGAAAGTTGCTCCGTTAGCTGCCTGATCAGGGAGAAGGAAGTGAGGGGGAGCAATAAACATACAAACTGCCATTAAAAGTGACCAGAATTACAACAGCCGCAACAATAATCGAGTGAAGACTACACAAAGTTTTATGCGGTCGTGTTAATCAAGCATTTAAAACATCCACACAGCCAGGTTGGCAGCTACATTTTTTGCGCGTCTTGCGATGAGAGCGTTCACTTGTTGACACCCCGTCGCGACATGTTGTAGTCCAAGGAATCCAACTTTTTCTGCCCGCACGAAAATCCAATCCAATCTGAGCGGTTCATTCAGGTTCATGGCAGCGACTTAGCGGCATCTGTTGATAAATTTCAAAATTTGTGTTATTTAAAGTAAGTATTTAAATTTTTTCATTGTATGATAAAGTGCAAAAATTAAATCTTCGGAAAATAAATACCATTCGTTACGATGGTTTGAAGAATCGGTCCAAACATCTCAACGAAAAGAATAAAGTGTCAGCCGTGATAGCTTGGTGATGTACAGGACCCCAAAAGATTACCTTTCAGCAAGTGTTGACCCGTAAGACATCTGCGCAGTGATGCAACTGCAGCAGCCAAATGGCCATCTCCGTCGTCATCATCATCTTCATCTTCGCTTGGTCGCACCTACAGGCGTGTCATAGCTTGCTGAAGAGCCACTCAACACACGTTCAGATACATGCACAGACACAGAGACAGATAGAGATGCTGAGGCAGCGAGAATGCAGGCAAATGTGCAAAGTGAAATCAAAGCGCCACGAAAGGCAACAGCAAAATCGCGTCCAACTGCAACAAAAAATAAGAAAAGGGTCGAAAAGAGCAGCAATGAGCTGCACCATGTGGCATGTGGAGCACCAACAAGAATAGCTCCTTGGCAGGCGGACAGCGAGAAAGCGAGGAACACAAGTTTTTTTTCACGTGGCTCTTGTGATTTTTCTGTATTCCATTTTTGAGGGGACTTTTTTATTTTGTCTTCGGCGCTGCCCAGACTCCCACGGCC
The DNA here is from genome assembly GCA_035044105.1 of Drosophila nr. perissopoda 5 BK-2023a. Taxonomy (NCBI): domain Eukaryota; kingdom Metazoa; phylum Arthropoda; class Insecta; order Diptera; family Drosophilidae; genus Drosophila; species Drosophila nr. perissopoda 5 BK-2023a. Next base: position 1,154,831 of record JAWNMK010000287.1, read on the forward strand.
CCAGTGTGCGGCAAACGGGGCGACGCACAAATACAAATGAATAAATAAATCAAAAGCATTTAATTTAATTTCGCAGAGGCTGCGAAGCATGGCACTGTGCGCGTGTCACACGCGGCGTATGCGTAATCGTAATCTGACAAAAAGGGACGCTGGGACTCAAACTGAACTTAACTATTGGCAGACCTCTAAAGCCTGCCTTTAGATAAGCTCAAACTCGGAAAAGGGAAACGAAAGGTCCTGGGGGATGGTGGTTGTGACTTCACTTTGCCGCCAAATTGTTTGGTGTTGCCCTTTGTCGACTCTGAGGTGCTGGAGACGCCATTTCGCAGTGCCAAGAACAGATTTTACCATACGACCGCAATTCTTTATATGTGTGTGTATGTGCTTTGGCGCATGTGCCGCGTCTAAAAATTTTATTTTGCAGCCTTTTCCTATCAGGTGGCAATTTACTTAAACTGCTTTTGCATTTGAAATTATAGATTAACACAAGCAGATTGCAAAAGTGACCAAGTTTAGTTTAGTAACAAAATATCAGATAAAATTGTGCCATAGATTGCACAAGCAGATAGAAACGGTATACATAATTTTCAGCACTATTGAGATGAAATCAGTTTTAAATGATAGCACGAATTTACTGTGTATGTATGTAAGTAGGTCTAAGGCAATGCCGGCCAATACATATGCGCATTTTGAAAATTGTTCACTAGAGTTTTCTAATTCTATTGTCTATTTCCATTTTCCTCTTTTGGGAAAAGCGTTTCTCATTATTCAAAAAGTAAATTTCTAAAATTAAAGGTTATAGGTTTCCAGAAAAACCATTTCTTAATTTCCAACTGCACTTTTCTATTATTTAGAAAAAATGTGTTTAATTTCTAGGATATTCATTTATATGTGCGTACAAAGAATTCTTACATTAGAGTTTTGGTTGCCTATATTATTATTAAGCTATTATTAGATTTAAGATTTCTCATAAACAAACATTCTACAGAGTTTACAAGCTCGTATAATTTAGAGTTTGGATTTCAACTATTGAGAAATGATTTTCTACATATTATAAAAATATCTAATTAATGTCGATTTAGGAAAATCCTTTCTTATTTTAATACAAATATTTTCTTATTTTTCAAAATAATAAAACCTTTCATTTTTATGGCGAATTTGTGAATTGCCAGTAAATTTTGTTTCTGAGTGTAACTGTTTATTTGACTGAATGATGGGTGAAGTACTGTGAATATTTGACAGAAGTCGAGCTTTAGGGTTGAGGCATCATTGCATGTTACATGTACATATGTATATGTAGTATATGTCTTTTGACTTTTGACAGCTACCAGTGCCGCTGCCACTCCCACCTCTATTGCCTGCGGGCCGCTTTATGGGCTTGACAAATGCCTGGGCAACATGTGTGTTGCCAACGTTTTGCAGTGTTGTCTCGGCTGTTCAGTTTACGGTTTTTTTTCGTTTTCCCTTTTAAATTTGCCACTGAGATGAAGCACAAGTGCGGAAAACACGTTCTGTTAACGCTAGGCGTACACGTTTCTTCATTTTTCTTTTTGGGAAACTTTCCTTCGATTTGATTTGCTGGGGACATAGCTCAACTGATTTTCACATTCCGTTTGATTGGACCGTACTGCTCTTGAGTTGTGTATTATTCAGTTCAGCGGCTGAGCTTTGGCACTGTTTAAAAATTAAAATCTTATTTGCCACTAATTTTTATTGAGTCGCTTCTTTTATGACGATAGGACGGTACGGTACGGCCTACTGAATAATGCAGATACCATTTAATGGTTCGACCAAATCGAAGTTTCACACGAAAACAAAGTTTGCTCAATTTGTGTTTAAATAAATGTTTTGTGCACGTATTCGCTCAAATATTAGCCCTCACTTTCTCTAACTTGCTCTGAACACAGGTCTTAAATATATTGTAGTTTTATTTCCAAATTTCCCTTCAAGGATTTCGCGTGGAAATACTTTCATATCTTATGGCATGCACAAACTAAGACAGTGCATAAACAGTATTATTATTAGTATTTATTCACAAGCCCGAACTGAAATCACCGGCTTGCAACCAACGCGTGCATATATAAGCATACATGCACACATACAGTGGCGGACAGCTTATTAGGCACAGAGTCAAAGAAAATAGGCTACTTTTTTACATAATCCTACCTAGCAGGTGGGGAAACCCCAGTGTATTGGGGTCATATATTAATTTAGGTGGTTAATACCTGTACCTACCATCGGTATTTGGAATTTTTGAAAAATAATTAATGATTAGTTTATGGCAGGCAATTACTTTTTTTCTTTGACTCTGTGCCTAATAAGCTGTCCGCCACTGTACATACAGACGATTATCATACCACCCCTTTCTCACACATGCGCTGTCATATACATATCCCGAATATTTCACAAGTAGTACATAACTCTGGAACGACGTTTATTATTATAATTGTTTATTTAGTATTATTTTCGGGTTTCTTGATAACATATTCACTTCACTATATATTATATAATTTCACAACTTTAATGAGTTGGTTTCGTAACTCAAATTTGGAGGTGTTTCTGGCGAGATCTTGGCATCGAATAAACGCGCTGCTCACCACCATTCTCTCTTTGGGCTCTCAATGTCTACTCGTAGTTGATTATCGGTGACCACTTGGCGTTTTTTCTGCTCTCGTCTCTCTGTGTCTATTCAAATTTCTACATTCGTCCCTCCTGACCTAGGATTCGCCACAGTTGATATGCGTCACGGCCCTTCTTCATTTCCCACTCTCTCATTATCATAACAACAATGGGGTCCGACCTTAACTACTTTATAAGGACCAAGATATTTTCCGATAAATTTTAAGCCAACTCCATATTGAGTGCGCTTTATAGCTACCAAATCATTTACTTTATGCTGTTTTTCTGACTTTTTTTCCGCTCAGAGGCTCGCTTGTTTTCTTCTTGCATCTCTTGGATATTGTTTCGGGATTCCCTGCCTAATTCCTGACGTTCTGTATCGAGCTCTTCAAGCAAATCCTGCTTTATTAAATCTTTTCTTTTTTCTACACCAGTCAAAATCTTAAAAGGCACAATCTTTGTGCTCCTCGAATCTATATTATTTATTATCTGTTGCTCTCTTCTCAAATGCTTGTAGGCTTAACTTTCATAGCATTGGTATAATAACCCTATGCATATGCTCAACTTGCCCGTTACCGTTATGCTGAATGCCCTGTGTTCAAGTTTGAACATGTGACGCTCTAAGATGCTGATAGCTGGCTCATGCAGCGTGCTCAGCGTAGGCACTTGAGGCTGACTTACATGGGGTCACACTATTCATAGAGATAGCAGAGGAGATACATTGCGGTCGCCTTACAAGCGGCTGCACTATACATGAAAACTATGTATTTAGGTTTAGGAATTTTAAATAAAATAAAGGCCTGCTATTCAGATCAGGCAGATCGATTCTGAACGTCGTCTCATATTTATCACACACTAATCGTGTTTCAAACACCCTGTCTGTCACAATATTCTTTAAATAAATTTACAGAAAAACGCTGCACCCCTATTTCTACATGGATTACCGAAATTAACTGCTTTACTTTCCAAGCAATCTATTACCTCATCGATGCCTGTGCTACGCGCTGGTTACAGCTAAATGTACTTCGAGAATGCATCGACAATAACCAATATGGGAATATAGCGTTTCTTCGTAATATCCAGTGGCCCTACATGGTCAATATGACAAGTAACGAATGGCTTATCACCCTTATCTATCACCGACAAAAAACTACCAGGTTTACGCATATTTGCATTAACCAAAATGCACTACAAACAACTTTCTACGACACGAACACACGTGCACACCCATTTTTGATTCCAATCCGGATGAGGTAACCATGCTTGTTGGCGTTGTTCCGCATTCATCTTTCACGTTGGTTGATCTTTCTTGTTTCATCTGCACTTCGACTTTACACTGAGATGCTCTATATCCTGGTTGATTACATTTGATGCACTTGAAGTCTCTATTCATGCAATCCTTTTGTATCATTTATTGAAATATTTTCTAACCATGTTTAACGTCCTTTGCCTTTTATTTTCACCTTTGCAAGCTTGTGAGCTATATTTAACAATCGGGCCTCGCATTTTCTGGTATGCCTCAATTTGTATCTTCAACTGTCTCATATTCCTAGCTTGGTACAGCTCTAGAGTCGGGAATACCGTTCACGAAATACTCTATCAAACTTTCGTCTTCCAAATTGATGGGCTTTGCTATCTCCATCAGACTATATAAGTATTCATGTAACGTTTCATTCTTCTTCTGCTGCCTTTTGCTAAGTCTACGGTGAATTTCAAATCTTTCTTTCGGCACTCTTATACCAAATTCGACGATCAACACAGCCTTTGATGTGTTTCAATCACGAATATCACGCTACGTACAAACACCTTTGCAACACCACTAAGCATAAAGAAATAATGAATAAAGAAATATCTGAAGCTGACCCCACTCTACCGTAATCGCACACTCTTCGAGTTATTCTATCCACTGATTAATGTCTGGGGAGTTTGAACCAGAGTACTGTGAAAAACCGCCTCCAACATCGTTTAATGTGAACCATGATTTTGCCATGATTCTGTCTGACGGTTCTGACCTGTTAAACTCTCAATTACAGTTATATATAATATTTCATCATCACCAATATCATTATCTTGTTCATTGATTTTAACTTTTTGCAACCCAAAATGATTCATTAGTCTATTTTGCAACTCTAATTTTTTCCCATTTGCAAGCTCTAATAACTTCACCCGCAACTCCGACACGCGCAGTGCCAAAATTTCGCTTCTGTTCATGATTGTTCATTTACCTTACAATTAATTAGAAAATTAAATAATTTTCAAACTCTGCCGATCCAGCCAAATGCCGACGGCGCCACGCAAGACGAATTTCAGTATCATAATGTCAAATCAATTAAACTTAACTTATGTTAACTCCGTAACCTTAACAGTGCATACATATTTGCGACTATTCAAACGTTACAGTTAACACTATGTTAGTTCTTCTGTTAATCTTGTTCGGCTTCTCACGTAACTGTTTCGTCTCAACCATGGCGTTGAAGAATTTTCGGCAACTCACTACGACTTCAATACAGATTGATTTTGTCGCCGCTGTACCAGATTATACCCACAAGCTATCATTGCTTGCCTCTTTTTCCGTATACGCACGTCCTCAGCTGCTGCATTCTTGATGTCATCCGCACCGTTTCTTTCCACACGCCTCTCGCCTCGATCCGCGCAGACAGTCACAACACACTAACCTCAGCTTTTTTTGTCTGTTTCCTATGATGCACCACTGCTGCGATGGCTTCTCTAGTCGACTTTAATACAGACAGCTTTGTTGTCGACGTACCAGACTATGCCTACCAGCTTCATTCGCCGTTTCGTCGCCTCCTCGATTTGGTGTCACAAAACTTTTTCATGCTAGAATCGAATTTCACAACTTTTCGAAATTCCGTTTCCCCGCATTCAGCCTTCAAGTCTTTGCGATTTTAACAAAATCCTTGTTGACTACCGCACAACACAAATCACGCAATTTTTAAAAAAAGCTCCCAAAATTGTGGATCCCGAATATTTCACTAGCAGTAAATAATTCAGGAATGATGTTTATTATTATAATTGATTATTTAATATTATTATTGGGTTTCTCAATAACATATTGACTTCAGTATATATTATGTAATTTCACAACATAAATGAGTTGGTTTCGTAACTTAAATTTACATGCGTTTTTGGCGAGATTTTGACACCGAATAATCGCGGAGCTCACCACCAGTCTCTCAATGTCTACTCGTTTACTACGTTTAATAACGGTGACCACTTCGCGATTCTTTCTGCCCTCGTCTCTCTGTGTGTATTTCTAATCCTACATATACAGTGGCTCACAGTTCAAAGAAAGCAGTGTCAAAGAAAAAAGTAATTGCCTGTCATAAGCTAATTATTTATTATTTTTCAGAAATTCCAAAGACCGATGGTAGGTACATATATTAACCACCAAAATTAATATATGGCGCTAATACACTGAGGTTTCCCCACCTGCTAGGTAGGATTTCCCACACTGCGGCACACAGCATCCTCTCGTTGTGTGAATAATTTAGGCACGTTTTGCAGAAATATAGTTGTTCCTTGTCTGATGTAATTTGCCTTCTTATCAGCCTAAAAGTAAATGGAAAAAAAGAAAAGTATACATTAATGAAAAATATTGTTTTTAATAAAGAGTATTTATTTAAAAATATTACCTTGATAAATTCTTTATCCACACGAAATGTCCACGCTCTTCAGCCTCCAGCAACATAAGACTAATGTGGATTTCCTTTCCCACCTCTGTTGCGTATAATGGGCCGTTGACTGTGCCCGTCTGCTCATCAAAACCAAAAACATTAATACTAATGTTTTGATGTATAGCTTCAAAAATTCTTATTTGATCCACAGGTAGCGGAAAGTGCAAATTCGAAAAATTTAGTGTTAGCCTTTCATCGATTTTTATTGCCGAACTCTCAATATCACCAATTGTATATGATGAGCATCTTGCAGGCTGATTATTTAGAGGCTTTTTAAGGGCTGAGATTAATGCCCATTTAAAAAAAAAAAAGTGTCATTATTTTTAACATTTATAATAGCTTTTTTATTTCTCAGCCCTTTTGGTGTTTCAATATAACTTGAAACTTTTATCGGAGTATATTTGTTAATATTTATCTCCAGCCTCCATATTTGTGTCATTGTCCAGCCGCTGTCCTTCTCCTGGAATTTATCCATTTTTCCGCAAATTAATGATGCGTGAGTTTTTATGATCTCTTCTATATCACTTGATGCTGTTAAGACACACATATATGATTGATGTGATTTCATTGTCATTAACATTTCATTATTAGTGAATTTAATGTACTCCGCACAAAGTTCTAAGTTCATTTTGCATGCGGTGTGCGTGATTAGCACATTCTCTATTAGTGGGAGTATTTCTTGAGCTGCCTCACTCAGAAACTCTGCTGGTTCCACTAAGTTTTTGTTCTTATTCTCATAAGAAAAGGTAGATATTCTGTTTTTAAACCCACTCGAAATCATTTTAACCTGGGTGTTCACAACCATCTTATGCGAATTCGATTGAAGATGGGCGCTCCACTTTGGAGATGAATTTGTATATTGCATGCGGTGCAAACCTTGGTCTGAGTTGAGTCTGATGATGATGGCCTAGTAGAGTTGATGTTGTTGGTGGTGGTGGTGATGGGGTTGATGAAGATGTTGCTGCTGGAGTTGGTGAAGGTGGTGGGGGTGATGTTGTAGTTGGTGGTGGTGACGGAGTTGATGGTGAAGTCGGTGAAGGTGGTGGGGGTGATGTTGTCGTTGGTGATGGTGATGGGGTTGATGGTGGAGTCGGCGTTGTTGATGATGGTATTTAATCCATTATCATTAACCATATAGGTTAAATGATCAAAATAGTTGGGAAGGCTCTGTCCTTGACCAGAGTTACTCTCGGCGATATATTTGAAGCCCTCGAAGTGGTTGATGGAGTTGTTCTTGTTGACAGGCATTTTTTTTTATTTATTTTTTTTTTTTAACATTTTTTTAACACAAAACGAATGAGTTGACTATTGAAGAGTCCGAAAACTACTAAGGTTTTATAATAAAGAATTTATAATCTTAGGTATGAAGTCTGTATGAAATCATCATAAGGAGGGTCGCTCAAACAGAGTGCACTGTAAAAAGGGAGAGAACCGAAAACACACACGAAAAAGGTAGCAGCACGTGTCAAACATAAGTGCGAAGTAGCTACTTAACAACAGTTTACGTCAATAATACTATGATTATGATGTGGGAAAACATTCAGGTGGGAGGTGTCCTAAGAGTTCTAACGAATGACAAAGAAAGTGACAAAAGAGAACCAAAAACACTTTTCTACTAATCAATGAACTCACCCTCAAAAAAAAATCAAAACATGTACCTGCACACTTGTGCGGTAGTTGCTAACCGATCTTCCACTACATTCTAGCACACAGGTTACTGGTTACACGCCTTGCTCACAATCTCCTCCTTAAAAACCACAATCACGTACGCACACACAAGTGCGCGAGTGATCCTCCACCTGACTCCAACCCACAATAATAAATGGGTCATCCATAAATCTAGACCCTTCGATCATAAATGTCACGTACGTGATCCAAAACCACACATTTTTCTAAAAAAGGTCACACACCTGTCACTCCCCCACCCAAAAGCAATAAATTAAGTGCTATAATGAAGCAATTAAAAATCAAATAATAAGCAATTTCCTGTCATAGAATCCCCAGTTCCCTACTACTTATATCGACTCGACTGATCCTGATTAGAGGAATAGAGATGCTTCCTTCTGCCTGTTACATACAGTTGCACAAAACTATTATATCCTTTTTATACACTTTCAATGGATTCGGGGTATAAAAATGTGTAAATGAGGAAAATTTCTAAGCTTACATAAACACAGGTAAAGAAAACTTTGTAAAATATTAATACTCAAATCATTTGATGTTCGTTCATGTGTCCAACGTGTACAACGAATTGGCCTAAAATCATGTGCTTGAGCAAATACGGGTTTCTCATGAGACCGTATCATTGTATCTCGTGTGTGCTGACTTGTTTACACTTGCAACAAGGGAAAAACTCATATGAGAGTAGGTGGATATCGCATGAAAATTTGGAAAATTATTTTTTGTTGTTTGCAAATATTCGAATTATTGAACTAGTTAACCGTATTATCATTCGTTTGGTTTATTTATACTAAGAGCAAATTCGTTTAATCAAAAATATACTTTGTTCACGTTCTAATGATTAATATAAGTTTTTGTTTGAAGCTTTGAGTTTTGAGTCGCATACTCGTTGCATTTTGTTAGTTTACTTGCAAAGCATTCTCTATTTTGATTTGATAGATTTGATAGTAACTAAGGTATAAATAAAAAAACAAAAAGGTATTCCTTACTTACTACAGAAAATGCATATATTTGGCTTGCTATTTAAGGTCATCATTTAGGTCATCTGCGTGCCATATTATCCTTAGTCTCTGCGACTCAAATGCTTGTAATGAGTAGCATTAGCGACACGGCGTTATGGCTGGACGGCTGGGTGATTGGGTGATTGGGTGGATGACGTTGCAGCGAGGGCATCATTAGCCAGCCAGCCAATATTGATGAAGCCATTGGCTAGTCATATATCACAAAATGCAACGTGCGGAGCTCATTTTTCAACGTCGTTGGCATTAATAGTTTAACGAGCACCAATCTGAAAGGTTTGGAGTTGTCCCCAGATTGACTGCCGATTATTCATAAATATGACAGGTAAATGGGCAGATCGTTTAATGTGTCGGGGGATAGGTCCATTTAAGGAGTTGTCACGTTGCGCTCGGTATACATGGTCTTAGATTGGACCCCACGACACTTTTGCAAATTTGAGTTAAGGGTCAGAAAGTTTCACAAAACTAAAACGACGTCGACACAAGTTGATGGACTCGTCGCCCTGGCGACCGCTGGGAGTTTAAGCGACGCACATAGCGGCCGCCTCGGCGAGTTGTTAAAAATTGTATTCGTATAGTGCTGGAAAAGGGCCGAGTGAACACTTCAAAAGCAGCACAAGCGCGAGCTACTACGACAAGAGCAGCCTAACCAAAGGCATGACGTTAGCCCGTCGAGAATCCGTTCATCCCTAACCTTTCGACCGTCCGCGCCACCGCCTAACCACAAAGAACTTTTCGGGCCAAAAGTGGTTGTAAGTGGCGGTAAAGGGGGAGATTCTGCCGGAGCTGTAGCTGCAGCATACGAACGATTCAACTCATGGGTATAAGCTGGGTGCAAATGTCAGAAACAGTTTCGCCTGCACTTCAGATGGCTGCGCTCGCTGCCGATGATTTTACTTGAGTCGATGCGGGGCAGACGGGCTTATTGATTTTGTGGCTAATCTAATCCAATAACAAAAGCTACCATCTCGACAATATCTCTATCAGCTTCTAGGCACGCAGTTCAGGTGCCCTAATCTTATCTAAGCTTCGCTGACAAGAAAATATTTAATTCAAATAATTATACACATTTATTTTAACCTACCACTACAATTAAAAGTCAACTTTATTAACTAATTTTTTAGTTGTAAGTCTTTAAAAATTTAAATTTAGTTTTTCAAATACATTTTTATAAATTCAAAATTTATGGTTTTGATTAAAATAAATAAATCAAATGTAATTTCTAACTAAAAGATTTCGAGCATCAAGTTAATATTAGGAAAAATGTAATTATAAACTAAACTTAACAACAAGGGCAAAGTAAACTAGCAATATTTATTTATTTATTGTCAACAAAATTCAGTCGACACAAAAAATACAAGAAGTAAGAAATTTAAATACATTAAATTTAAAATAAAATTGAAATTAAAAATATATTTGAAATTAGAAATATTTATAAGATTTCTGGGGGTATTTAAATGCAAAACGGTCCAACATTTATTGCACGAATTGGGGAAAACCCAGAAAAACCTAATGAGACTAAAAATAATTAGTAAGAATTAGTTAACCCCCACCACCTGTGCATGCGAAAAAGTTATTCCCGAGATTTTAAATATAGAAATAGAACACTCTGAATTGATTACATGGTATAGTTTGTTATAATCATTGCAGAGTACTCGAAACGGTTCATGCAAGGAATAATTAGTAGTACAGCGATTAAGAGAAAGTGGGAAGAAATAACGAGGCGGTCTAGAGGGAACAGATAAAACTATATATAATTTAGCTATAAACAAAACTTCTAGCATAACACGCCGATTAGTTAGGGAGGGAAGGTTAATAAGAAGCAGCCTATTGGTGTATGGAGGAAGTACACCCTAGTCAAAGCGACGAAGAGCAAAAAGTAAGAAGCTCTTCTGCACAGATTCCAATATACTTTGATGAATATGATATTGTGGAGACCACACACAAAATCCATATTCCTGAATTGGACGTATAAGAGAAGTGAAAAGTATCTTGGTCGTAAATGAGTCATCAAATTCCTTTGACCAACTCTTTATAAAACCAAGAAGTTGAAAAGCTTTGTTGACAGTGAATTTAATATGGTTATCGAATTTTAACCTGTTGAACTACGGAAACTCATGCTGGAACACTTCAAAATCCAATATTCACATCGCCAAATAGCTGAAATGGTCAATCTGAGCAACTCAACTGTGTATAACATCATTCGGCGCTTCGTCGACGCAATTCGGATTGAGGGCAAGGGCAGAATGGCACCAAACAAGATTTTCACCGAAGAGGAGGAGCGAAGGATCATCAGGAAAATAAGGGGAAATCCCAAGCTATCGGCTCCAAAACTGACTCAACAGGTGCAGGATGAAATGGGGAAAAAGTGCTGTGTGGAAATTGTGTGCAGGTTTCTGCGCAACCATGACTTTAATGCCCGAGTACCACGGAAGAAGCCCTTTATAAGCATACAATATAAAGGGACTTGGATGACGTTCGCCAAAAACCACTTGGACAAGGATTTGGAGTTCTGGAACACAGTCATATTTGTAGATGAGTCCAAATTCAACATTTATGGCTCAGACTGACGGAATTATGTGTGGCGACAGTCCAATGCTGAGCTGAATCCCAAACACTTAAGGGCAACAGTCAAGCACGGCGGAGGAAGTGTCATGGTATAGGCATGTATCTCGGCAGTCGCAAATTTGGTCCGGAATTGTACAGTCCTGGCTCATCAGGAACTGCCCCCACATGATAATTCCGCTGGCCCAGTCTCCAGATTTAAATATTATTGAGAATTTGTGGGCTCTCCTGGAAAATAACATCCGGAAGCACAGCATATCCAGCAAAGAAGACCTCAAAAATGCTCTGCGGGATGAGTGGAGCAGAATCAGCCCAGAAGCTACCAGGAAGCTGAATAATAGGTTAAGGGAAGTTGTTTAGGCTAAAGGATGTAATACTAAGTATTAACTTCCTTATTTAAGCTTTTATACGGAAAATATATTACTTTTTTAAGACTGCTCGAAAAAAGCAGTAAACAAAAAATAGGGTACTTTTTTACATAATCCTACCTAGCAGGTGGGGAAACCCCAGTGTATTGGGGTCATATATTAATTTTGGTGGTTAATATATGTACCTACCATCGGTCTTTGGCATTTCTGAAAAATAATGAATGATTAGCTTATGGCAGGCAATTAGTTTTTTTCTTTGACAATGGTCGAGTTGAAGTGTGAGCCACTGTATATGTGTATTGGATATATTTAATTGCGCCTTTGACAAAACTCGCTTATCAGTGCCACTTCAGAGACAAATCCATCCATCAACAATCACAACAAACAGTTCTAGTTCGTTGTAAAATTGATATGCATAATCATATGGATAATATGATTATCAAAAAGTTAAATACTTAGAAAATTGCTAAAACAAAAAAAAACTATATGGACACAAAATGAATTAAACGCACATTTGAATTTGTTTTTAAAATAATTATTTAATATTTATTATGTCAAAAAAAAAAATTGCATTTGCATGGTTCGTTCGCTGTTTAAGTTAGGACAACAAAAAATTTTACAAGTTACACATTAAGATTAAGGAAAAGGCGCAGCAAAACTTAAAAAAAAAGTTAATTTAAAAAGGATGAAAATGATTCGTGATTATCGCGCTAACCAAATTTTTGTTGCACATTTTTTTCAAATATTGATTGCGTTTCTCGTTTAAAATTTAAACAGTAAAGCCTAACTACAAAAAAAAATCCAGGCGCATTTAAAGGTTTTAATAGTCGTAACTTAATTCAAACAGTTATGAGAATCTTTTTACAATTTATGCTTAATATCAAGATTTATATGAATAACATAAAAAAGGTTAAAAAAAAAGCATACAAACATATACTCAAACATTTATTTATATATGTATATATATAAAAGTCTGACAACGGTTTTGATTAAAAAAAAAAAATACAATTCTTTATTCAAAAACACGCCTCAGATTGGTGTACAAAATGTAACTCCACTTATGCTAGATTGTTTG
>JAWNMK010000290.1:0-65497 GCA_035044105.1 Drosophila nr. perissopoda 5 BK-2023a
CCTTGCTTTTTAAAATCAGTTGAGTTTTGACGAAGTTATGGCATTTTGAATTAATAATAAATATAAAAAAATAATATATCAAAGTGGTTTTCAGTTGCTTAAAGATATTGGTGCTTTTACTTATTCTAAATACGCTTAGTCCACCTTTTTGGACTGTGATGAAAAATGCAAATGGTTGGATTTGTTTGCTTTTTCAATGTGTTATTTGTCTTTGCACATCCAATAAAAAAGTCAACTAGATCGGGGGGCACAAAAAATATTACAAATTGAAACGGCAAATGCTCGAATACAAATACGTTCAAATGGAAACCTCTAATAAAAAAGGACATTTCCATTACTGCGATTAAATCGTCGCGTAGACAAAGAGAATGAGTTTGAGATAGAGAGCTGAATATAATAGCATTGAATGGGAGGGAGAAGAAGGTGTAGGACTGGGAGTCCTTGTCAACATGCAGGATTTTGGTTTGCAGTCCTTCCACATCAGCGCAACGGAGTGCCAGGATGCGATAGGATACGATTTTGCTATTATTTCAATTGTTATTGTTTATATTCATTGGATGCGGCTGGGTCTGCTGCTGGATGTGACGATACAGCTGAAAGCAAAAAGCGAAATCGAAATGTTTGCCATAAAATGCATACATAGATATACATATATTTTGGTGCTTTTGATGTATATTTTTATGGCTCATATAATATTAGCCTGACATAATTATCAATCTTTACGGCCAGCCGAAATGGCCAAACATAAAATGAATCAAGGCCGAGCGCGACAGATAGCTGGCTAAATGTTCGCTAACGTTGCGTATGCGCAATGTGGCGAACAATTGTCTCTCAGCCAAATGCCGGAATTACGCATAAGGGCAAAAGGATTTGCCATTACACACGGGCACACGCTGATAAAATTAGCAATTCCTTGCCATTTGGTCGGCAATATTAGCAGCAGATACATTCATGCTGACTGCCACCAGCCGACACTCAACCAGGCGTATTTACGGCCAACGACGACTGGTGCCGCGCGTGAAGTTGCTGCAGCACTGTGTGAAATGTGGGTGAATGTTTGCGGTTTGGACACCCCTCATCTAGGATCCGAGGGTCGACAAGGTGGCCCGCTTGTAATGTTCATTCGGTTCGAAACACTGAAAACAAAAAATACACTTTGAAAATACATTCTCAGAAATTAATTGAATTCTTTGAAAACTCATAAATTGAGCATAAAATAAACTGACTTGATGAAAGGATAAGGAATTAAGTTAACATACTTCTGCATTGAATGCAATTCCTCAAGAGAATTCCAAGGATAATCGACTCGGTTGTTATTATAAGGATATATTTAAAACTTGAATGGTAGCTAGTGTTTTCGCTCTGTGTACCACCCAACAGGCAGCAGTGAGCGCCACAGGGAAGCGGTGAATGCGGCCTGGACGCGTGTCGAAGGATCTCGGTTGGAAAATGGGCGACAATTCATGACAGTGCAGTGCGCGTAATTTGCATATAGAGGTTGGACTCAACTGTTTAGTGGGACGAACCCACACTAGTTTGGCCAGCTGTCGTCTCTGTGCAAAATTCTCTACTAAATTTTGGTGCCACACTTTGAAATATTGGCCAAAAATTCATTTTGACTGCATTTTCGGCACATAAAAAGAAAACCAGTTCCAATTTTGGAATGCAAATGACACCCAATGGGGGCAAAGGTGGCAGCTGCTAAGTGGTTGGAGGTGGGTCAGTTAAGCACTCAAGTTGGGATCAAAATTGCTAGATTTGAAACCAAATGAAATGTAGGCTGCTGAAAGTAATTAGTTCGAACCCGTTTCACAGCTTTTCCAATGGCTACGCAAAAATGGCAAGGAGAAAATGAATTGATTCCAAAATGAAAGCAGCGTTTCATAACATAAATTCTGAAATTTGTCAAATGCAGCACGATTTGACTTACGGCTTATGCAAATAAATCGTTATTACGAATATTTGACTGGATTGGGAACAGATAATATTCAAATCATTCAAATTGCGGATGAATCAAGTGCACTTGATTGAAACGAAATTGAAAGGAAAATCATTATGAAAGCGACTATCTATGAATAATTAAACATTCAAGTTTCAATAATAAATATAAATATTTTTTGTATTTTTATTGCTGAATTTATGACACTTCCGAAATTAAGTTGAACAATTTAAGCGGACATTCAGCTCGAAGCTGCGAACACATTTAAAATGCGAATTGTGCATGTCGCTTGGAATGCTCGCAAAAATGCCGGAGGCGTTCACTGCATACCAGAATAATGGCACTCTTTCACTTACCACACGGTGGTCTATCTCTCTCTCTCTCTCTCTCTGTCTCATTCCTTCTCTCTCTTTCCGACTCTCTAACTCTTAAGGGCCAAACAAATAAACATGGACTGTGTGCGGGCGGTTTTCCTTTTATTGCGTTCGACGGCAAACAATGTGAAATACTTGCGGTCTGAATGGGAGACGAAACACGCCGGCAAGTGTGATATAAAAAGAGCGGATATGGACTGGAGGGGATTGGGTTCGTTGCCATGGTATCGCTAGGTAAATGTAATGGCAACCCGCGGTGCATAATACACGCCCAAAGCTGCAGGAAGCAGTCATCCAGGCAGCCACTGCTCCATTTTCTAAGGATCAAGGGAAATGCAAATATAAAACAAAACACGAAGAAACGACTAGCTTAAGCACGCCGAAGATTACATACCCTTACCGACCGGAGTCTAACTGCAGACATGCAAATTTAATTACAAACCTAGATGGTTATGATGTAGCAGTCCCATCCAAAACTATGAATGTTTTTTCAAAATGGCTTTCAAACTAAATGACTAGTTTGGCAATCGTCATATCAAAATTATAATACCCGCCGCAAGGATATACATACGACTAACACATATCCAAGAAGTTGAGCAAAGCAACTGCAAAAACAGTAACAACAACAACAACAACGACGACGACTGCTGTGCTGCTGCAGCCGATGCAAGAGTGCAGGAAATGCTTTATGGGTCGGTCGACGTTTCCTCTGCCCCATAAACAGCGAGCAGGCAAATTGAAATCTCGCCGAGTTGGCCAACAAATCTGCCCAAAAATTTCAGAGCTGGTTTCCTTCTTTCCACTTTTTTCTTACTTATTTTCTTATCTTCGTTCTGCCTGATTTTGGCAAGTTTTTCTGCATTCACACAGCCAGCCAAACTGGCGTCGACTTTGACTGAATGCAGGAGCCAAAGGCTCTAACTGCTCATAATTTATGCTAACGGCAATTTAAACTTTGCCTGTTATTTATTAAAGTCTGCCAATGCCCCCCCGCAGTTCCTTTCCATCGAATACAGCAGTGCGCACAGTGGGCGTGATTCATTTGTTTGGCTTTACAAAATGTTGATTTGATTAGTTTAATTTTCTCATCTTTGAGCAGTTGAGCATGGTTTGACCTAGGCAGTTTTTTGTTATTTAATATTTTCATAATAAAAACATAGCTTTATGCATATCCAGTTTGGTCTTGACTTTGACGACTAAATGCATTTTATATATATATGTATATCAAAAATAAGATCAAGTTTTTAAAAACTTTAACATAGATTTGAAAGTTATTTACTCCTAAAAAGATAAAGACGTCACTTGTAACTCTGTTGCCATCTGCTCTTTTCATTAGCCACATTGGATATTTGTTTAATCGTTCGTATTTTTGTGCTCCATTTACGTGGCCTATTGCCAATGTTTGTGATTGGCAAAAACAGATGAACTGGAATTCAACTGCTTTCTGTTGTCGGCTGCCCAAAACTGACACAAATTTGCAGCCAGTACGGCGGGTGTTAGTCTGTCGTGGAGTGGATTGCTGTCCGGTTCTTGTGCTTGTTTGTTTGCCTGCGCATCTGTCCCCTGATTCAGCCCCTAGGCCTTGTTGCCGCTGGGAGTGACATTGCACAGTGACTTCAAATTGTTGCCGCTGTAGGCCGCTGTTGCCAGACAGACTTTGTGGCAAATTGTGTGTAGAGTTTTGTGTGTGCTTTGGTTTGGTTTGGCTTGCAGCATCTTTGGCACGTCCCGTTAAATAGTTTGAGTGAGTCATCGCCACCATCAGCTTTAGCAACAGCTTCAGCATCAGCATCAGCTTCAGCGACAGCTTCAGCATCAGCTTCAGCATCCTTGTTGGCTGCAGTCGAGTTAAGTGTTTTATATTTTCGTTTAGCAGCTGAAAGTTGCATCCTTTACTGGATGCTGACTCTCGTCTGCACTAACTGCTGCCGGCTGCGTTGTTTTTATGTAAAAGTTAGAATGCAGTATTATTGCCAAACACACAACCCACATAGACACACACAACCACAGAGACACACACAACCACATACACTGACACAATATGGAGCTAAAACCTGGTATTTACTTTGCCATTGCAGCTTAAAGCGCTTTTAGTTTTCAGATTTCAGGAGCTCTATTGGTAAATTGGACAGATTGAGGTAAAGTGATATTAATGTGGACACTCGCCTCTGCTCCCTTAACGAACACAGTTATAAATTAAAAAACTTTGCCATTTCCAGTTGTACATTTCCAGTGGCAGAGAGAACAAAAATTCTCTTTTGAAATAAAGTTGGCACTCAATTGATTAAACTTTGTCTACGCTTGCTATTCATAGTGGTTGCACGTCATTTTCTAACAAACTAGAAATAATTGCATACAAATATTCAACATCGTTCAACATTGAAATTATTTTCCTGGAATTTTGGCAGAAATCAAAG
Source organism: Drosophila nr. perissopoda 5 BK-2023a (assembly GCA_035044105.1). Lineage (NCBI taxonomy): Eukaryota > Metazoa > Arthropoda > Insecta > Diptera > Drosophilidae > Drosophila > Drosophila nr. perissopoda 5 BK-2023a. The sequence goes on from JAWNMK010000290.1 coordinate 4,731, forward strand.
AAACAACACTGCTTTTGCTCATTAGGATTTGAATTGCATTGTCGGAGCTACCTCGTTAGTTGCAAGCTTTTGCAACAGATTCGCCGCTTGGCATTCAGAGTAGCTGCTAGAAACACTTTTAGCAATTAGTTTTTGAGTTATTTGCTGGATAGTTATGCAGGCATCCTGTTGAAAATACGTAGTGCGCATAATTGACACAAAAAAAAAGAAGAAATAAAACAATTGCGATTATTTTTGTTTTCACGTATTATTATATAACAAGTAACACATGAGTGTAGCTGTGTGTGTGCTGTGTGTGCTGCAGCTCCATCATTAGGTGGCATCAAAAAATATAAACTGTTCGCAAATGAAATTTTACCTGCTATCAACAAATTGCGCTACTTCGCAGGTTAACTGCAGCGGAACAGGCGAGGCGTCCGTGGCGAGGCAATATGAAACGTTTCTAGCAGAAATGAGACGAGACGAGCAACAACAACAACAAGCATATAACATACAACATACAACGCACAACATGCAACAACAACTTCACTTGATGTGCCATGACTTGCAACAAAGCCAGCTGCTCCGCTCTTGAGTGCATGTGTGTGTTGTGTTGTGTTCTGCTGAGCATGTGTGTGTGTTTGTGTGTTGATTGCTGACTTGGGTGTGCTGTCTGATAGGAGGGGTTGGTGGGTGGGGAGGGGTGAAAGCATAGAGTACGTTGTGAACTGTTAAAAGCACCGAGTTTACGACGTGTTGGAATTTTTATACGTTTTAAAGTATTTGCTGAGCATCCGGCGCTGCTGTCGCTGCTTCTCCGGGCGCATGACAGCGTTGCTGGAGCAGGAGCTGGAGCTGAGCTGGGCTGAGCTGAGCTGATATGGGGCATGGTCAGGATGCTGTGCAGTGCCCGTAAAACTGTGTTAAGCGCAGAAAGCTAACTTATGCAACGTAGTGTTGAGTTACGTGTGAATATCGCCTATCCACATGCTCATAAAACAATAAATAGATGTGCGAATACACGACTAAAAGATACTCTATACCAACAGCAACTGGATAAATTCAAATATACTCTTAATGAAATTTATTGTGCTGGACAAGATGATCGGAATTTTGTGTGTTTTACTTATCAGAGTGGCGACTTTATGTTTTAGCACAACGTATTCGCTCAAATTTCAAGTACAGGGTATAATAAGCAGCAGCAGCTGAAGGGGAGGCCTACGTGCGGGTCGGCTAAGGCAGTTGTTCAACTCTATGCAGTTTATGACGGGGAGTTTCACTATACGAGCGGCTTGAATGACACGTTGCGGAAGTTGCGGCTTAGTTAAAACGTGTGTGAAAAGCCATCAGGCGACAGTTTATGTCAGTTTTGTATGCGTCCTGCAGCTTTGCTCAAAAATACACCAACTTGTTTGCTCAAAAGGCATAAAACATAAAAAATATACACCCAATCCAACATTCCACTCACATAGTGTCGTTCGAGGTGTGGAGGTGGAGATGGAGGTGCGTGCTTTTATGTCACCATTACCGCATCATAAAATCCTTTTTGTGTTCAACTAATGATGGATGAATGTAGCCACAGGTGAGGATTTACACGTACTCGCTGTGTCATTGCAGCCGAGCAGAGATGGGTCTATATGGGATTCCTATTATATCTGTAACTGGAGCACAGCCTTCAATGCCCATTATGAAATTACATTGGCACTCAGTCAAGCCCATCGGCCCATTTGCAGCAACAAAAACAATGCCAATTCTCCCATCCATTATCGAATGCATTTTGCGGATTTCGCAATTTGTTAATATCCAATGAGTATTACGCAAAAATGAGTTTGACTCTCAGAAATTGATAACTAATGTTTAGGAGCGACGCTCATTTGCAACATGTTTTTGTGGTAATGCAACGAGCAAACAATATTAACATTTTTGCTTCATACATTATGCAAACAATGGAGTACAATAACATAAAAACAGTATATCAGGATTTGTACATGCATTTTAATTAACTAATTACAGATATGATGCAACATACAGAGATACAATACATTTCTCAAATATGCTTAACTTTATAATGACAAAACTCAATATAAGCTTTTGGCTTAAAACAAAAACAAATTGGACACGCATAAAATATTTGTTTTAATATATCTATCTATGTGCTTTTCAAATACTCTAGAAATCAACTGAGCACAGACAATTTATTGAATACCAAAACCACTTAAGAATGGAATTACATAAGTCTCTTCAAATGATTATATTTATCTAATTAAATGTGATAAAATGTGTATTAGCTAAAACTTGAATTTCATTTAAAGAATGAGTATCTAAGCACGGAAATCATCCGATATACTTTTGCAATAATATGAAACAAATCAACAATTACCTCTTCTGGCCACCTAAATGTAACACTAATAACTACACCAAATTGATGACAGTGTATGATTAATCAATCAGTATTATCGTTGAAACCGCTTTCAACTGAAACTGTCAAACCAATAAATTCAACTGGACGCCAACATACGTTTTTAGTTGGCAAATGATAAGCACACAATATGCTGAATAATTAATTAGTAAATGAAATAAATGGAATAATAAATAAATGTTGAACAAAGCACGTCAAATGCATTTTACACGTGTGCAAATCCAAACTACAGTTTCGGATGGCATTAAGCGTGGCACAAGCGAGGCGCAGAAGAGCAGACCACACACTATTAGGGTTTATTAAGCATGATCTAATGGCTGTCGGCAATTGTAATATATATTTGGTTTTTTTTTTATATTTTTATTTTTATTTACATCACATACGCAGTACGCATATCCCTGTGGTTTTTTCATTAAAGCGCAAATATTTATTTATGCATTATAATGGTCGCAATGCGTCAAATGCAGTTTGCGTTTTTGGCGCAAAGTGTTTTGTGTTGTAAACCCAAACAGTGGTCGACCCCTTTATTTGAAGCATAATTAAAATCTACTACTACTAACAATACAATCTGTATTTATTAAATATTTAGGACTACTCTTGGCTGGCAATTATATAACATTTCTGTTTTCTATCTTCAACAACACTTCCGCAGCAAGGCACATATGAAATGTCCAAGCCAATGCGACACTTTATGAGCTTTGTGCAAATATTGAACGATTTAATAAGAGTCGAAATCTAGAAAAGTATTACGCCTCAGGCTATTTGGCATTTCGTACAAGCAATGTTTTGTGTACACATCCAATATTCAGTTCTGCACTCTATCAATTGCTTTCATTACTGACAAGTTTTCGTCCTTGGTCCATGGACAAATTTTGCCCAAGCTGCAGCATAGGTGGAATAAAAAGCAAACAAACTCTAGAAGCTATGAGTGAGCTACAGTGCCTGCCATTCGTAACGAGCTAACTCAAAGATTGCCGCCCAACGATACGCCTCAAGGCCAAAGCTTGGCTGTCATGCGAAATGGCAAGGAACGCAGCCAAGGCGTGTGTTAGCTGGTGTTAGGGAAGGGACAACCAGGCGTCAAAATTGGATTTGCCATGTTACAGGGCGTTAACATACACAGAGCACACAAACAGGAAAACTTTATTTTTTTGCTGAAGGATTGGTGCGATGATGATATGCAAACAGCTTGTAGACTTAGGCTGCTCCATGTCCAAAACTGTTATAGGTTGTGTATACGCAACGCCAATTTCGTAGGCCAGCCTAATGCAATATATTCGAGGGCTTGGAAATTTCGATTCCCAGAGAGTCAGAGAGAGGGGGAGAGTGAGGGAGGGGTAGGGAGCTATCGAGAGCATTGCACACAAAGCAGGTCGCATAATTGCCGCCTTCCGGCCTTTTGAAAACTCATTTCCGGTTTGGCAGTCTCAGCTGCTGCAACAGAATGTAAATTGTATGCCAATTTGTCGTTAGCCAATATATCTAACCCACTCGCACTCACTGAATACCCCTCTCTCACTCTCCCCTCGTTTTGATGTGTGTGTGTTTTCCTAACATTAATTAACCCTAATTAAGTTCAAGCTGTTTACATCCCAAGCGCGCAGTTTAAATGTATCTATAGCCAGTATAGTGTGTGCAGCTGTATCCATAGATGTTTCTGCAGCTGTATTTATATCTGTTGCGGCTGAGCATACAAATTCCGTGGGATTGTTTGGAAATTGCTTTTGGGCATTTCAAATGAAAGTTGTTAAGTAACTGCCGCAGAATGTCGAACTTAGTTATTAAGTTTGTGCCGCAAAAGACTGCGGGCAGTTGTGCGACATCTAACAAGCATTTATTTAAACTTTTCCCTCTATCTACCTATATACGTGTCTAAGTGTGTGTGTGTGTTTGTACATCTGCAATGTAGAATGTTTAATTAAGGTATGCAAAGTTGTGTCAGCTGCCGCTGCCTGCAACAGCAGCAGAAGCAGCAGCTGTAAATAACATCCTGTTATGCGGAATACTAAATTGGAGGACGAGTCTCTCACAGATTCTTCTTGTAGTTGTCATCGTCGACTTTTGTGCGTATCCCCGTAAGCTTTTGAATATTTTTGGGTGGTCTTTGTGTGTGTGTATGTGTGTATGTGTGTGTGTGTGTGTGTGTGTGTGCGTGTCTTGTGCGTTTGTTTGTCATCGTGTACTTGGCCTCCTGTCATGTTGCTGAAATTGATATTTTAATTAATTTTTCTTACACAGGAGTTTCGTGTACTAATTCACATAACTTTTGAATGACCAACTTTTACCTAAGCCAAAACATAACATCAAATTGTATTATCGTTTTACTTCATTAATATCCTGCCAAAAGCAGTTGCCCCTTATCTTGGCAAAGCTGTGCAAACAAGCCAAAGTCCAATATAATGCGTACAAGAGCTGAGAGTATTTAGTTGACTCTGAGTGAAGCCAAAATGAACTTGGCCAAAGGAAACCTGTGGCGCGAATGTTTAACAACTCGAGTAAGAAAGGTAAAATAGACAATTAAGTTGAGCTAGCTTACACTTCCTTCCGCTCCCCCAATTTCTTATGTTTTAAACTGGCAGATTTTACCATTTTATTTAGAACTGGAATTTTTGCTTATTGATTTAATTTTTTTGGGTCAATTCTCTAACGGGTTATATCGAATTTATGGTGATATTTTGCGCATGGCACATTGTCAATGGTTGGGTGACTAAATGAAGAGAGCTTTATCATTTGGAGCCGCAAGATGAACTGCAGCCCTGACTGCAACTGGGCCCACAACACGGACCGCAGCAGGGTCTACAGCTTGGTGCACATTTTCCACAACAGGGTCCACAACACGGACTGCAGCAGACGCTGTAGCATGGCCCACAACACGGTCCATATTTACAGCAAGAGCAACTGAAGCAGCATGGACTGCAACAGCAGGAGTTGCCGCAATCTCCAGAACATGGACCACAGCACGGGTCACAGCACAGTCCGCAACAGGGTCCGCAACAGGGTTCGCACCAAGTTTGGCAACAAGGTTGGCAACACGGTTGGCAGCAGGGTGAACAGCACGGTCCGCAACAACTTCCACAACAAGGGCTGCACATCTTCAATTCGTTAACTGAACACAGAAACGATTATACAAGGATGTATTCCCATAATAGAAGCCTTACCTTCAACCCGCCAGAGGATTGAAATTGTTCTCGAATGGTGTGTGCTTTCTTGTATTGAAATTGTAGACAACTGATTGTGAGTAGGCGCTGCCACTTTGTCATATATTTAAAAGGGTCTACGATTTCTAATCGGAATCCATTTAAAATTGTATTGTTCAAACAGACTGTTGGGTTTTTATGCGGCACTCGTTTTGGCGGTTTGACAAAGAAGAACTCTTATTCAATCTATGCTTATATCTAGTGGTGGTAGTTGGGGTATCGACGCTTAAATTAATTTATGTGCTTGGCACCGTGAGATTAAGCCTTTGCGGCAGGTGCTCACGCTGAACAACTTGACATTAATGTTATTAACATAACTAGTGAGAATTTCGTATTGATATTTCCAACACAGGCTTTGACTACATCTGTTTTTTTGCTTTACAAATCATTTGTTATTTTTACATTCCCATTCCCATTATTTTGATCAGCTTCGTCAATTTCTATTGAAATCATCTCGAAATTAGCATTTTTTTTTGTTTATTTCCGAAACTGACAGCTCACGCTTACCGTGGTAACTGCTACGGTTCTGTTTCTATTCTATTTTTCGCCAGCGGCTCATTTCCAGGAAAATGTTAAACAAAACCTTGGAAAATTGTTTGAGTGCGAGAGCTGGCCCAGGGGCAGGACAGAATCATGGCATGCTTTGACAAATCACACACTGCTCCTGTCGCTCAACCGAATAGCGACAGCCCGCATCGATGCCACGCCCCCACAGCTACCCCAATGCCGCAACAAACCCCTCTATCTATTCAATGCCAAGAGTCTTCAACTCCCGTCACTGACAATTAACGGCTTTGATCCTTTCAACGCGCCTTCAATTTTGGCGTGTCGATTGCAGTGCATGTGTGTGTGCCTGTGCCTATCGCTGCTGCTGCTGGCTGTATATGTATGTGTATCTGTGTGTGTTTGTGTGTGTGTGTGTGTATGTGTATGCGAATGTCATTCAAGGCACTCATGTGTGTATTTGGCAGCGAGGCAAAAGGCGACAGGACGAAGCATCGATGGTAGAGCTGGCACGGGCATTGGATGCATGAAACCTTTTGTCAATTACGAACACGCCAACATTGATTCCACAATTTGTGGCAGTGCCACTCACACAGATACCCCACATATACACACGCACACGCAGATATACTCTCACGGACTGGGTAACTGAAAAGAGTAGCTGCCAAAGGCAGAAGGACACAAAATGGGCAAAGATGAAATGATTGCTGATTTCTGGTGGAGACAGGGGATCTCATCCTCCCATCCTGCATCCCATTTCAGCTCCCCGCCAGGCGTCTGTCTCCCCGCTCTGCCGCTGCTGCTGCCATGCCAGCCGCTCTCAACTTGAGTGACGCTAACAGTCACCGGTGCCCATCAAAAAAAGGTCGCAGCAATTAAATTGACGTACGAGTTGTCAAACTCGAAATCATTCGTCCTTTTAATTGGGGCACAATTGCGGATCAAATCATTTTGCCGCGGGCAAAATCGCCTGTCTTTTAGAAGCTTTAGCATATTGTTGTTCAGGTCTCTTTTTATTGAAATATGTTTGAAGTTTTTTTTTTTGTTTTTGCACAATATTTTTAGATGTTTGCCATGTGTGAAAATACAAATAGAAAATAGTTGGAAAAAATATATTTGAAAAGCCAGCGGAGATTTAATTTACATGCCACGCAATATGAAATATAATTTGTTTCTGTGGCAAAAATAACAAAAGGACATCATAAAAAATGTTGAACAAATTTTCAGTCAATTTTAATAAATAAAATTTAACCAAAATTGTAACTCAATTCAAGACAAATAGACATATATTTAAACATATTCATAAGTTTCAAAAATGGCGGAATATGTAAGATTTATGCAATGTTTGTTTTCAAGTTTTCTTTCTTCCAACTGGCTGCGCATTGGGGTCAGGCCAAACATTTGCCAATTGCCAACAATCAATTCCTACAACAGTTGGCATACATATGTATACCCAAACGATTTTGATTGCACAAACAAGAGAATAACTGAAAGTGTCAACGACAGGCGGCAAGTGCACCAGATTCGAGGTTCAATTGCCCCACTGGGGACAGCGTAATATTATCCAACATTAATTTTCTACCATCAAGTGGGCTCTGTGCACTTATCGCGCGAAAATCAAGTGAAAATTGGGGGGACTGGGCACTAGGTGGGTGGTGGATTGAGTTTTAGCTGCGGAGTATTTGATTCGGAGAAATTGCTAGTTAATTGGCGTTTCAGCAGATGGCATGCGTATACCGAACCACAGCCGCACCACTGGCGCGACGCCCCCTGAGTGGTTGAGTGCGTATTGCCAAATCATCGTCTGCGGTGACGCCGCAAACAACAATCAATTTTAATGAACGCCATTCATTAAAAAAAAAAGAAGAGCTTTGCAACGCGAAAATCACAATCGGTGGGTGAGTAGAACGCCGGCTGGTTGGTGGTTGGTGGTGTGCTGTCGACGCATGCAAACCACTTAAAGGGCGGTGATTAATTCGAAACCAAAATCTGACAGTCGACGCCAAACAAGACACAAGCACGCCATCTATCGTCACCTGCAGGTGCCATAAATGTGTATTTGTGTGTGGGTGTGCGTGTGTGGTTGAGAGTGTGTGTGAAGGTGTTGCAAGTCCTCATATCTGCTCTACTCACTTGGCGGTTTTGCTAGCACTCTGCGGGCTTTGCGTGCACAAGCATCGAGCGCACATTTGCCACATTTTCAATTAATGTATTTGTTGCTGCTGCTGCTGCTGTTGCTGCTGTTGCTGTTGCTGCTGCTGCTGCTGTTGCTGCTGTTGTTGTAGTTGATTAACTTTCCACTGCCACTGGAGGCACTTCATACAGCTTGTCAATTTCGTTTGCCAAACAAAACACAGCATAAATTCATTCATCAGTTATGCCAACAAATATTGTCTATGCGATTGAGATATGGCATTTCTCGCCATATATTTATATCCTATACCCATTAAAAGCGGTTAAAATGGGTATAATGGTTTTGTGCAAAAGTATGGAACAGGCAAGAGGACGCATCTCTGAACCCATACAAAATACAAATATACTTAATCAGGCGAATCTCTGATACTACAATAAGTAGAGTCTTCAGATTTGGAAAAATTTCTTATACATTTTATAACAATAAATAATATTTAACATAATTTTTATAAAAATAACTAAATATTTATATTTAAAGTTTATTTAAATGTGGAGAAATATATCAAATAAACATGGAGTTCCTAAGTTCATGATTATTATGCATATTTTTAAAGTTTATTTAAATGTGGAGAAATAGATCAAATAAATTTTATCATATAAAAAGTGTTTGCGAACAAGACAAAAAAAAGGCAAAACAAAAAAACGCAATTTCAATCAGCGAATTCAGCGAAATCTCAGCCTCAGCCTCAGCACCAGCCCCTGGGCTGTTAATCACACACCTACTAATAGGCGTATCTCACGTGTGGCACGTACGTGACATAAGCTTCGTCGAGGCAAAGCTCAAATTGCCATTTCGATTAACAAGGAAATAACTTTTCGTTTTTTTTTTTGGTTTTTTCTTTTCCGCACTGCGCAGCATCGCATCCACAGACAGGAGGAGCAGCTGCCACCGCAACAGCCACCGTCGCTGCCAGTTTTGATGCGAGTGATGTGGACACATCTTCATCGGCGGCTGCTGGTTTTTTGGGAGCAGCTCAAGTGTCGTCCTTGCTGCCAGAGGTTGGTGCCCTGATGGCCACTGGTGTCCTTGTTGAGCCCTATCTGGACGGCTATGCCACATCGAATGTGACCACGCAGATCGGCACCCACGCGTATCTGCCTTGTCGGGTAAGCTATACCCCAATCAGCTCTTCTTCGATTTCTGTTCCCTTACTATTTTAATTTTTTATTTGGCTTTCGTTTCATTTGATTATTGTTTTATTTTGTAAGATGGCGTGCCTGACTGCTGCTGCGTGCATGTTTCTATTTGTAATTATCAGGGCTACTTCTCCTACTTCTCTGCCCAGAATGGTTATCGCATAAGTATCTCGGTCATAGAAAACACATTAAATTTTATTGCGTCAATATTTGCCGTACAGCTCGAGGCACTCAGCCACGAGGTGTGACCGCATCGTGTATTTAACACAAAGCTGAAAAACAAATGCCACCAATTTATGCTGCCAGGCTCTGCCAGGGGCTGGGAAATTGGGCAGAGTTGCCAGGCCCACTGTTTGCGCAGGTGTTTAAAGGTCAACGACGGTCGACAGGCAGGCGAACATGCAAATTGTTTGCTCAGAAGTTGTAAATATTGAATTGGGCCCCACCAGCAACACCGAAAGTTCAAATTAAATTTACACAAATTAGTTTTATGGCATTACGTGCCTTGTCCAAATTCAACAAATGAAATAATATCCCAAGAGACGCCCCAACTAAGCTGGCACGCAGATACGTTTCCACATAAATGATTATAGCTAAATTGAAAACTAGTCGCAATTTATTTCATTGGAACTTTAATGTTAATTTTATAATTTTATGTAAGAATTCAATGAATGAATTTATTTTTATTATTTTATCTAAAGTTGGGACTCGTTTCCTAGGCTTTAATTATAAAGTTGAGTTTAGTGAGTAAATTTACTAATGCTATAAAATTAGGTTAAAGAATAAATGTCTACTGCAAATTTGAAGGCATTAGATGTGTATACTTAGCTGGTCCGTCAAAATTGGCATATAAGAACCATTATATAATTAAAATTGGTATATCAAAATATTGTAGGACCTTTAATAATAAGAGCAATTTCAAATTGAGGTTCCCATTGGGGAGTCACTGCTGTATTCGCCAAAATATGGCTAATGTTCAACTGTCTGTGAAATGTAGAATTGTGTAGCGAACATCTTCCCTTCAGCCCCTGGCTAAAATAACAATTATGATAATATATAATAATATAATTTAATTGCATGCAAATGCCGAGTTGCTTGCTGTATCTGTCCGTATAGACAATATCTTAACCGGGCTGGAGTGTCTGGAGTCATTAGAGCTAATTATCACGCCCCAGTCCAATTTGTATTTCGAACAAAGTCATCAATTTTTGCGAAGCAGACAAAGACAGCGGCCAGTAATTGGCCGCCAGGTCAAAGGCAAAATGAAATTCAAATTCTTATGCGGCTCGCACACAAATTGCGGCCTTGGCCATTAATCGTGTGGCAGGCAGCCGGCAGCAGGCGTCTGGCAGTTGGCAGTTGGCAGCTGTTTCAACTTCAAACTGAGCAAAATATTTAATGCATGGAGCAAGCAACTTGTGTTGTAAGTTGCCCAAAAAAGAAACAATGTTAATACTCGTTGTCATGGTCAATTAGTGCCGGCACACTGTAGACAGCTGGTGCATGCCCCGCCTCTCTCCCACTCTCTCTCTCTCTCTCTCTCTCTCTCTCTCTCTCTCTATCTCAGCGTACAATTTGAGAGAAGGAATGGAAAGCTCGCATCTGAATGTTTGTCAATTACAGGCACTCGTAGCTGTATTTCCACTTATACTTGGACTCATTCACTTTACACTTTATGCCCATCAGTGGAGCTGTGTGGCATGCGTTGCATGCGGCTCTTTGTTCGACTGCCGCATTAAGTGGCACAGTTGAGCGACTTCTTGCCTCCAAGCGAGGAACTGTCTGACCGGCTACAGCTCCATTCAAGATTGTTCTCACTTGTGCCAAGCCCCTGCTGATGTCAGCTGAAGGACATCGAGAGCATCCTTTTGACTTTGCTCAGGTTGCAATTGGGTTATTCAAAGTATTCCAAGCAGCAGCTTATTGTAATTCCTCCTTGTTAAAGGCACACAAAGATACAGAGAACTCTCTGCTCCTTTTACTTTGTCAGAAAGCTGATTTTTAAATCTAGGATTTTTGTTTAAGGACAAACGTGAAGAAACAAGCAGTAATTCATGTTTGTAAGGATATGTTCGAAAGGCATATTTTTAACTTAGTTTATATTTTAGTTGTGCCTGCATTAACTGATTTGTAAACAGTTCAGACCGCTCTTAGCCTGTAATGTAAAATTAATTAAATTACAGAGTATTTGGTTAAGTCTTGACCATAATTAAATGTGACCCTCTCACTGCGTGCCTAATGAGTCCATTACGACTAAATTACAGGCGAACAAATTTAAGGACATTTGTGCCCAGGGCAAAATCAATGCCAAAGTGCTGAATTGACAAAATAATTTCCATGTAAATTCAACAAACCCAAATGCAGTCACAAGTGCAACGAGAGTGTGTGTGGCTCTAAATGCATTTTGGATTTACTAAATGCGACACATTTCGATTCGACGGGGAGACTCGTTCTGGTTGTCTGCCCGATAAGCTTCATGTTCAGTTTTGGGTATTTAATTACATTTCAATATTTGTATCTGTGTGTCTGCGTCTGAGTTTTGTTTGCCAAGCATTGCATACATTTTGGTGCATTAGTTTACAATCGGTTTGTGGCATTTTATCAATTACTTGTTGATAACTTAAAGCCTTGCCACACGTTGCCCCTTTGTGTTGACTTGAATTAATTTTATCTGCTTCAGGTGGCACGTTTGACCCTATTCGAAACCAATGGCTGTGTCAAATTGATTAGTATTTATTTTAAGCAGCATGTTAATCGGCTTAGCATCTCACAAAATATTAATTTACTGGAATGGGCATGAGGTACTCAATTATTTGATGAGCTAAACACTGTACAATTTACATTTCTGTGTAGTTGCTGTAAGTACATTAGGTATTCAGAAAATATGTGCATATATTAAATATGCTGTTAATCACACGTTGAAAGTGAAGCTCATCTTGCAATCCCATTAACTTTCAGTATTATAGAGAGGGAAATCAAATAATTGAGAATATTGAGAATAAATAGTAGAATATTTAAATCTCGACAGATTACTTTTTGTTTCATTTATTTAAATGTTTAATTTAAGTTACATGAAACAACAACCGAAATATACTATTAAAGTAATTATATTATATATAATTATATTCCATCTTTCCTCTGCAGGTAAAGCAGCTTGGCAACAAATCCGTTTCCTGGATTCGTCTACGTGATGGCCACATACTCACAGTTGACAGGTAATCTTTATTATTGGCTCATGAATATTTGGCTCTTTCTATTTCTTACTGTTGCAATTTTAAAATACAAATATATTCTTATGAATTCAGCTTCAGCTGCAGCCAAATCACAATATCAATTAATCTATTGTTATTATCCTCATCGACACCAAAAGTGTTCCATATTGATGAAGCGCTTACTTATGCAAGCATTGGCATTGGAGCTGTGCAAATGTCCATTTGCAATTCAATTGGCTTATGCGTTTATTAGTTCAACTTAAAACATTGATAATTATTAGAATTATTCCATAGATCGATTTAAGCACATGAATTCTAATGAATCCCTTCATGAAACTGTTGCTCATTGCAAATTGAGACTCCGCTTTAATCACTTCAGTGTGTGTGTGACTTCAAGTTTGTGGCTGAAGCTCTTTGTCAAAGGATATGAAATAACACAGATACACAAATAAGGACTCTAGTCTTTCTGGTTCACTCAGAGAAAGGAAATTGCATACGTTTTTGCAAATGTTTTGAATGAAAATACACAGAAACACAAGCGGACGGATGCATGCTGTGATATTTGTAAATACTCGTGTAAATTTCAATATTTTGGAAGCGCAACATCTTTTACTTTTGCAGAGATATTTAAATGCTGCAGTTGAGAGCCATTTGCAAAATTAAAACCAGCAATTCGTACAAATGTGTCGATAGAGAACATTTTTCACAAGATGCATTTGACATAGGCATTTACGTAGATTTATTTACTTTGACAAAAGTTGTTTAAGGGCCGACAAAAGAGAGTTCTTGTATTTTTTTATTTATTTTATTTTTGCTGCAAGTTCAGTGAGGCCCTTGAGACCAAAACAATTTGCAGTAAATTGAATAAAGTGTGCCAAGTGGCAACTTGTACTTCAATTTCAATCTGCGTGTCCAATAACAAACCAACGATTGCTTCAGGTGAACCCTCAATGAAGCCAGTTTTCTACGAGTGCGCACCTCCTGAATATGTGTCCAATGTCCTTTCCAACCCGTCCACGCTCCATCTCACACACAGTCTCCTGCTTCTTCTGTATGACATGCGAAGCGGAAACGCAGGTGTGTGCAATTTCATTGGGTTTTTTTTTCGGAATCTAGCAAAACTTTACATTCAAGTGTCTCCGCATCTGGCTTATTCCTTTCTATCCGCTTGCTACTTGGCCGCCTGCTGTTTTAGATTATGGGGATGTGGTGAGTTGAGTGCGGGGAGCAAACATGTCCAGCTTATTACTTTGATAGAAAAGTAAAATCAATGAACCTTTCACATTAGATAAGGCGACTGCCTGTTTGTCTGCCAAACGGATGAATGGCTGCTCCTGAATGAATGACTGTCTACAGCAAGGAAATGCGATTGGGCACACGTACACACACACACACACACACACACGCACACACACACAGACACAGACTATGTGCAACAGCAACAACTGCAATGGGGCGTTGCAGCTGGGCAAACAGTGAGGACCATTGAAATTAAGCCGAGATAGTGTCCTTACTGATTGCTTCCTTTGCCAGTCAGCCTTCCTGCACAGCCACTTCCGTCCTCGGTCGATTGTGTGCGTGTCCTTTCCTGCTCCAATGTCTTATGTCACATTTATCTAGAAAGTTTTCTTATTCTCCTACTGCTATTTCTGCTGCTGTCTCACAGGCCCTGCCATCACACATAATGGAAATAGATTTGAAAAAACTTTCAGCCACTGCACGTTGCATTTGCCAGGATCCTCAACTCTCAGCTCAGTCTGCCCGTGTCCTGAAATGTGTATTGTATAATAGCTCAAATGATGTGTTTACACTATCCTATAAATGTCACGTGCTTGGCGCCTTTTGTTTGCCCGCTCGAGGCACCCAGCAAGACTATGTAGTTCTCCGTGCAACAGATTACTTCTGGTCAAAAGTGCACCAAAGACAGCGCACACTCACACACACACACAAATGGCGGGCATTTGTTCTGTTGTGTCTTGTGCTGAGACTGGGTAATTACGGTCAGGTGTATCATGTCTTCTTGTTATCTGTTATCTTCGCACCAGGGATACATGTCATTTATTACCAGGGGGTGTACTTAATACACTTATCACACAAACACACACAACCTCTGAACTGACCCATTAGTAATAACCGTACATATGTAAACTATTGTGGTAATAAAGCAAATATTTATCTGTGACAGTTGAATGGAAACTTCTTGTTAGGAACTCAATTGGTTTAGAGATTAAGCTGGGCTCATTGCACTGTTGACATTTCAATTTAAACACTTTGATTTTGTTTCTTTTTCTATTTGCACAATATTGAAATTTGCCACAAATTATCTGCTGCCATTCCCATTAATATTAATGGTAGCCATGAAGAACAAAACAAAAAAAAAACCATCAAAATCATAAAAATTTCATGAAGTTAAACTTTTTTTGCTTTCATTATTATTGTGTTACCTTTTATGACCCAGCACAATCAACACACATTTGTATGTGCACAGTTACCTGTTTTATTAACACATATTTTGTGTGTATTTGTTGAATTTTTTATAGAAGTACAATTTAAGGCATCTAGAATCAAAAACACATCACGAAACTTTTTACGAAGTCTGGTTTTTTGTGTCCTTTTAGACCCCAACATAAACTGCAGATGGAAAACTTATGTTGTTACGGGTCGGTTTCTGGCACTTGCCTAAGAAAACGTCAGAAAAAACGCTGAAGAATACCGGACAAACGCAAAAGAAATGCAGCCGTGGAGTACAAGGCGGGGGGGTGAGGCAATAGAATGTTGTAAAAATATGGAAAATAATGCGGGAAGAAGTCAACGGAATAGGGCAAAACCTAAAAACGAGATGAAAATTATAAAGTAACTACAAAATCTGGATACGAAATACGGTTCTGTTGCAGCCGGAAGGGGAGACGAGGGCGAGAAGAACGGTCACATGACTAAGCAAAAAGTAGGGGACGCAAAGGAAATGGCAAAAGTCATAAAATGTCGAGTTTTACGAGTGCAAAACGCAAGGGTCTAATCTGAGCTTAGTATCAAAACTTGTTAGTGCTCGGGGAGAGCCAGACACAAGTCGGGAAGGAGCGAGAGCGAGAGCGAGATCGAATGGGAGAGGGAGAGGGAGAGTGGGAGTGAGTGAGAAAGAAGTCAAGGGTTTTGATGCCGAGTGCCTAATAAGCAATGTCAACGCATGTGTGCTCGTGGGCGTAAGGGCGTATGGGGGGGGCGTGACATGGGCGATTTAGTTTCAGTTGGTGCACTTTCAACTGGAGACGGAAGCATTTTTGCACTTTGTGCAAATGGCAGAGGGAAATTTCCGGGAATATTACAGCAATGACGTTAAATGCAACTTATTTTAGTGGACCAAACCTCCAAACCCACCACCCACCAGCCTCTCTCCACTCATTTGCATGACTGCTGTTGTTGTTGCAGCAGTCCATACACAACAGTGTTGTTGAGACGAGGGGCGGGAGGGTAACTGCTTAAATGCCGCAACTAAATAACGTTGAGTGTCTTTTGAGTGGCCATTAGCAGTGGAGCTTAGTGCGCAAGTGGGCTCGTTTTTATTGCCGCTGCTATTATTGTTGTTGTTTGTTTGTTCGTTTGTTTGTTTCTTCCACTGCCACTTGCGAGTGTTGCACATTCACCATGCAACGCAATTGCTGCGTGTTGACTCACTGACTATCTCAGTCATAGCTTGAAATGCTGAAAATGCTTTGCTTCAATTTCTTAAAGACCACAATTATATTTATTCTCTTTCGAGCTTAAAATATAGTTAAAAAATATTTAAAATTATGCTAAATTTGTATTTTATAAGCAAGCATTTGTCGGAAGTCGCCATGTGAATAAAAACATATGCTGCCCCAGTTTTTGTTTTCTCTTTTAGTAGCTGTGGCAGCCAAAAGAAATGAGAGCAATTCCACATCTGCTTACAGTTGAGGGAGCAACGCTTTTTAAAGTGAAATTTCGCAAAAGAAATAAAAAATATATTTAACCATATAAATCGTAGTCAAACTCACTCGACTACAGCATTTCCACATGTTTTCTTTTCATTTGTCTGCCATTTAATGAGCTTAAAAGGTGCAGTTAGGAAAACAAAAGAGTATTTATAAGGCCAATGTTATTTAATGGCATATAGAGCATAGTTGATGCAGTTACTGATACACATTATTAAATATGTTAGCTAATTACCTACTCTACACTTTAATTGCAGAGCTGTCTTCATTGCGGATCAGCGCTTTCTGGCGCTCAAGCAGCCAGACAAATACTGGACACTGCAAATCAAATATGTGCAGGAGCGGGATGCTGGCACCTACGAGTGTCAGGTCTCCACGGAGCCCAAAGTCAGCGCGCGCGTGCAGCTGCAAGTTGTTGGTAAGTCACAACGGCCTCGGACAAGGACACGGACACGGACACCGACAAGGCACTGACACAGACACAGACACGGACACAGACTTGAATATTTGCTTGAGCCGAGAACTAGTGCTTGGCAGAGCATATTGGGCGCATGCAATTAGGACATAATATGAAAGGTCAAGAGGCAACGAGCAAACATATACATAAACACATGATATGTTCATACAGATATACATATACATACATACTTATATATATATGAATATGTAAATTTGAAAAGTTTGTGGCATAGTGTGCACTTGAGGGCCTTTGGTCAGGGCCACGTTAGGCACGACTGACCAGTGCCACAACTTGACAGTCAAAAGAGTTGGATTCGGCTGAGGGCTGAGGTCGGTGGTGTCTGTATGTGTGTCAGGATCTTTGCATCTTTGATAAGGCGACTGCAGTTGAAATTGCTCACAAAACTGCATTTAAATTGCGATGGATGCTGTATTTCCATTGAAAATATTTCTGACCATCGCACTGAGCAATTTCTCTCAAGTTTTTTAACGAGAAAACTTTTATGTGAGCTTCTCTTTTTGGGTTCGTTACACACACACACACACACACACACACACACACACACACACACACACACACATACACATATACATGATGATATATATGCACACAAGAACACGTACACTTCTGGCCCAGGCCAAAAAAGTTAATTAAATTTCATGTTTGCACTCTGAAAACACACACACACATACACCCACACACAATACAAATGAGCATAAATGCTTTGGGGTAAAATAAAATTGAACCGAATGAAGAATGTGTATTGCTAATTGACATTAAATGACTAAGTGGGCCATCACAAGTGGTATTACATTAATGAAGGCCAATTTTCGTATTTAAAATGTTCTAAATGAAAGGATAAAACACAATCAGAGCAGTTTGATGACAACAAAGTGCTTTGCAATTTTGCAGATTGTCCAATAGACGTTTATCGTTGAAAACAATATTTGCACACTACATAGTATGAAATACTTCTGGGAGCATTTAACCTGGCTGGGAAAAATGAAGAGTCAAATGCAGTTTCAAATCAAGGCTTATCTTTACTATGCACAAGTGCATCTTTACTCGTTGAAGAATTGAGAACAACTTCACTTAATCGATGTAGCGATACTTAAGTATTTTTAACATATTTCAACAAAGCTTACACAACAGATTTATATTTATAAATTGGGGAACCATCACTACGACCTGTAAGATCTATTGTGCCCCCTTCTGAGCCTATAGCTCCTCTATCAACCACAGCTGCTGCACGAATACTAGAATCTTTGTTGGCTTGAGGGCTTCTATGTCCTGAGATTTCATAACATGCATCCCTAGGATGCTGCATCTTTTCCTTATGCAACAATTGATTTCAACTAGTTCCCAGCTGTTCAATCGATAATACTAAAACTGTTTATACGCCTTTATCTGATATGCACCTCTCGAATCTATTCCAAGTGTCGGATTTTAGAAACTAAAAGTAATTTGCATGTTGATAACCAAATTGATTATCATTCCATACAAGAGACACTTTTGATTTTATGTCGGCCAAGATAGCGTAAAAAATCGAACCTAAAAAGCATAAGGATACGGCGTCAGCAAAGGACGGTGGAACAGCGCAGACTCGATAATAATGCGATGCCAAAAGTGATTTTCGCATTTCCGGTTAGGCTAATTTGTATGCTAAGCACTTCTGCCCAAGTGTGTTGTATGTGTGTGTGTATAGGCAGCGGCACACCACCATAATGTGGCATGTCAGGGCGACGGCGACGCCCAACAGGTATCCGTATGAATGGAAAAGCCGTGCCAAATGCTCGACAAGCTTGACAAGCAGAGAGCAGGAGAAAGGACCAAGGGCTAAATTATATATGCGCGGCCACATTTTGCGTTAATCTAACGACAAGTTGAGCGCATAAAGGATTTCTATGCGTTGCCGAGACCAACTCTTGAATACAATAGATTTTGGGCGCTGTCAAGGGAGGCAAAGGGAAAGAAAAGGAAAACAGCTCTGCAGCCTTTAGCCTTTCTCTATTGGCGGCTTTCTTGGCCAGGAACAGGAACGGAGACTGGCAGCAACCATTATTTGCAGTCATTTGGCACTGCGCCGCCAGCTCATGGTCCATTTCCAACTTGGCTTTGTCTGGTTGGTACACTGGGAGAAAAATAAAGTCTTGTCGAAGATTGCTTTTGAATTTTTGACAAATTAAGAAATGAAAACAAATTCCTATTTAAGAGCAACAAAAATTAATTTTAGCTATTTAAACAGCAAATATATTTTTTTGAGTAGGGGTATATTTTTTTAAGTGTGGCTGCTTGAAGGCTTGATTTGGATTGCTGACTGTGGTGTTCACTACGCTGCCATAACCATTATCGCCAGCACCTAGTTCCCTATTTTCCTAGTTTCACAATGCCCCTTTGCTGCCTTTGCTGCCTTTTCTGCTTTTTCCTTCTTGCTTTTTTTTTTGGCTCTCATTTTATTTTTTTTCTGATTTTGTGCCCTGCCATGTAATTTGTATTTATTGCATCGTTTTGTCTGTGCAAACGACTAAAACTCCCTTTGCATGTTGTCGATTTGCGCCTGGTCGCCTCCCTTCCTTGCCACTTCCGATGCCCCTGCAACCTGGACCGAGTAGTCTTCATGTTGCTCCAGCAGCCAACTTGGTTCAATTGCCAATGTATTTTATGCTCGGCTCTGGTTGCTGTTGCTCGCCTGCCTGCCTGATGCTTGATTTCTGAGCCCTCTTGGCCAATGGCTCGTTGGGGTAATGGGTTCGTAGTTTTCGGTCAATTTGTTATGCCAATGCGTGCGTGTGTGTGTTGTGTGTGTGTGTGTGTGCGCGCGTGTGTGTGTTCTCCGAATTTGTTTTCTTTGTTGTTGGTTAAAATGTCAGTTTCTTTGGTTTTGGCTCATTAACTTGATGGTTTTCTCGCACAATGGTTAAAAAGAACGCAACTACCGGCAAAGTATTGGAAACGTTTGAATAATTGAATAAATCAAACAGTTTAGTATTATCCATAGTAATGCTTTAAAGAAACATCTCTTTGCTGACCCCCAAGGTGTAAATTTGTAATCAATGCGCTCTCAATATGTTTATTCTTTATATCTAACTAATCACCGCACATGCATCAAATCTATTTTATTTATATACATTTTGGTAATAGCATTCGGAACAGAAAATTGAATTTTCGCCCATTGTGCGTTAATATATACACACGCACCCACACCCACAACAACGTGCACACCCGCAGCCCCACTCACACACACATTCATTTGCAATGAATGAATTTATTTTTTTCTGCATCATTGAACGACAAACTAGATTTGGTTTTATGAGATTTGTTTTGTGCTCATCTCATTTGGCTTCCAGCTTCCAAGCTTCCTCTTTCTTTTCTTCTCTTTTCTTTTTTTATGCCCATTCATTTACAGCATTTGGTGGGGCTCTGTTCATCTGCTTATTTAATTTGCTGCTAATCTTGTATAGATAAATCCGATTTTTTGTGGCGAACGCTTTTCGTTTTGACGCTTTCGGCTTTATCTCGCCATCAAAAGTGACAATTTCGCACTAATGTTCATGACAGACCCGGTGGGACGGACTGCAAATTTGAAACTGAACTAATTTCCCTAAAAGCATTTTGCCATAAACCCAATTAATTTAAGTTACTGTAATTCTTTTCACACTATTCGCCCATTGCTCCCGTAGTCCTTTGTCCTCCCTGCATTCAGTTGAGAATTAGCTGAAATTGTGGTTAAGGCATTTCAAAGTTTTCTCTCTGCTCCTTGTGGTCATGTGGTTGCGTTGACGCTCATCTCACTGTCACTTGCCAATACAAGTGCACCCAAATTTAAGTGGTATCCTAATGAATTTCTGTTAAGGATGCCCCTCACAGTAATGGCTGGACTTTAATACAAATTTTATGCAGTTTCGCTGAAAATATAATTTTGTCATGCATTTGTAATACACCACAACTCCTGTAGAGAGGTTGACATAGATTTATGCCATTTTTGACAAAATATTTACTATGGAACTGAACCTGGGGCTGGAGCTAAGGGACGGGGGCTAAGGGGTTAAGGGACGCTGGCTAATAATATTGCATATGCTCTTAGCTGTGGTGGTGCGCATATTCAGCCAAGCGACTGGAAAAACTAACATGCACAACACGACGATTTTGACAAGCTGGCACAGTTCGGTGTCAAACCAAAAAAGCAAAGAGCCCGCATACACACACACACACACACACACACACACACACACACATACACGCTTTGTACATGCGAGCAGACAGCAAGCATTTTGTGCAAATTCTGAGCGCAGTGTTCGTTTTGCACAGTGTGCGTATTTGGGTAACAGCAGTGAAAACCCGTCGTATACGTGATTTTGTCGAATTTGAAAGCGCACGTCGCCGTCGACGTTGTCTAACAGAGCAACATCCCGTATGTGATGTGTAAATGTATGTGCCAACGATTTCAACCCTCGTCTATGTATTTTTTTATAGCATACGAACTCGCATTTTGACACAACTTGTAAGTTGTAACTTGTAACTTGTAACATGTAGCATGAAACTTGCTGAGGCATAGTTTGTTATGCATGTGCGTGTCTGTAATGCTTGTGGTGTGAAGGGGTGGGGTGGGGTGGGGTGGGGTGGCCCGGTTTCTGCCAACTGATGGAATCAGTAAGTGAAAAATTGAAAAGTGGATTTTCCCGCACAGCACAGCAAGGTGCGCAGATTTACGTGTGCGACGTGACTAGCAGCTGTTAATTCAATAGATTAGCGCCAATGTCACAATTTCACACAGACACGATTCCCATTTTCCATTGAGTTTCACTTCTCATCATCATCATCATCGTCATCATCA
Source organism: Drosophila nr. perissopoda 5 BK-2023a (assembly GCA_035044105.1). Classification (NCBI taxonomy): domain Eukaryota; kingdom Metazoa; phylum Arthropoda; class Insecta; order Diptera; family Drosophilidae; genus Drosophila; species Drosophila nr. perissopoda 5 BK-2023a. Next base: position 26,616 of record JAWNMK010000290.1, read on the forward strand.
TCGTCATTATCAACATCAACAGCAACATTATGACCTCATTATGATTAGAACATTTGCTTTGCCGTTACAGTTCCTCGCACGGAGATACTTGGCGAACCGGATCGCTATGTCAAAGCTGGCAGCAATGTCGTCCTGCGCTGCATTGTGCGCGGCGCCTTGGAGCCGCCAACATTCATTATGTGGTATCACGGTGCCGAGCAGCTGGCCGCTGATTCTCGTCGCCATCGCACGCAATTGGATCCGAATTTGCCAGAGGCCAGCGGTGAGGGTCAGAGCACGGTGAGTCCTACCAATTGTTCCCTTGTTGATTTTAATTTAATTACTCTTGATTTCAAATTGCTGTTCGCTGTTTCGTGTACCCGTCTCCCTGTCTCCGTCTCCATGTCCGTGTCCGTGTTGTGCACGTTTTGCTCTCCGTCTCAATCTCCCACTCTTCCATCTATCTTTCTGGAGCAGAAAATTACAATATTATTTCATTCTTGTCTCACTGACGTGACGTTTCCTGCCACGCCCCCCAGAAGTCTTTAAGGCAACAATTTTGAATACCAGAAAATTGGATATGCTCTTTGGCAACGTGACTCGCACGCTCGTTAAATATTAAGCTTACGTGACAGACACTTGTCATAAACGTGGCTTGAAAATATTCATTGCTACTTATATATTTTGTTGTCTTGGTCAAGATTTAATAGAAAGCACTCTTTGCAAATATATATATATTTATGTATATATGTGTTTTTAATCCGACATTTGCAGATTGGCTCATTAATCATCGAGTCGGCCAAGAAGCGTGATACTGGCAATTACACTTGTAGCCCGTCAAACAGTCCCAGTGCGACGGTAACGCTCAACATTATAAATGGTAAGTGCAAAAAACTAATTGATGACCAAACACGCTTAAGGACTAAAAACTAAATTTCGTAATTGATGAAAGACTATTTAGTTTACAATATATGTTTTATGAACTTGACAATATCAAAAAAAATGAATATTAAATTATTTTGTTTCAATTATTAAATAGATAAAAGCAAATATTTTATCAAAATGAATTTTCTAGTTATTGAGCGCACATTTTTGTAATCATTTTAGGGGAATCATCAGCCTCGGCGGTGACGTCATCAGCGCCTATTACACGGGCATACACCTTGAGCATTCTGGCATTGTTAATCAGTGTTATCCTCATTGGGGTGAAACAACGCACATGACAAGTTGAGGCTGCAGTCAAGAATTTGATTTAAGCTAAGGACTACTAGGAAATGAGGAAACCGAGTTAAAGCACAGCAGCCATTGGCTTAAATAAAACAAAAAATATGCAGCCAACAAAAATGATATACAAAAAAATAACATATATATATATATATATATATATATATATATATATAAATAATACAATGCAAAAAAGAAAAGAAGCAAATAATCGAGTACATGTTGTAAGTTAGTTGATTTTATTTGCTAAATAGTAAAATAAAAGGAAAACAAATAAGTGGAGAAAACGAGGAAAATTGCAATGATTCAGAAGTTTTTGACTAGATTCAACTGCAAAGAAATCAACAAAATTGTAAGTTCTACAAGCTCTAAGCATCTAGTCGTAAAACTTTAGACATAAGCAGCATACATACACATAAATATGCATTTATATATTTATCTGATTTGGCATTTAAATGTATGTGGAATAGTATGAGCATATTTGCATAAATACATAAGCGTAAATATTTATGCAGCATAAAACGAAATTGCATTGATATTTTTAACAGCCACTGCACGACTATTTGGACGGAAGCGAAGGCAATGACTCCAGCTCCAAATAAAGCAGAAATCATATTTGTAAAGGAAACCACATTCAGTTGGACCACAAAGAGACATTCTCATTGCAAAAGATTATATTCAGTGAAGGACAGAAACAGTGAGTGTGTGAAAGAGAGTGAGAGGTAGAGTTGCATGCTGCACTATGCAAGGGGCACTCAAATGTTCTTTGCCTTTGTTTGTTTTCCAAACAATTTCTACCTTGCAATTGAAACATTCTATAGCCAATTTTTTTTACTGAATACAAATTGATTTTGTGAACATATTGAACGCATTCCTAGTCTAATCTACACAGAGGCATCTGTAATATTTATTTAATATTTATCGCAATAAAACAAAATTTTATATGTTTTTCAAATGGTGTAAATTCGGAGCAGATGCCTTAAATATGTTTTTGGTTTGCATCACAACTTTATTTACATGATGGATTTTGAGATAATTTTTTGGCATAGTTCAACGGAATTTGTGTTATTTGTTGGGCCATAAATACTTTCGAATCATGGGCATGCTCTTATCTCGCAAAATAAACTCGTAAACATTAAAATTTATATATATGGTAAAAAAAAAAAATGAATTCTATACATAAAAATATAATAATAATTGATTGAGACTTCGTACGTAAGCATTAAAGGTTAAGCTTCAACTGTACATATAATTACTGTATTGTGTAATGTATAAGAAACGTGTAAATTAATTAATTATTCAAATGAAAAATATATATGAAATAAAAGGAAACACAGCACACAAAACTTAAGCTGGGAATTAAGCGCAGAGTATTGAAAATACGAATAAAATGCATTTAAAACGATACGAGAAAAGTACGTAAAACACACAGAAAACAGTTCACAAGCAGCCGGCGAATTGCCCAAATTCATATTTATTTACTCACTAAATGCCATTTTCAATTATGCGAGTAAAATATTTAAAAAAAAAAAAAAAAAAAAAAACAAAGACAAAAAATGTAAGCGCACGTAATAATAATTAAATACGAACAAGACAAGATATTAAATTGCCAAACTTAATAAAGGCGCTGGCGTTTTCTATGGGTTTGTTTTTGCACGCTGCAGTTGCGATTAAGTTCAAGTCAAACGAAAGTCAAATGAAAAGCGAATAATATGAAATGCGTAAAGGACGATGAAGGCTTAATCGCATAAATAATCGAATGTACATTAATTATACTCAATATAAATATAAATAATTAACATATATGCATTTGCATGACGATTGGGGCGTTGAGGGACGTGCGAGTAGCCTGTCGCTCTTTAATGAAAGCAACCACAAGCAGCTGTGACTAAATGAGGCAACACGGTGGTCAACAGCCTGCGGCGCCACGCAATTCCGTTTTTGTATTGAAGCCCCCTGGCAAAAAATCACGTATCAAATGTTTGCGGTCAATGCGGTCAGCCTTCTTTGAGCTGATGCATACAAGTTACAACTTTGAAGTCCCTTTTATTTCGAGAAGCAATCCGTGTAATCGTAACCCCTCCTCGAGTCACTCACATAGTTAAATATTTAATCCAACATCCGTTTAAATGTTGAAACATGAATTTAAGCTGTAAGTCAAATCGAAATGATAGCGAAAATACTTCAAAACGAAATCAAAATACATTTCTAAGCTCTTAAGTGTTTTTCATATAACTAATTAATCGTGACATAAGGAAAGCTTTGTCACTAATACTTAATTAAACTAAAATCTAAATAATCGCAACATTCTAATGCAAAATGGTAAAACTGAAGATGTTTCAGTGCATTAGTAAATGTTAGAGGAATACTTATTTGTAAATATATGCCACAGTGAAAGAAGGAAAGAAAAAGCTGCATTACATGGAGATACATTTTAAAATACATATACACTATACATATACACAGTTATGTGCAAACATATAGCGAAATTACAGTTAAGTACCAACTAATAACTACAAATAAACAAGTACTTATATGTAAACGAAAATAAACTATGTGAAACTCTCAACGGAGAAAATTTATTGCATTAAATAAATAATAATCTGAATAATAAACTAAAAGAAATTAGTCTTGTATAATTAATTCTGTTATATTTGGACCACGAAATAAGTGAAACCTGCTGAAATATGCTAAGGTTAAGGTGATGTTAATGAAAACCTGGGTGTGCCCTGTGAAAGTCCTTAAAGATCATCTGGATCACTTCGCTTGTGCAGTTTAGTATTTACTGTACAATCTGCTGATGAAGAACATGCGCTGATCCAGCTGAGAAGAAAAGCAAACTGATTACTCCACATATTCAGACTAATTGAACGGAATATACTCACAGTATGTAATGAGTACCACCAGATTGTGTCTAAATTGTTATTTCGTTGAGTGGGAGCAGTGATTCGATTATGGCATCAATAATGGTTTGGCGTGACTGATTATCTAGGGCATAGCCGCGTACAATCATGATCATGTCCGATTTGTTGTTGCCTTCATTTACAAATTGGCCCACGGCAAAGGCATCCAGCTCGCCCGTTACATCTCTTATCAGAATGGCCGGGCAAATGCGATAGATGGTGCGATCAATATTCGCACCATTTTCCAGCATTGGACTGTAGATGTCAGCGGCCAACCTTTCGGCAATATTGTTTATCAATTCCTCACTGATTTCGAAATTTGCCGTACAGCAATCGTAGGCATTTTTTAAAAGCCTTCTCGTTATTTCCGCCATATTTATGGCGCAGTTCATGTCCACACCATGCGCATGCGGACACGACTCATAAACAGCCGACTGTGAAGCTGCTTCCACATCAATCTGCGTCTCGAATCCGATCAAGCCACTCGGTATCTGTGTGTCTTCGAATGTATCGAACCGCTCAGTAGGTTCTTCATAGAATTTTTTAACTTCGAAGTGTGAAATCGGTGTGAATAGTAAGGGCTTGGTGGATCTCGAAGCTGTCTCCAGTTTAGTAGTTGGTAACTTTTTATCCATGTTCACTTTTATGAAGAGAAGGTTAGTTTTGTTATTGTTAAAGTTAAAGATTATAAGAGTTGCACTTACTTTCTTAGTATTTGAAGACCGATTTATATGATATTATGAACTTATTTATAATATTTTGCTAAGGCAAGCCACAACTGTATTGTAATTGCCAAATTAAAAGCTTGTTTTCCAAGAATCGGTTGTGAATGACAGTTATCGAAAATGCAACTGCCTATCGATAGTTCACAGCCAACCTTAAATTGATGACATATATTGAACCAGACTAGTTCCTCGCTATTGCTATTCGTATACAGTCCACCGTTTGTGTTAGATGCCGCTGATTGTGAATTAATAATAATTAGAACTCGTTATAAATATGTGGTTTTAATCCGACATTTGCAGATTGGCTCATTAATCATCGAGTCGAGGATAATTTCTGTCTCCAGCAATATTGTGCAAATTATGTAACACTGTCACACAACGCTAAGAAAATCTGCACATCTCTAATCAGCTGATTCGAAGCTTCAATGCATGTGGTAACCTCAGGCAAAACAAAAACAACAAAATGAAATGGTTTTGTTTTTGTTGCCAGCTGCAATCTATTTTTAAGCAAGGATTTTCAAAAATCTCACTCAGAATAATAATAATAATTTTCTTTTAAATTGATTTGATTGGTTTAGCCCGAAAAATTCATATGAAATTGCCTCTACAAACATCTTAAGGCTTAAAGGTAATACCTTTACTTGTGTAAGGTTGACCCTGTACACAGATATAAATGGCCTGGCTGAAAACGCAATGCGGCGAGTCTTTCCAAGCAAGGTCGAAAATTGGATGGCACTTTAAATTAAATTACTTTACAACTATAAATGGGCTAAAGGTTTTTATATATGTATATACATTTATAATGTACAAAAGCTATGGCAACTCAAAGGATTTGATCTATTATTTGAGGTTATTTTATGGGAAGCTAAGCATTCTGATTGGTTTCGAAGAAGTTTGATGGAAGTATTAAAAAAAAAGAAATGTTAACAAAAAACCCTTAATGGCACTATGGCACTTCCTAGAGGGAAATTCCCCATCATGTACTTTCAACTTTGGCATGTCATATTCAAATGCAAAAAGATGTCCACAGAAGCAGTATAATATAATAATTTTCTAAATCAGATTTAATGAGTGCACATTCAGGTTAAAGGAAGCTGGCAAAGAATACTTAGGCTGAACGCCGAGCAGAAAGTTGTTGGCTGGCTACACGATTCCGCTTTTTTCTTCTCTTTTTTTTCAAGCTTATAACAGGGTCAAACTAAGTAGGAAGTGCAAAGTGCATTCACATTTTGATTTCATTATTGCTGTTCACTAAAAAATCTGACTTCCGTGTGCAACCTGGCACTTCCCCTTTTGGGCCAAACATGTTTCCAGTTTGCGCTTGAATGCATTCCATGGCGTCTATTACGGACAAAGACTTTTCTCATGGACAGAAGGACGTGATTCAATGCCTGTGGAAAGGAAAGTCGGAAAAGCGACACAGATTTGTCCGCCAACGCCAAGCGCCTTACGACTTAAAACCTCCCCAATTCAGTGTCTGGGCGCTAAACTTTTTAGGTGTCAGTGTTAGCTGGGCGCTTTGAATAAAAGCTGTGCGGTTTGAAAGAGATTTACGTTTTGTGGCAATCAGCCCAAAGCTATTTAACTAACAACAAAAATATCTGCTTACAGATTTCAGTGTGGTTCTTTTATTGGTTTGCATAATAGGCCTTAAGTTATGAATAGATTGATGGAAACATGTTGAGAAGAATTTGATGAAATACTTAGGCGAGCTTTAGGGGAATGTCAAAATATTTTTGTAAAATAGACACACTTAGCTGTATGGTAAAACGTATTCAAAAAATTCTCAGAACTTCAGTAAACTGAGGTACATCAAGTCTAATGAGCCCATTAAATGGGAAACTCAGAAAAAATTTTGTTTTAACCATTAATCACATAGAAGAATAAACAATTGCTGTCATTTGAAGGGTGTGTCTGGCAGAACAGCAGTTTTCGAGAATTATGCAAAAGTATCCGAAGTTTTATGGGCCTTTTTGGTCAGCAATACTTTAAGATGACAGTGCCAGCCCAAATAAACAATGTGAAAAAGGCGGAAACATGCAACACCGCACAGGCAGCAAGTAAACAAGAAAAAAGGACACTTCTCTGAAGGTCGCTGGATTGAATAACGAATTTCCTTCCCAAAAAGTTCCAGTTAAAAGTTATACATCAATGGCAAGGAGATTAACATTTGGGCAACACCCCCATTAAAAAAGGGTGCCAAAACGGAAGCTTAAAGTGGTGACACCGGACTTCAAATTATTTCAATTTTGTGCATTTCCTTGCGCACCAGATTGCTCCAGAAAGTCCAAGAAAAATATTAAAACTGAATTTAAATTTTTAATAAACTTTTGCCGCACACAACTTTTCTATGCTCGCAGTCCGACTCTGACTCCCTCCCTCCCTCTCTCTCTTTCTAACTCTGCTTTCAATATTTCTTTCAAGCTAGTTGCAGTTGTTGTGGGGAAAAATGTAACCTCCGCTTGCTCTTCGTACCCGTCTCGGCCTTGTGCGTTCTAAAAGCCGCAAAGTGGCGCTGCCTTTACACTACTTGGCTCAATTGTCCGCTGGGAACGAGGCGTCATTGCTTTACACTTTTCTTCTAGCGCTTTTCTTTCATTTAATTTTGGTTCTGGCACCGGGTCCCTCTTCTTCTTAGCTGCCCCTCTGCGGGAGGTGCAGCGGGGCGTGCGAAGGGGTATCCAACAGATGCCACTTGGGCATTTAACGTTCGCTAATGCCCCGCAGCCGCTGCGGTGTAAATGGGGCGTGGCTGTAGCCGCAGTCACAGTAGCAGCAGCGACCGGCACCCAAAAAAACGAAGGCGACAGTTGGCGGCCGTTTCCTAATTACAAATCAGCGGTGGCGCCCAAAAAGCAGAGCAAAAAAAATATCCTTGTTGTTTTAAAAAAATAGGAACCTCAAAGAAATTACATTTCTTTTTTCACTCTATTTTGTTGTAGCTTTCTTTCGACTTTCTGGGTCAACAATTATGCAAAATACTCTTATTCGCGGCGCAGACCGTCGCATTTATCTGTCCTTTTAGTTTTTTTTTTTTTGGACCTTCAACAAAGGAGGACCACTCCTCTGCTCCAACTCGCAGACCAAAGACCAACGGGGACCTGCGCGCATCCGTTTTATAATTAGTTTGCTGGCCCGCAACACAACAAGAAAAAATAGCAAAAATAGGAAGAAAAAAAATCAAAATAAAAGCGAAACAGAGATGAAAACAGTTTCTAAACGAGACTTAAAGATTTAATTGCCAGAAATTTTGTTGAGTGCTTTGCACGATTATAACCTTTATATCAACCTCGCCATAGAAATAGCCTTGATTTAATTATTCCTTTATTTTTTTTTTGTATCTGCTCTCCTAATATTTCATCACCATCAGGCGTCCTCGGCACTTTGTGCAGCAAATCTATTTTGGAATTTGAAAATAAATTGTTATCTATAAAAAATTATGTTCATGAAAAAAAATAATGGCGGGAAGTAAATTAAAATTCCAGTCCGCAATATAAATTGATAAACTAAGTTATGGTGTTATTTAAATGCTTTGAGAGAATATGAATGAATTTAATTGCATGAATAAATAGGAGAATTTTAATTTAAGCTCTTAAAACAAAGTAATGCAAATAACTCGATTGACTTTCTCTAAGAGGGATTATAATTTACTTTTTATTTTATGTCCTTATGATAAAACACATAAAACTTAAATCGAATTTTAATAAATATGTAAAAGGAATGCAAATTGTGCTCAGTTTCTTTTTGTATTGACATGGAATATATTTTGCTGATTTGCTCCATATCGATAGCTTGCAGTGAAATATGAAGCCATCATATCAGCTCACATTTGCCTTATTTGCTCTGTGGATGTCTGCATACTTATATGTAGAATAAGTAGTAGAATAAGTTCTTCTTATATATGTGCCTCTCTTTCTTGAAGCGAGTTTGCTGTCTTAGTTGGAAAGTTAAGACAATGTCAGAGCAGGCCAATGCCTGGTATTCCTAAATTCTAGTTTTGTTTGCGACTTTGCCTTATCAGCCAGCCCATTGTTCGGATGTATAAGGTTGCGGCTCTGTGTGTTGTGTGGCGCCTACGGCAAGTGCAAGTGACATCATTAACTTTTCCTTCTGACTCTTAGTGACACGGGCCTGGATATATTATGGTCTTGCAGCTTTTCCGTTGCACCTTCCGTTTTTCCTGGAAATCAGTAAAAATAAAATGTCTGAAAAAGTTTTGCAGAAAAAAACCTACCGGCAAACAGTCGACCAACCAGCTTGCGGCTCTTATTTGCGGCTGCAGTCTGCAGTTTACATTTGAGGTAACTTTGCCCTCCTCTTAGTACCACCGCATCACTTTGGTGGCAACACCCTATCAGGCTAAGCTGTTGCCATTGTTTCAGCTGAGCATCAACATGCTGGGGGGTGTTTATTGATTTGTATATTGAAACTGCATTACAAGTTGAAAGTTGTTTTCTTAGTTTATTTGAACTTTTTATTTGGTCTGGCAAAGTTGCGGACTATCGTGTTTTTTGTTTTGTCTGCCATTTTGTTAACCCTTCAATAGCCACTTCAGTTTATTTAATGTTATTTGTTGCATGTCAAGGGTTGTTCCTTGCTCAGAAACTTCATCATAAAAATGCACACAATTCCACACATTTTCCTAAGCCAGATACACATATCTCGCCACATTATACTTTCTGGAAGTCGCCAAAAAATGTTTTCAATTGCGACAAGCCAAATACCAAAAAAAATTCGTTAACCCTGACTAAGCGCTGAGTACATTTGCTGCCAAGGCAGCATAGCCAAGAAAAGTAATATGCATATGTATTTGTAAGAATGCATACAATTTGCCAACACACACGTTGCGAAAACTATTTAGTTTATGTCAGAATGCGAGCACGAATTTGTATGCGGCTTCTTGTGGCCAACTGTCCTGCCCCGAAAAGCCAGTCAACGAGACATGATTTTGAACTTGTACGACAAACGGGCTGTTGTCGTGCGAGCGGTATTTGCAACTGACATGGAAATACCTAAATGCACCCCCCCCCCCCCCCCCCCCACACACACACACATGTTGAGCGCTTGTAACGCATTTAGGCACACTCACGACTATTCCTTTTGCTGGGCACACAATAGATGGCTCCGCAGATGCCACCACCCGCTTCTCAGTAACCTCAACCTCATTCGCTTGCCAGTTAGCTGGTACGATGGTTAAAAAAATTCAGAAGGTTGTTGAGAATATAGAAATCGGTTCAATTTTATAATTTCTGTCATTTCTTATAAATTTAAGAATGATGTATAAATAATATATATATAAATTATCTTTAAGAAAGAACCTAAAATATTATCCAAATATTAATACACTCTAATGCAACGGAATCTTTTGTTATTCTATTCCGTACTCAGCATTTCTTTCTTTTGTGTATTTCAAATTTTAATCATATTTTTCCTTTCTCTTCTTAAATTTCATTTACAATGTCAGATTGTCTCCTGTCATATTGCAAGTCTCGTAATATCCACTCAGTTCCCTTGTCGCACAATTGCATTTGTTGTTATGCACTCGAAGGGGTCGTCGTCAAGTAGGTCTCCGTCGTCGAGGCTTCATGATTACGAATCTGATTTCACTCCCCGCTCCCGGCTTAGATGCAGCTGTTGCCAACTCCTCCCCTTAGATTGGGACATGTGGAATGCTGCTGCATTTTGTTACTTATTTGAGTTGCACCCAGCGGTGATGCATTCAAAAGGAAGCAGCGTAAATCCATTGCATGGATTGCGGAATGTCCTTGTCAATGAGGAGGGCAGGCTGTCTGTGCGTCGCCTAATCTGACATCGCTGAATATCGAGGTTAAGACTTGACAATAGTTCAACTCGACTTGCTGCACTCCCATGTATTTATTGTTCTTAGCCGCTTTTAGACTCGATTTAGTACATGTGTTACGTATACGCCGCGTCATCGTCTTTGTCGTCCTCGTCGTCGCAGCAGCAACTGTCCCTTGCTCTCAGTCATGCACACATCCGGTTGCTCGCTTGAGCAGTGCCAACCAATATGCAAGACAGCCCTCGAGCAACGCATCCCCCTTGCCGCCTCCTCCCTCCTCTCTCCTGCTGTGTGGGGATCGTGACCTAATTTATTTGCACAAATACAAGTAAGAGTTTTATTATTCAGAGTAGTCGACTAATAGATACTATAGCAAACATTGAAAATAACAAGCAACCCAAAAGAAAATGTATTTTCTTTATTTTAGCTTTTTACAAGAGGAATCAATTCCTTAAAAGCCCACAAATTATAGTTTAAATTAACTCCAATGGAAAACATATTTTCAGGTACTAATTCGGACAATCATTGAATGGATGTTATTTGTGAAATATCTTCTGATATTTTCTGCACTAAATGCTACATGGTGGCAGCGACCACTTTTTACTGGGTATAACAAGTGTATGCATAGGGTGTGAGAGTGTGTGTTTTGAGTGTGTGTCTGTTGCCTGCAATCGCAAGAGTCTTCAGGTTATGTGTCAGCCCCTCCACTTTCTCCGCCTTGCGGCACCACTTCATCTCTGTACAAATCGGCATTTGCCTGTGCGCAGATTTTCGAGGTTAATGCGTGCAAAACTTTGAAATTAGTAAATTTCCTTTTTGTTGCATTTGCCACGCTGGCATCTTGCTGCAGTGCCCCTAATCCTCTGCTCTGTATCTCCTTGGCCCAGGGAAGACGTTTGCTGGGTTATAAGTGCATCTAATTTATTTGTACTTTGTGTTTGTGTTAGAGTGCGTATACGTGATGCTTGCTTCTTGCTGCCGCCTGCTTACAAAAACGATGAGAAACAAACAGCTGCAATAACAGCAACAACACAAAAACAGTTACAGCAACAGTGTAGATGACACTGGCACTCGTTTAAATTAAAGTTTTTGACCCAAATTTATGTTAGAAGTTGATATTTTCTTTAGACTTAGTTCTTGTTTTCTACTCTGTACACTCCGTATGTGATCCCTCCCCGTCTTGCAATATACTAGAAAGCAGCATACGTGACAGTATTTTGTAATTTTGCGTGCCGGCGACAAAATGAGTTCATTCCGAGTTGCGTCTAAGGAAATGCACTTTTTGCTCATCCTTCCCCCTCGACGCTAACCCCCCTTAGGGACTTATGTGGAAGCTGAGAGTGTTTGTGTGCGACTTTAGTTGCAGTAATAGCAAAAGTAAATTCTCAAAAATGCTCATGTTGTGACATTATGTGTGACCACGTGCTGCTTTTGTTCGACTCTTGCAGAGGGTATTTTAATTATGTCACGAAGTGTCAAAAACCCAAATCTTTATTGAATTTGCATCCAAATTGTATTCATTCTTGGTCATGTCCGAAAAACATAATTTTTGAACTTTAAGCGACTATGATTATGTTCGTTCTACATCGATTTGATTTTTGAGTTGGAATTGAACTTATTCGATCGAGCTATTATTCGATTTTAAAGTAATTTAAGTATTAGCATAAAGTTATGAACTCGAAATCAAGCCAGGGTATTTCATTTTTGCCTCCCGAAATAAAAGACTTCCTCTTTTATGTTTTCAATTATATTGGATTTAAGATTGCCCTTTCTATTTTGAGTTCTGCGAGCTGAAAGCTTAGTGTATTTATTTATTCATTCAAAATGTAAAGGGGAACTAAATGATTTAAAAGAATATATTTGTCCATAATACAAGTATTTAATATTAATTGAAAAGCTGTTGGAATTGAGTCTTACATAATTGATAATTTTATGGCAGCCATCGCTTCTATGATTTAATTGTTCATTTGATTAGCTCAAAGAACACTTAATTTTCATCGTATTCAGAATGAATCTTAAAGCGCCCAATATGCAGATTGGCAAAGGCCTACTAATGTAGCGAGAATATTACTTCAACTACTTAAATATTGATGGTCATGAAGATTGTGGGGCTGCTTTTGTGCAGCTGTAATTAGATTTCGCTTTCTGCTCAACAGATTGTTAGTAGCACATTTAAGAGTAACAGTATCTTATCTGGCCGCTTAATTAAACAGCCAGCGGGTTGGTGGGTGGGTGTGGGTGATAGTGCGGGAAGGCAGCCTCACAAATTGTTCAAAATGAGTTAGTCAAACAAGGCGCAAGGCCATGCCGACGGCAACACTGCATATAGAAACGAAAGCGTAAGCACAAATGAAAAAATATGTCCAGAAAAAAAATTTATTTCTTTTGTCAAGTCGAAATTTGTATACACTTTGTTTAATGTCAAACAAAGCAAATAAAAAAAAACAAGAGCAGAAATTCATTAAAAAAAAAATAAATTTACGAAAACTAGAATAATATAAGAATAATATTGTAATAATTTTAAGTTAATCAAAAATTAAAAAAATTAATTATTTTGCTAAAAGGAAATCTATTTTAAACAAAGCAGAATTTTTGAGTCAAGTCCAATATTTCAACAAAGCTAGTCATTCTGAGCAATTAAATTAATATATATTCCAGAGATCACAAAAACATCCAAAAATGTGTTACATACTCAATGAAAAACTGCTGCTACACTTTCGCTAGAGTATAGAAAAGAAAAATGGCAGGCAATGTGACGAAAAGAGAGATCGGGGAAGTGGATTTCAGGGAGCAGTGGACTCTGTGCAGAGCCTGGTCACGCTCATAAATATGTATGTATGTTTAAGTATGTGTGTGTGTGTGTGTGTGTGTGTGTGTGTGTGTGTGTTATGTATGTAAGAGTGGACAACTATGTGCTCTGCGTGTTGGTTGCTGGCCAGCGCCGCGTGCTAATTATGATGAAAGATTTCTGCATCTTTTAGCGTTAATCCATTTGGAAAATTAGAAATGAAAATTTAATGAAATTTCCGCAACTTTGCCCAGCATTTGCGTACAATACATATATACATATATATATTTTCTACAGTTTTTTTCCACTGTTTTACTTATTGCCATGGCTCCCATCGCCAGGCAATTAGTGCGTTCACTTCGCGTCCCCTAAAATGCAGCCAAAAGCAGAAACAAATAATTGAACGGAGTCGATGGAATAGAAAAGGCAAACTTATTTGCAAAAAAAGAAGAAGAAGAAAAATGTACAACTATTGTCGGACGACTATTGTTGAGTACTTTCTGAGTGCAAAGTCAATGTGTATCTTCTTGTGGGTTGTTCAACGTTTGTAATGTCATCAGTCATTCATTTCGTTTTATGAAGTGAAATGCTTCTAAAACGAACATTACTTTCGCCCAACAGCAAGCAATTAACGCGTCTCTGTTTTCATTCCTCATTTTCCCGAACTCACTCCCCCAAAAGAAAAAAAAGAAAGAAAGAAAGTCTCTTAATGTACGCAGTTGCTTTATAACACGTTTTTAATTACCCGTTTTGCAGCACAGGCCAACAATATGGCAATCTAGCAATACGGCAATAAACGAGTGCGACTTGAAAACAATTAAAAATGTCGTAATTGTCGCATTAATGTTTTTCTGATAACATTTTTGCTTTTGGCACGTGTCCAAGTCAACCCCCGAACCAGTCAGAGACTTCTAATTGCAAGCACGCAAGCGGCAACAACAAAAATGAACCAAGCACGCCAATAAAAATTTAATTAAACGAACTTAAAAGATATTTTTATAGACAGATATCATGCATGGCGGACAACAATAATTTGTCTCCCTTTCACTCGCTACTCCTTATGCGGAACTAATAAAAAAAGATGTAGAGTAAAAATTTTCAAAGTTTTTCTTTTATATTTTGGCCAAGCATGTTTTGTGGCCATAAAACATGGCCGGGCCTGTATTTAATGACCAATCCAATAGCCAACGTCCGAGCTTTGAATCATTAAACGCACTTGTGCCCCCAATGTGCACCACGACTCTCTGTCTCTCTCCCTCTCTCTCAACACTGTTGTCCATCCGCTGCATGGTTGCTGTCATCAACGCAGCTAAATCATAGTAAATAGTTTCAAACTTGCCCCGAGGCGTATGCAATTCATTGCGTTAGGTTATAAAAGTCGCATATCAGTGGCAGTCCGCAGAGATGAATTTAATTTCACTTAAAGCTTTAATATATTACACATATTTGAATTCAATTATGTTTAACGCTTAATTGAAGCTGGAGGTAAATATTATTTGCACATTTATGACTCAATATTTGTTTTAACTCCAACATATTATTTTGCTTACTTTTAATGAGTGTGCTATTTCATTTCATTAAGGAGCAACCATTGGTATTCTTCTTCTTCTGCCTATTCAAGGACTTGCTGTGTCTTTAATATAGATACATATTTTAATCTTGGTGAAAATAGTTACAAGTCAGAGCTGGCTTCAATAAACATCATTTTCTTATTGCCGGCGCTGCTGTTAATGTAATTACCACAGCATTTTTCTTCAGCTTACAATGCACACGCACATATCTACACACGCACACATCTACAAACGCACACATCTACACACTCACACACACACTTGCATAGGCTCTACACTGACACATCCTCAAAGGATGCGCAGAGGACAAGCCGTTACTGACAGACTCGCCGGCACAAGAAAACTTGTTCAATTGCCGCAATGGACTTATCAGAAAATGGGCATGCGAATGTCCATCTTGAGTGTGTCCTGCCTGCCTCTGCGTGTGTGCATATGTGTGTGTGTGTGTGTGTGTAGGTGGGTGTGTTGGTGCCATATTACGCAGAGCGTGTGTCCATGTGCGTGCTTCTACGTATACTCATTAAAATTGACCAGCCATTATTACAGGAACGTGCCTTCTTTGCTGAGTAATTTATTCGACTCGTTTGATGTGCGACCCGACGTAGGTGTGACTTTTGTTGCTGGACAGTCCTCCTTTCGTGCAGCTAGCGCTGTTGTAAATGCTTTAATAGCTATGCTACATTATTTTGCTTTTCCAACTATATTTATTTAACATTTACAACATGCTTCCGGTCATTAAAATGTTTTCATTTTTAACTACCCTTCAACATTAATATGCTTCTTGAATAATGAAAAATGCATTATTATATAAATTAATAAAATAGTGGAATGCTCGGTTTATTTTGATTGGCCTTTTTGGATACAGTTGCAACATTAGTGCCAAGTGGGCGACTTTCGGTTTGTTGTCATAAGATGATATGTGTCGCTTTTTGTTTGATTTGCCAAAAAGTTCGATTTGAATGCGTACTTCAGAAATGACGTATCTGCTTTCAGTGCCATTGAAATTTTATAAATCATGTGCAGATTCAAATATTTTTCCTATACATATGCACACATCATTTTTTTATTTTTTTTCTCTCTTCCGTTCCAGACACACTCGCATATAAAAACACACAAACACACACACACATATAGATATAGATATATATATATATATATATGGTTTGAATGGCTTCGCGCTTATGGGAGAGGCGAAAAGCCACAAAACACATTCATCAAATCCGCAGAGTCATTCATCATGGGTAATATATTTGACATTGTCAGTGATGGATAAATACTACGTAGTACCATACGGAGAGAGCAGCCCGTTGGGCGCAACTATAACAACCAGAGGCAACACGAAAACAACAACATTGACCAGGGATGGGGTGGAGAGCAAAGCCAAACTTCAACTGAGGATAAGATATTTCGCAACATGAGCTGGACCGGAAGCATATCGTCCGCATGTTAAGCTCGAATTTTGCGATTCGTTACATGAAAATTGCCTTTAAATTGATTTCTTTTTGCTCGTCGTACATTTTTGGACACATCGAAGGGCGCAGGTGATTTGTTGTTCTACATGATTTTACATATGTCGTAGTCCAGCATGTGGTGTCGGGTGCGAAAATCCGACGACAATTTATGTTGGTCTTATTCTCATTGAATGATAGCAACAATTAATATTGTTGATGGAATCCTATTCTGCGCAGCTCTGTGGCTAAAATGGATTAGTTTTGCAATCCAATAAGTTCGATATTAAATAAAATATTTAGTTCCAATTCTTGTATAAATTATACGAATGCATTTATGTTTAAAGTTGTGAAATTTATTGGAAACATTCGAGTGTTTGACAATCCAAAATTAAATTCTTGTGCTCTACTGGATCCCATTTAGAAAACGTTATCCTTGAAATAAGTGAAAGTTAATTGAGCGGTTTTCTATGGGGTTTTCTTAAAGTTTCTTGTTACAAATTTTTGCATTGTATGGGCAAATAGTTTTTCTTTGAAGGGAATTGTTATTAATGGGCGGCACCCATATGAAAAGACCATCTTCAGCCGTTTTCCCCAGTTCTTTATTTCAATTTCCGGCAGTTTTCGCACACAATGCGATAAGTTGCCATTTGGTGACGGGAAAAGAGCACCAAATAGAAATGTAGAATGGGAAAAAACTTTGGAAATAACTTCAAATGCGCGCAAAAAGAAAGCAGACGAAAGCGGCATAAAGAAAATTGAGGAAAGTGCTTCAGAGTGTTGGTTGCTGGGGCGCAGGCTTCCAAGCTGTTTTTGTGCTTTTCGAAGGCAGCTAAGCGCGAAAAGTTTCGCTTTCGACTAAACGAAGACGACTGTGATGGCGACGAAGATGGTGTTCTAAATAAAATAAATTCGATTCGCATTTGGTAAGCTGTGAACTCGCTAGAGCACTGTGGGCTGGTGAGCTGGGGAATGGAGCTGGTCGAAGGCAGTGCCATGGCCCTTAATCTGGGACTGTCCAGATATCTCTGCCTCAGCACATTCATCGCTCCACTGCCGCTATTTTGCCACACTTTTTGTGTAGCTATTTTTTTTTTTATCATAGCTTTCTTTGTTTTCCTTTTTTTTGCTCTTGCTGCGTTTGCCTTGAAGACGCGCTGCCACATTAATTTCACTTCTTATAAATCTCGCAAGATTTTTTACTGCCTGCCGCCTACTGCCGCAGTGCCAGCGACCAAATTTGCTTTCAACGCCGCAGCACATAAATTATTTAAAATTAAAGCCAAACCGAGCGAAAGTGATTCTGCCTTAAAATTTTGGCTTAAAGCTCATATATAATTTATTATCGGCTGAATTAGAAAACACTCGTCTGCTTCCTCTTGTCTGTATAATTTTTTTTATGTTGAATTATTTTCAATATTTTAATCGCTTTCGATGAACTCATTTGATAACATCATTTGCCAAAATGCACAATTTGTTTGACTCTTCATAAATATTAGTCAATTGTTTTCCAATTACGCTGGTATTAAATGTAAACAAGTCCTCCTTAATCGCAGGATGACTGTTTGTTTCCATGCTAGGATAATGCGTTGAAGTGAAAAGAGGCTAATTTGTTCAATGAGGTTTTTTCGCATGGCTTGCACCACATTTGTTTTGGAAATGTGCTTAGACATAAACTGTGCACTTAAAGCTATGATATCGATTAAATTAAAATAATTTGAGAATCATTTAAAAAAAAAAAATCACGATTTCCACAAAGTGGAATTTTAAAAGCAATGCATTAAACTGTGCCAAATGAATTATCTTCATTTATATTTTAACTTAACGACCATTCAAAAATCGATTCTTTTTTCAAAGAGTGATTTATTCAGACATGCTAAAATACCGTTTTTGCCTATCCTTTGTGAAAACAAGGATAAAATGAATTGAATTTTTTTCTTTTGAAGTGTTTAATTAATAAAAACAATAAACAATAAATATGCAATAAGTGAAATTAAAAAGTATATTCGCCCAATGCATAAGTTGGGCAGTGGCAAATAAAATGTGGCAAAATGTAATGAAAACAAACAAAACTATAAATTCGAACTAAACCATAAAACTTTATTGACAAAGCATTAAGTGTGTACATAAACATGAAACTCTTATTGTATATGTATGTGCACAAATACATTTTTGTATATTAAATACATACGAGTTTAATCACGTTAAAAGCCAAGTTTTGCAACTTTTCTAAAAGCTAGCAAAAAAAATTATTGTTTATTTACCTTTAACTTTCTGCTAATCGACATAAAATATTATTCATAGATACATATCATAAACAAATAAACATGAATTTGCAAAATGATTTTTCCTAATAAATAGTCAATGTCAAAATCAGATTAATGATAAAAGTAGTAAATATATGTCAGACAATATATCAATATTCAAGTCCTTGGCTTGCCAACATTGACAATTTGAGCAATGAAATCCACTGAGCTGAAAGCTAATAAAAAGGAAAAATAGTGCTCTGGCCGAACATGACAGACTTAGAGATACCCTGTTCACTGCCCTAACATTTATCATGATTGAGCTTCATAAATATAACGAAAATATTTATATCGGATTTATTTGAGTTTGTTATTTATACTGGTACCAATTAAGCCAATTAGCTTAACTCTTAGCTAATTGTTGTGAGACATTTCATATTGTCTTGGGCCAACATCTATCAAATTTACATGTGAGACCAAAATCAACGAACCACCCCCAAAACACAACAAAAGCAACAATAACAAGGAGAAGCTGAGAACTACCTCAACAATTAAGCTAAAATGGTTCTCTGTGGTTTTCGGTGACCGTAATTATAAGTTAAGCTGCTATTAATTATGGCGCCTAATAGGGCAGTGCTATGACTATGGGGGCGGGACGAGGTGCACCAGTCCACAAATACACAATCGCACTCACATATGCTTAACCTCAATGTCATATAGCAACACACACACACACTCGCACACACACCGCAGTTATCGCTGGAATCAGCAACATTTATCAGGCCTGGCAATGGACTAATCTGTGTGGCAGGTGGAAGTCACTTGCCCCACCCAACCTCACCCGCAATCACCTATGCCGCGACCCAAATGAATTCCAAATTAATTTGTCAATAGCGAAAGTTTTGTATTAAATTTGCATGTCACTCACACACACTCACACACACACGCAGCTGGGAACTTTTGATGCTAATTACCAATCAATTTCCATATTCGCATCAGTTGCTTGAATGTGTGCCTGAATGTGATATGTTTAGAAGCGCATTATGAAATATTGTTGCTGATGTGGGCTGTATTTATGGAACACTTAATACAGTATCAAATCAATAGAGCAGGGTTAATCAGTTTGAGCACATTGTGGCCTGCTCAACTTTGCAGGAATTATCCTTATAAAAGATGCTCGAATAGCAAGCCATTTTCGCAAGCAATCAAGAGAAAATATACAGATACTGTTTCTGTGTCTTGAGCAAGAACAATTCGCATAAATCAATATTAAATGAAATGTACACTTCATGTACTTTCCGTTTGTTTGCCGCTGCCTTTATTTCGTATACTTTCAAAGTCGCAGAGTTACACTCCTACACACTATCCACATTCACATACAATGTGTCTGTATGTTCTATATAAATCTTCTGCGAAAATCTGCATAAAATGAACGCTAACAAGCCCCATCCACGAAAGCCATCCTCAACGAACATCTTTGCGACTACCCACCCACCACTCTGTCCGTCTGGCTGGATTGTTCCTTTTCGTGGACTCGGAAGCGGCATGGGCCGTTGTTGAGTGGAGCCAAGAAATTGAGTGGAAGTTACAAATCTATTCTTTAGACTGAGCAATACAGAGGACTGAAATTGAAAGGAACAGCACTGCAGAATGTAGAATAACTGACTTAAAGCATACTTATAATAAATAGAAAATATAAGAAGAACTGTAAAGCGATTACAAAGATATTTTTAGCTACGTCAATTTCTCTCATGATATATACAAAACAAATTCTGCTTGAATATTAATTTTGTTCTTTTGGAATCTGCCATATACATTTAGCTAAGCCCTCAACATGCTGCAACATGATAAGCTGATTTTTAATTTTTGACTGACAAACAAGTCATAAAGATTATCTTCTGAGCATACATTTCATTTAACCAAGCATTGCCAACACAAAGGTTTCGTTCGGCTTCTGTGGAGAATGCCATTAAAGCGCAATGTGGCGTAATCCGATACACTCACGGATATGATATCTGTTAACTTGACCCAAATTCGGGTTAATGCAAACTTAAATTATCCGAAAAACCAAGAAATAAACAATTCCAGTTGAAGCGTAACTTATACAAATTACGGCGTCACTTTCAGTTGGCATTCGAGTGGATTGCAATCTGTGGGTGGGTTTCACATACATAGGTACAGGGACGCAAAGAGGAGCAGAAGGCCAGAGGACCGACCAATCACTAATTGGCAATCAGGCTGAGCTGTCAGGCAGCCAGGCAGGCAGGCAGGCCGCTTACAGGCCATTGAACATATTCACCATTTTCAGAGATGACCATTCATTTGCCAAGGGGACGGGGTGAGGGGGAGGGAGGGCGAGGGGATGCTGTTGGTGCATGCCAACTGTGGCCTGTTGAAATGGAAACTAACTCACTTTAGTTGGAATCAATGTACAGCAAACTTTACAGCTGCAGTTGCTGACTATATATATTCAGGAGTGCATACGGATTTTCGGATGGTTGAAGTGCGTGTTCTATTGCTACTTTTTAGCAAGAGAGACAACTGCTTGCCTGTTATATGTACTATATGTATATTAAGCAAATCGGATTTAGGAATGCAAACTGAAACTGGTAGCAACAATCTACCAAGCATGGATAACGTACGACTTTATGTTTATGTAAATGATGAGGAGTACAATGGCATCCAGAGTGCAAAATATGATCAACGCCAGTTAAGGGGCCATTTCAGGCAGCTGCAGCTGCACATAAACTTTAAATTGTCGACTAAAACAACACAGGAACTGTGCAAATATGCACACACATATGCCCCACTATACGGCAGCTAGGAAAGCAACATAAAAATTCAATTTGCAGCCAAACATGGGAAGTGAGTCAATTGTGAGTATGCTACAAAATCATCCACATCCAAGTCCGCACTATAAGAGATCCGACAGTACATACATATATATATGTATTTATTATGGACTACATTTGCATTTGCCTGTGCGGAAGCATTTGCAATGTAAAGCATACAATGAAAAACTCCCCTTCAACAACAAATAAACCATACTTTTTGCATAAAAAAAAAAAAAATCAAGTTTTCTTAAATATTATTTATTTAATTGAATATTTTTCAATTTTATTTCCAGTGGACACTGGTGGTTCCATCAACAGAAGTCTCTCCAAAGGCCACCTACAACAAATAATTGATATTCATAATGTAATTGCTTAGATGGACCCATTCCTGTGCAGTGTTGATGAATCTCTGTCTGTGTCCTTATTCCTTCAATTAAATCAATGTAAAACCAATTGTTAAGGTTCCAGCTGAAAAAGCAGATATTTTATGTAGTTACAGTCGTTAGTAATTTGCTCATTCCTCACCTTGGCCGGCATTTAGGATGTGGAATATAAAAACTACGCCCAGATGTGAGTCGTAATCCAAAATGTGTGTGTACATATACATATATACGGTTACGGTTACGGTCATTAGTATGAGCCATTCTCATCATGTTCCTTTCCTGTGTTAATGAATTTCTCAGGGTAGCTTGGCTGCTTCTTCTGCCTGTCTGGTAAGATTCAACTCTACTCAATTGCTCTAATTGGTAATCGATATTCGCAGTCGTTAGACAAATTAAAAAATCTCTGAGCGTTGTACAATTTCAGAAAACACGAATATGAAATGATGGTAAATACAAACACTGTAAGAGTCGGAGTTGTATTCATTAAAACTGTCACGTCTGTCACTCAGCTGTCACAGCCAAGCCTCATTTATTGTTTAAATAAAATGCAAAAAAAAGATTCAATTACACTTACTTACTATTTACTTTTGAGAGCGTGACAATTGATAATTCGACACTTGTCACTTAATGCACATTTTTCTTATTATTTAAAAGTTTCAGTTTTGTTTTGCTTATTTGGAAACTCCCAACTTTGTACACATAAAAGAAAATTGTTATTTAATTATTAATTGTTAAACACACAAATGATAAATCGCTATTTTTATCATGAGAACAAGCCCAATTAATAAATATTATATTTATATTGGTTCTGAAAAATTCAGCATATCTTAACTAATACTACAGTGAAACTAAAATGCGATTACTTTTGAATAGTTGAAGCTGCGATTATCTAGTTGATAAAGGAATTTACTAACACGTCTGACTTGAAGAGGAAGGCTACTTTTGGAAAGCACTTTTCACAAAGAGCTTGGGTTTAATATAAGAATTCCATTAGCTTGATCGATTTTGAGTCAGTTATTTAATTTATTGCTTATAAGTATCTTCCTTTTGAATTCTTGAGCGGTGTCCGCTAGTTTGAGAGTGCGAGTCTAAAGCCACATGCCAGATTTATTACGTATAAGTCGGCTATTCTTTTATGACGCTTAAGTGTAACGAAAAGTCTCCAAAGTGCAATTCCAAATAGTAGTATACGAAATACAAAGGAAACAATCTTCATAAAAACTCGTATAATATAAGCAATTACTCGGGTTGTACGACGGGGCTCTTTACGATGCCATACTTATTTGCAGAGGCTGATGCCCAACCCAATGTTGCGGTTACTCAATCAATATTGGATTTTGCCACACTCACAATCACACACACACACTGAGAGTGGGCTAGTGGAATAGGCGGAGGCACAAACATATGAAGAATTTATTGTATATGTTGCTGGTTTGCTGTTTGGTTGCTGGCCAATATCAGACGCAGCACAAGAGATACCAACAAAACGAAAGTGTGTGTGAGAGAGAGAGAGAGAGAGAGAACAAATAGTCTGGATGTGCAAATAAATAAAATTAAAACGTATACAAACATAAATTATTTAGAGATAATGTACTGGGGCCACAGAAAAATGCCAAATGCCAAAGATTCGGAGTTTCGGTGTTTCCAGACGGCTACAACAATAAGCCGCAATCCATGCAATAAGAGCAAATTCAATTGGCGGCACAATGAAAACGAAACGAAAATGAAAATCAAACACTGAACAGAGACAGAGAGAGAGAGAGAGAGAGAGCTGGAGCTGACCATCAACCAACAGCCAGAAGTCAGCCGCAACCACAGACAAATAATCGAAGCCCCAGAACCAAATTTCGTATAAATCACAAAATGATAACTGAAACTGAAACTGAAACTTGGCTGAAATCGGGGTCTAACTGAATGAGTTACGGTTAGCATTTATTTGAGTGGCGCGGTCTCATTTTGATTATATTCTGCTTCATCGATTGCCACTTCAGACTCTCCTTCTGGGAGCAACATTCACCTGGGCAGCTGCCCTCACCGCAACGGGGCTAAATATTGGCAAATTTGATGAAATAGCTCGAAATTGTATTGGCCAATAAGTGTAGTCGTCATCAAGTGCTGAGTGCTTAAAATACCACTAAATAATCACTTAATAATCCAGAACCCAATTTCTTAAATTCATTATTTTGTTTGTCAAGTTGCAATTACATTTTTGTGGAATGCACCAAATAAAAGCTAAGCACATTTTGTTTGTTATGTATGCAGCCAACATTAAGACCTTGAATGCCTTTTGAATATTTTTGTTGAGGTAAAAACCAAATAAGCACTTTTATGCTTATCTGTAAAGTAGAAAGCGGGAAGATGTTAAACAAACTAAGGAAAATACCAATGATTCTATGAAACTGTTGTATCCTCAATCGATAAAGTTCAGGTGTCTGGTGTGCCCCCCGTCTTAACAGATTCATCAGAATCGTTTCATTAATGCCTATTTTATATATATTTTAATAATTTCACACATAAAATGTTACTTTAAATCTGGTTAGAGGGTATTTTCGGGCTGATCTCTCTATCTATTGCTTGTATGGAACAATTTCTAACCATTTTAGCTGTGCATTTCCAAGAAACTTATTTAAATGCAAAATAGGTAATAACACTGAGTTGTAACTGGTACAATTGAGACTCAGTTTCCAAACTAAATTTCTGAATTCTGTGCATTTGCATTCCATGCTTGTCAAATAACATTTCCGTGTGGTGCAATATGAATAAAATTTTTGTTAAACAACAAAAATTGAAAGAGAAACTATAATATAATGAAAAGGAATAATTAAGGGAATCATAGTAAATTGTTAATAAAATTTATAGTTTATTTAGAAATGCATTAGAATTAAATTCTATTTAAATTTCATTTCAGCATATAATTGCTGTGCATGGCAGCAATTATTTTTATTTATAAGATAGTTAAGTCAAATGTATTCTCGTAACTTGTAGCTGGTAATTCGTGTTTGTTTCGTGGAAATGACATATACACGAATAAATACTTGACGACAACTTTCCGGTTACAATCCGTTACAATTTCTTTATTCTTTGTTGTAGTTGTTGTTTTTGTTTTTGGTGTTTTAGTTGTGTTGTCAGCTTTTGCTTTGGCTTTGGTATTCCGGTTGTCTGGTTGTCCAGCTAAAGACGAAGTACTTGCCAAGTTCATAAAATATTCAGCTGCACTTTAGCCAGGCGTTAAGAACTAAGTTGCCGGCAATCATGTAAACAGTATTTGCCCAGCAGCACCTTGACTCAAGTGAAGTCCATTCAAGTCGTCGTCTTTCCGTGGGCCAGAAAAGGAAAGCGTTGCATATCCAAAATATATAGATTAAGACGGTGTTAAGTTGCAACCGCCGTAGTTGCCACTTGCGGCCAGCAAAGTGGTGCTGCTTAGACAGCGAATGAATAAACTGCTCACGCGGAATAAACGAAGAGTAGAAGGCAGTTGCTGCCACTGACAAGGACAGTAATTGCAACGAAATGCATACTCTTATTGGAATTTTATTTGTGTAAGTATTGCGTGCAACATTTAAGTGGGAAACTTGTCAAACAAGTCACATTTTATACATATGGCATGCACATAACTCGCATGCAAATGCAGAAAGTTGAATAGGAATCGGGTCGAGGGATATCGAGGGGCATCGAGCAGAAACTGACGACAGCAACACCTTCAGCTGCCACAAACAGCACAAATGTTGTTGAAGGACATGCACTGGAAGCCATACAGATACAACAACACACAACAGCAACAAGAGGAACAGCAACTACAACAACGATAAGGACAACATGAATGCAAAATGTCGTCGGCATTTGGTTGTGTAAACATTTTAATTTCTGCTACAAACAAATGCGCAGCAGCCGCAGTCCCAGTCTTAGTCTCAGCAACTGCAATGCAATAGCAAAAACAACAACCCCAAAAACAACATGGTTCATGTGGACCATGGTCGTCCAATCCTACTGCATTGTCTAACACACTATACCCATATATCTGGTGTATCCATGTATATGAGCGAGTGTGTTTGTGTTTACCATGCTTGCGGGCGGCATCAGGACGATGATTGCAGCTACATCTGAGCTTTGGTGAGCTGTGCAACCCTATTTGAATTTCCTGATTCAATTTCAAAGTGTTCGCAAAGGCAACGCAATGCAAATGAACAGTCCGAGCTAACGATATGCTTGTGTTTAATTAGTTATGAAAGCCCATAAGATCTTGAGAATCGCAGAGAAAGGCGTTACAGTTTTCTCAGTTAGTAGCATCAATTTCTGTACAGATATTAATGGGGAATAAAAGTTTGTTTTATTTTTATGTATTTAGCCTTAATTATTTTCTACTACATACATATATAACTCTAAATTTGTAGTTTGTGATTAATCGTCAACTGTGAATTCACGCGATCATCGCTAGCAGAAAGGCACTGTTTATAAATCTAAGCTTTTTGTGAATTTTAGCTGCAGTTCCCAAATGCCGTTTAGCTTGGACTCAAATAACCACACACACAAGCGCACTAACATACACATACATACTCTGGCAATAGGAATATGTTTTTTGTTCAGTTTATGGCCTTTTCTGCTGCCATAAACACCAACACCCCAATCTCGCCCCACACACCTCATGCTCCATTACTGCACTCGCCAAAATGTGCACAAATAAAAAAAAATAAAGAAAATCTAGAAGAAGAAGAACAAACAGCAAAAAGGAACTGAGAAGCCGCATTTAGCACCAACACACACACACACACACACAAAACACACACACATATAATAACGTTTATCTGTATTTAGATATAGTCACATACATATAAATATGAGAATGTATTCATTTCCATGGCATAGGGAGAATGCATTTATGGTTTTGTGCATAAAATGGCAGATATGCATTTCAAGGATATGGTTACAAAAGCGAACTGCCTGCCAAAGCCCTGTTGAGGCTCTCAGCTACAATGATGAAAGTTTATTTTACATTTTACACATTGCACACTTCGCGCAATTAATTTTTCAACTGCAAAAATGGGCGAAAAAAAAAAAGAAAAACGACGTTTAAGAAAAACATTTGTCGGCTGCCTTCATTTGCCTGACAGTTTATTATTTTTAATGAGGCATATTATATGAGTAATCAGGCGGCACACACATCCGAACACCCCCGTCCATGAGTTTCGACTCGGATATGCCTGTTACTGTTACGAGTGGTTGCCATTGAGCGTTTATTTTGACAGCAATAATACAAAGCATAAAAAAGCATAATCATAAAATATTACACTTTCATTAAAATATTCAAAATGAACTCGTGCATTATGCATCCTTTATCGCCTACCATCTGGCACATAGTTCATGGCATTGCATTAATGAATTAAAATATGTTAAGGTTATGACTACTATTTATCACAGATAGAGTTAGAGGGCACAGCTGCTTTGTATGAGCAGATATACATACATTTATATATGTAAAATACACATCCAAACTCACATTTATACGTTCAGTGAAGCAGACAAAATAAATTGATAATCTGTAGCAGCTTTCCGAGCATATAAAATTATAAATTTGTGATAAATATAATTCAATTAAAATTCACATAATTATGAAGTAGGTCATGCGGTAAAAGAATCCAGAAAATGTACGTAATTAAATAAATCGAGTATTAAGATACCTGATTTATTCCATGTATTAACTGCATCTGATTTGATCAACGTTTCAAAGTTCAACGTCATAACTTCATCTATGACGAACTGGGTTTTATCACAATTTATTCCATGCATCTGATTTGACCAACTTTTTAAAGGTTCTATATTTTATTTTAAATCGCTAAAAAAAAAAGATACTAAATAAATCCATAGGGAGCTATATACGATACATTTGTTCCAATATGTATATTATCAGGCGTTCTACAAAACGAAGGCTCAACAAATGATGATAATTTATATGACATTAAAGTATATTCGCCAGCTGCAGTGTGGAGTTGTGATATGTACGCCTGGCAAAGGTTTCACATCATAAATTAATTCTCAATGTGGCATTAGGTCTTTTGGAAGAGTACAATGACATTTATTATAATTTAGCATATACACAAAGAAGCAAACAGACATGCGAAACGAGTGGCATTGTGAGGCCAAACAGGTTTCATGGGGAAATATATTCATAATATATTTGGATGTGGGCACTTCCCAAAAAAAAGTGTGCGGAAGTCGATGAATCGACGAAGAGTACTACAGAAAATATACAATTTATAGGATATAGAAGTCAAGCGAAGTTTATGTAAAAAGTACGTCTTTTTGTGGTCCAAGTCTTCTGAGTCGCTCTGTCCGTTTCTTGCAGTGTAGCTGTTTGGTCAGGTCTGCCCGCATGCTTGTTGTAGGTACATAAAGCGGAATATAATATGCTCGTTAACATGACCCACCCAAAGAGCTGCTGCAATTTGATCTTGTACAAAGACAAAAGGCGACGTCCTTAGCAGGAGCTGCTGTTTGACTATTATCCTCTGACCGCTGTCGTTCTACTAACCTTAACCATAAATTGGCTAAATAGTCACGAAACATGCCAGCGCCTGACAGCGAAGTAAACTACGCCTGACCGCTAGCTATGCATCCAGGCTAGTCTAACTGTGTCTGTATGTGTGTGTGGGTGGGTGTGTGTGTGTGTGTGTGTGTTTGTGCGTGAAGGTCCAATCAATTTATCACTTCAACAGCGACAAGCGAATCGCTTGCGCTCTGTGTCCTTTGGCACTGCGGATGCGGCTCTGTGGTCCTTTCGATGCTTTTGGCGCTTGTTCGTTTATTGACTCTGCGGGGAAGTGGGTGGCATAGTTCAAGTATAGAGAAAACAAGAAAGAACATAAACTATCGACACTTCCAAATTGTATACCCTTTTAACAGCTTCATTTTAATAAATATGCATTTAAATTTAATTATTATGAATCTATTATGAGGAATTTATATTGTTACCACCATCTTCTAAGTAATCTGCACTTTATTTGTGAATAATATTTTACTTTATTTTGTGCTCTCGGAAATTCAAGTTTTTGTGAATTGTATTTCTTAAGTCGGAGATGTGTGCTAACCTTACACATTTTGTGATAAATTTGTAGGACTGTTTGCAAGGGTATTTGAAAATAAAATTTTTGGCCCCTATTAGAGCATTTATAAACAAAGGGATATTAGTGCCAAACGCTTGTTTGCACCACATGACGACAGCAGCCGCTGGTCAAGCGACTATTGCACAGATAGAGTGAGAGAAATAAAGAGAGAGAGTGAGAGAGAGCGAGAGAGAGCGAGAGAGAGAGAGAGGGGGATTGTTTAGTGTGGGAAAGTTGCTGAAAATTGTTGGTCACACACACATGTGAAAGGTATTAGGGCGTACATTATGGGGCTCATTGAATGTGTCGCAAAAGATTTAATGGAGCATGGCAGCCTGGCCATAGGTGAAATATGCAATAGAAATGTATTTAAGCAGCCAGGACGTGAGAGCAGCCACAGGACATGGACTCTGATGACCGCTGACCACATACACAATAAATCATAAATATACCCGACGCTCTGGCGTTTTGGTTTATTGATATTGTTGTCATCGTAATACACGTCCATGTTTATTCTAGCCCCCCCCCCAAACCCATCCGCCCACATAAATATTAATCAAATTTATACGTTGACATCCTTTTCGCCCGAAATTGATCATGTATACAAAAGTTTTACGCAGCTGCAAGTCAATGCGTTACCAAACAAATGGATGGCGCAAAGTTTTTACAATTTGCTGTAGGATAACGCTGCCAAAAGTCCTGCCCAACGCCAAATTATGTTAATTTGCTTGGAGAGACTGGCAGCTGGAGTGAAGGGAAGATAGTTCAATAAACTTTGTAGCTGATGCCAAAAACTTGACTCATAACTAATGCAAAGATAGTTACTAGAGCAGCTCGAGAGAGCTTTAAGTTTTGCTTTCACTGGTAGATTAAGTGTACGTTCGGGTAGCCAAGCGGAAATATTCGATAGAGGTTGGAGAGCAGTGCGCTGCCATGCTGCATGCCACATGGGTCACATATCAAATCGTATTTGAGGCATTTAGCCAGGACGCAAAACGACTGCAACAAATCAACTAAGTGAATGCCGAGTGGTTGGCCATGCCAGTTAGCTGTTTGACAAATTGCCACTCAGCTTTATGGCCAACCAAAAGGCAACTGCACGGGTGAAACGGGGGGGTTTGCAGAATGGAGGTGGTCGCAGCGGCAAGGCATTTGTTTATTTTGTTTTCATGTCGCGCATGTTAAAAGCAAATTATTCAAACCGTGCTAAGGCACCCCGGACTCACACTTCCACACACACACACACACACACTTTCGCAAATTCGCACATATCCATGCAGCGTGTTGACCTTTTTGGCGATCTGGTAACGCAGCCGCTGCCGTCGTCGCCGTCATTGGAGCGTGTAATTTGTGACATTTTGTTTTGCTCAGCTACATTTTAACAAATAAGCTTCACGCGATTATGTAAATTTCCGAGTAGTTGTGTTCACTCTACGCTAACTACACTGCACCAGCACCAGAATGGGCTCCTTCTTGAAAGGTCAGTGGAAAACCGTAGCTCTTCCTTCTTGGGTGGGTGGCCGTCTGGCAGCGCAGAGATTTGAATGAATAAATTAGATTGCGCTCATTGTGTGAGTAGCCTGCAATAAGAAGTTTGAGTTTATTTTCAAGAACTTTGAGTTGATGCAATAAAGTGTAAAAGTGAGAGAGTGATTCTTAGATTTGAAATGGGATTGGCGGTAAACTCTGATATTATTATGCAAATGATGTGTACAAAATAGCAGACTGTTCAAATCATATGCTAAAATATGCGTGTGCCAATTACAATACCCCAATTTAGTAATTGTGCCTGTAAATAATTTATTAGAATTTACTGCGATAGTTTAAGGGGAATTCGTGTGTGAAAATTTCCAAGTGACTAAAAATATAAGCAAAATGACAACCCACATTTTTTGGCGTTAACTCACAAAGTGGCCGAGCTTCTGCAATAACTGCAATTACTTTGGGAGCTACTAATATCATATATTAACTGAATCGATACCTCAAAGTAAAAGCATTTTTCAACGTTCGAAATATTTTTGGACGTTTCTTTAACTTTGCGTTTCTTTGCCGCTGCTCTTTTGACAAAAATTAAAAAATGCTCGAGATATAAGTGAGTCTAAAGACAACATTTAATAGGATTACCCTGAATAACTGCTACTTATTTATTCTATATTTAAGAAACTCATTTGCTTCAACTGCTATTATTAAAATTCAAAATTTATTTAGTGCATTTTAATAATGGCAGGCTGTCATTTAAGCATAATCTTTGTGAACCGCAAATGTGTTGACATCATATTGTTGTTGGAGTAGACCATGGCCATGTGTATTATGTGCATTTGATATATTTCTTAATAAAAATATCACGCAAGTCCAACAATGCCACATGGAGCCAGACGGAGGTGAAGGCGGCAACTCATGTGTCACACACTGAAATGAGAAATGATCAAAGTGAGTGTTTGTCTGGAAAAGTGCAGATGCTGCAACAAACAGCAGCTGTTGCCTACACAGTGGGTGTGTGTGTGTGTGTGTGTGTGGCTGTGTCTGTGTGTAAGTGTTTAGGTATGTGTATGTGTAGCTGTCCAAGTGTGCCAACTGGGACATCATCAGTTGCTACTTGCAATATTCAGCTGATTCCAGCAGATGATTTCCTGTGTGTGTGTGAGTGTGAGTGAGTGTGCGTGAGTGTGTGTGTGTGTGTGTGTATGTGTGTCTGTGTGGCCTGTCCACTCAGTTAATGCGCACCAAAACTGCAACTGCAGCAGGAGCAGCAGTTTGGCTCAAGCTCATCTGTTGCCAGCAAAGTAATCAGGAACGTCAGCCAACTGGGATCTGCACAAATGTGTGTGTGTGTTTGTGTGTGTTGGTGGTGTGTGGATGTGTCTGTAGAAGCTTTGCCAAGTAATTAGTTGGTGTGCACTGATTTTTACGCGGTGACATTGCCGCTGCCTAATTTGGCTTGACAAATTGTTAATATGTCAAAGCGCTAACAAAAAGAAAAAAGCAAAAAAAAACAAAAAAAGCAAATAAATAATAGAGAATAAAGCCGTCTAACGATTGATGACAAAGTCATCGCCGTCGGCTGCTTGAAGCCGTCTGAATTTATGGTAATATAAGGAGTAGACATGGCCTCGTCTGATAGCAATCCCTAGCGTGTGAATATATATTTGTGTGCACGTCTGTCTAAAATACGCCATGATTAAGACAGCGAGTGTGTGTGTGTGAGTGTGAGGGTGTGTGTGAGTGTGTGAGTGCAGACATAGACATTGGTAAAGGGCGCCAAAGCGTACGCCTCGTCAGCATTCATTGAAATCATAAAATAAGTATACGCCACGTATGCCATGCGCATAAATCATTTTAACACCAATGGGAGATCCATGCGAAAAGCCACAAATGCCATCACATTTGGCACTGGGCACCTGCTCGTGTATTTACATATAAATTGCAGCCCCAACCCCAACCACAGCCGCATCCCCCACAAATCCCCACATTTCCACATTCCAACAGACATTTAAATCATGTACGCTCCTTTTATATAGACACGAGCATTCACGACTGTCTATAACACTCGGAGCAATTACTTAAACGCAAATGATGTGAGCACTTGGCCCACGACTTTTAAATGGTGTCGTCAGCTTATTCATAAGATATTTGCATGTGTGCATGTATGTATGTGTATTTGGGTAGATTTAAATACGTTTTATCTCTTTGGCTCAGCGTACCAAAAATAAGATATTAAGGGCGCTTTGCTCGTCTGGTTGAATAAACTGCAAAAGAAAAATTGGTAGATCTCTTTAAAAAAAGCTAATTTATAAATGTTTTGGCTAAGAACTTGTCTTGTGCAGTAATAAATTCAACTTTGTCTTAAATGCTTGCTGTTTCCCATTTAAGTTGACTTTTACTGGGCAGCCACGAGTTGTCCACAAATTGAAACTAAAAGACTGTGATGAATATATGGGCCCATGAATTCAATTTTAATGTCAAATGGCAATTCGAATTCAAGTCAGCAATATATAATGATTGTAAATTTATATCTCATCCTGTTGGCTTGTGCATCTGGAGTCAGTCAACAGAGAGACAAAAAGAAACAGAGCAAAATAAAGTGGTCAAAACAAAGAACGCAATAAAATCTAGTCATTGGCAATGTGGCAACGCGGAGAGCCATAAATTGAATGCAGATGCTACAAATTGTCATTATTTTACTTCTCTAACAATATAATGACTCTGTGTTGAGTCATTTATTGTATTCGCTTTGGGTATAATGAGTGCTCAATTAACACAAGTCTGATCTGGCTTGAGCAGTGAATAATAAAACTTCCACTTTACAGTCCATGTTGTGCTGGCAACTTGTGGCTGTAACTCAAACACTTAAATACTAACAATGATAATTAAAAGTGCTCCTAAAATACCTAACCTACTTTCGTCATTCCTTCGACTTAACTACCGTCTACAATTTTGAATCTTCATTTTTTATATAAGTTGCAATTTGCGCTGCTCCACGTTGAAATTTATTTTGTTTTGTGTAATTCCGGAAGGCGTCTGTGTGTCATGCATCCTTACACCTTAATATGCAGCTAATTTGCATTTGACACATGAGTATTTTTGCATGTTGCAGCTCCTCCTTTCTGTTCTGGCCTCGTCCTTCCATGTGGCAATTGTTCAACTTTCAACATTCAACAAACTTTAATTAATCCAAATATAATCTACAGGTATTTAAAATGTATACGTCACTACAAATGTATACTTTAAGTAAGGTAATTTATAGTTGATATCTTACTTCCATATAAGTAGACTATTTTTTTGATATACACAACTTGGCTGATAAGTAAGTAAACAAGGTAAACACGAATTCGACCTTTGACTATTATATTTATGTTTATCCCAATTGAACAACAATGTTTATTTATTTTACAATATTTTCGGTAAATACTCATAAATTAGGCACTACACACAATCGAGTTACACGCATGCCAGAATATGTACAATCCAATATTCATACAAATACATTTAATGAACTGCATACAATTACGAACGGAACGCAATTAATTAATTAATCTAAATTAAAAGTATATTTATTACGTTAACCTATAACTGAGCCGCATCGAATTATATTTTCTTTTTTTTTTTTGTTTGTACTTATCGATTGATTTTCTGAAAAAATGCTCATTATGAAAATGGCTTAAATCGACGGCTGAGAGCTTCCCCCTCCCCGAATCAGATTGAAATTCTTTTGTACTTGCCGATTGTGTTTTTGAATAAATAAATACTTTGAGAATTGTATAAATCGATGGCTGAGAACTCTCCATTCCCCATTTGTTTCATTGCAGACTAACTAAACCATATACAAATATGTGAGTTGGTTCTAAAAATATGGATTCATTTGGTTGCAGGACGGCAGCTTCATGGCGATTATTATTCAGGCCCCTAATTTCTAACTAAACATAGATTCACACTCATTTCTCACATTAGAGACACCCGTTTCCCCAGCAGCCGCACCAGGGTATCTTGCCGCCGGTATGCGAGCTAATCGAGATCTTGCGCCGGTTGGAGCGCATGCTGAAGCTCGTCGAGGATTCCCGCGAGGAGCCAAAGCTATTGGAGTTGCGGTCGGACAGGGATGTGGCCGTCTCATGATTGCTATCCTGATGGGAATGGTGACTGTGATGCGGATTGCTGCTGATCAAACTGCTGTGCTGATGGTGGTGCGTGTGATGATGATGATGACCACCAACACCACCACCACCACCACCACCGCCACCACTCGAGTTGCTAATGCGATGAGCATTGTGAACGGTGCCCTCCGAGTGCCGTCGCGAGCATTTTGTGCGGCTAACTGTGGCTGTGGTCATGGGCGCCGGATCGCTGGTCTCCTTGCGATGGTGATGGTGGTGCATGGTGCTGGGCGGTGCCGAGGATGTGGCCGTCACCTCGGCATGCCCCCCCGCCATTGTGTTGCTGTTGGTACGCCGGCGCGAGGAATGTGGCGAACTTGGCGTGCTATGGCTCATCTGCCTGTATGCCCTTATGTTCGGATGTTGTAAAACTCCAGCTGCAGCGCTGGGCAAATCGATGCAACTGGCTGTTGCCGTCGGCAGACTGGGTGCACTGCATACAACGGCGCCATTTACCACAGCCTGCTGCTCCTCACCACAAACAATGGAAACGCGACGCGCCTTCCGCTTGGCCGTCTCATCATCCTGCTGACAACAGAAAAGTAAATATTTTAACATGAGTATGATGAAAAGGAAATTCAACAAAAATTTTATTTTGAATTTAATTAACTGACAAATTGTTTCTATAGAAAATAATTGTCGGATTTTTGGTCGATTTCAAAGGCGGGCTATTTGGAAAGGTAATTAAGTTTTCATATGCTCATTTAAGTGTTATAATCTATATAATATAGTCCTATCCGACTGCATCCAACCAAAAACACAATCAAATTAATTCGTATATCAAATTAGCTATTGATGCCGTCTGCCTGATGTATAAACTTAATGGATTTTTTAGGTAGATTTAAATTGGAAATCATATTTTGCTGATTATTAAATTTTACTTATTTCTTCATTTTATAATGTTTTTATTCAGCTCATTGGATAATTATATCCCGAGTAGAAATGAAATTACAAAATAATGATTTTGTTTGAATATGCACAAAACCAATAAATCAAAAACTCAGTGGGGATAAGCAAAGATTACCCAAATAGAAATCAACCGAAACAATATGATTATTTATGGGGCTTTTCTGTATACAAATTGAATAAACAATAAATAAGAAAAATGGTTCCCACCTCATTGACCCCCATAGGATCAGCGTCGTCAGCGGCTGGTTCACTGCCACCGGTGCATTCCACGTCCAGGGATCTCGTCAGCTGCGATGGTGTGGAGCGAAATATGGCTCGTTTGGCTGCCGCCGCTGAGGCGAGTGATTTGTACAGGTGGCTTTTGTTTGGAGAGAGTCCAGCTGGTGGTGCTGGTGGTGGCTCTGTGGGCTGGGCTGGACGGCGCGCGGGTGGCAATGGTGGCGGCGGCTTGGCAGGAAAACTGGGCTTAACGCCAATTGGCGGCTTCTGGCCCGACGGTGACTGCTGCCCAGCGACCGTCTGATTGATCTGCTCGAAGCCCAGATAGGTGCACTTCTCCGGGAATGGAGCCATGGGATCGGGCATGTGCGGCGCCGGACTGTCCGTGTGTTCGCGTTCCAGAGAACGCGTGCGACTTGACAGCTTGTGACTGCCAATGGAATCAGAGGTGCTACTAGCAACAGTATTTGCTGTCCCAGTTGTGGCTGTTCCATTCGAAGTGGCTGGATTTGTGCCGTCATACTGCAGATAGAGATTCATCTCGGAGCGATAGGGTTTCTTGGTGCTGTCCTTGTTGTTATTCGATATTAGGTTATCGCGTGATTTACTCTTCTCCAATTGTATGGCCAAAATATCCTCCGAAATGGTTTCTATGTCGTTTAGTATTGACTCCAAATTCACTGAATCCGTCTGGGGACAAAACAAAAGATTTGAATTACAAAAGTTATGCAAATAAATTAAATCTAACATTTTAATTAAAGTTATTAATTTGGGGTTATTTAAGGACACTTTATGACATTTTGAATACAAATATCTTTAAGTGAATCTAACATGTTTATATAATAACTAAACGGAATAATTATTCACGCTTATCTGATTTTTTTAACATATATATTTTTAAAGTATAAATTGGGGAAACTATGGAAAATATTTATAGAACAAAAATTATAATGAAAGTATGCTAGCTAGACATTTAGAGAATGAGGGTGTATAAACTTTAATGAATACAAACATATTTCGCAACTTCCGATTAAGAAAGTTTGCTTTTGTTTTATTCTACAGATCTAAGCTAAAAGAACACAGAAGGAATCATTATAAATTATATAATTAGAAAAATTACAAAACCTAGGAATTTATTTTTTTTGAATTTGAATTAAGTCAAAAAATAAAATATATAATAATAATATTAACATTAAGACCACACTGATAACCATTGGAAAAAGGCAAATGAAATTCTAGAAACGATGAAACGTGGGGGATTCTCAAGCCGGATGATTGACTGCTGTTGATGATCCGTTTGCAGATCATCCCCTCACCTGACTGCCAATATCCACGATGCTCGTGGCGGAAACTGCGGCAGACGGCTTACAGCCACCTGCAGCAGAGTGGGTCAGATTTGTGGCCAGCCGCAGTGGCGATGTGGTTGTCTTTGTGGTGTTCGTTGTGACGGTCATCACGGGCTGTGTGAGAGCTGTCGCAGATTTGCAGCTGCTGTTGCAGCCTTTTTGTGCGGTCGCGTAGACTGGCTCCGTGGAGCCACGGGACAGGGGCAGCGGAGATGGGGGCGCCGATGATGCTGATCGGACAGCTGAAGCAGCAGCAGCGGCAAGCGCAGCAGCATAAATATCAACCACACTGCCGGCACAGGCATTCACCTCAGCACCACCAATGCCCAGGCCGACAGCAGCCGCCACATTCACCACCGCCCGATGCAGGGAGCAATGTTGTTGATGCTGCACGGGTGGCGGTGGCGAGAGAGAGGCATGCTGCTGCTGGCCATGTCGGTGCTGGTGGTGCTGCTGGTGATGGTGGTGCACCTGGCAATGGGAGCGCGAACGATGACGCGGACTTACTTGTGGTGAGATCTTCGTGCCGGGACGCTGATAAGGTGTCGCCAGCGCATTATTTACAAAAATGTCCGGAGGCTCGCGCATCGGAGCTGAAGTCTCCAGCGGCGGCGGTGGCGAGCCTGGCGGCAGTGTGTCCTGACCCCGATTGGCCAGCTCCGTGTTGAGCTTGAGACGAGGCTTCATCGGAGCAAAGAAGTGCTTGGGGCTGTTGAGCCCTTGTTGCGTTGTGTTTGTTGTTATGGCTATGGTCTCAATGATGCCGCCAAGTGTCGGCGACGCGGGCACATTCAGTGCTATCCTCGGCACCGACTGCATCGTGCCTGTGGGCACAAAGGTGGTCAATGGCTGCGGGGGAGGGGAGCGCGCTGGCGACGATGCATTGGAGTATTTGAGCTGCGAGAACGGTGACTGCAGATTGTAATCCCAGCCATTTGTATGCTTCATCGTCTTGCCGGTGCTCGTGCTCGAGCTGGTGCCCAGTTCGGGTGTTGGTGTTAAAACTGTAATTCGAAAGAGACATCATTCAAAATAAGTAGGAGTATTATAATATTGAGTATATATATATATATATATATTCGTAACTTATTAGCTAATAAGATAATAACAAAAATATAAAATTTATGTTTCTAATTTACGATTTTTAGTTGCTAATATAAAAATTTAAAGTAATAATTATTTTATATTTTCGTGATTATGAAGTTAAGGTTGTCTGCTGTCTGCTAGAATAGTTTATTCAATTTATTGATATAATTTTACCCATTTTCCACGAGTGCATAACATTAAAGACATTTTTTTTTTTTTTTTTTTTTTTTAATTTAGCAATTTAATTTAATATTGATCAACCTACTGAAAGGTTATAAAATATTGTTTGGAAGATTGTATACATAATAACAGGGAATTTAAATTAAATAACATAAACAAATAATTGGTTTTAACATATTACTATATTACGTAACATCGCATATAACATTAAATATAACATTTGTTGCACATTAACGAAAAATATTAACGCCCAACAGTCCAGAGGTCGCTGGTGTGGAGGCGCTTTAAGCGTCTACGGGTTGTATTCAACCCTAGTGAGCAAGCCAATGGGTTAATATGGTTATGTAGCCGGTCGTTGTAACGACTTGTGTGGCGGTTTATTTGGCTAAAGACTGTCGGTAAAAAGAAGTCGTTGTGCAGCGTCATATTGCGCACATAGGGAGGAGCACCAGAGATATCTCTTAGCACCTTGTTCTGCAGAACTTGAATT